>CM060835.1:73842500-74105000 GCA_030762175.1 Metallyticus violacea
GCGATAAGGACCTGACATTCCCGTTACGTCAACCGAGTTTAATGTTGAGATATGTGTTGCACTTTACTTCAGAAAATAGATCTTATTTCGAAACGGGCATTCAGTACTCTATATATTCATACCTCCGAAATGGGTATTATTTCCTAAAACTAAACGGGCCCAGGAATCATTCGAATCCGAATGCGACACCAAATAGTTAATACTCGAGCCCACATTTCATACTTGGCATATAAGTCGCTAGTTACGGGCATCGTTCAGTATCAATAGTGCAATCTTAAACAAACCGTTTTTCTACAATTTATAAAATAAATTACTTATGCAATTACTCATAAATTGAACTACTATGAGGTCAGTTTAAAATTTCCGCAAGTTAGTACCTCCAATTAGAGGTTTCCCACGCTATTCTCTCTTCCAGTTACTTGTGAGGGAATTTCAACGAAGTCGGGCAGTTGTGTTGTGCAGTCTAGAGTTATTAAATAGCGCAGTAGTGTTATGCAATGGTGAAATATTCACTGCAGCGTCGAATATTCATCTTCAAGGCATACCTCAGGTACAGAATGTCGTGTGGCAGAATGAGACAGGCATTTAGGCGTAAATTCCTGAGAGCTTGGTTAATGAAACAGGCCCTATGACTGACCGGAAAAATGTCGAAGACTGCTCATCAATCTATGATGGGATTACGCAGTATATTTGATTTCAGAATTATTGGCCATGGTTTATGGTTTCCTCGTTCTTCAGATCTTAAAGCTTGTGATTTTTACCTTTGGAGGAAATTGGAAAATGGAGCCTATTTAATTAATTCTCACACACTGAACATTAGAAACGAAGTTAGGTTTATTAATGATGGAGTAAAATAGGCAACAATTCTAGCACCTAATGTAAGGAGGGTGGTACCAAACTCTCTAATTAAATAAGTTACACCTAAGTTTTGAAATGGCAAAGCGCTTAAGCGCCGCGAGTCTACGCATAAAAGTACCACTGAAACGCGGGGTCTAGCCGCCGACCAGCTGAACTATGTATCGGGACTTTTAAACTGTTCTCATTAGAAAACAAAAGTATTTTTGTTGTAAAAGAACAGGACGGACCTTAGGGAAAATTTCTGATGATATCTAGTGAGAACGTTTAGCTGTATACCTCGCTTATCTTTAACACTTGTCCTTTCCTTAAATAAAGAATATTTAAATGCCAATCCAAGCTTTAAAGTGTTACAAATATTGTAATAAATTATGTAAAAAAAAAAAAAAAAAAAAACATTACCGTGTTGGGCGAAAAATGGGTTTGGTTTTTACTAAACATTAGAATATGTCTGTTCTCTTATTCAGTATACCTACATCATACATCATGCAAAGAATTATGTATACAAAACTCCTTCTTTCAAGTTAAGCCTATAATCAAAAGCCGGCCGGGTTCAGATCTTGGAGACATTATTGTTAGAAAATGTCTACTAATGACACGATCGCCAAAGATCAAACCATTAATGATAACAATGGAAAGAGAAAAAGAAAGAAAAAAACTAAATCCCCTTTTTGCCTAGTTTCAACAGTTCCCGTTTGATGAGTCTTCCCACATACTAGACACCTGCTTGCATGCCTCTGCTGACCGTAGGGGCAAATGAAACAAGAGTGGTCAATACCTCCTTTTCTAACACATCATTACTTCACATCTTTACCAAATTGGGGTTTCTTATATAGTCTCAGAAATATTTATTTGTGATTCTTTTCTAGCAAATTTTATTGCTGAAAAAAGTAAGTAGGCATTAACGTGTCTGCTAACACTGGACGATCCGCGGTTCGTTTTTAGGCAGCCCAGACCCACAAGGGCCACTCAGCCTGCTATAAAATGAGTACCTGTGGGGATTTCTGTTATAAATAAACGGGGGGGGGGTTAGAGATGACGGGTATAATGCTGACCACGATTCCTTTTTTTTTATTTATGGACGCTCTTTAACATCTCAGGTTATCAGCGTCCCATTCAAATCAGGGCGCGGAACTACTGACAAATTTTGCTCAGAGGCCTCTTTTTTCAGACTTGAGATTCTTTATCGTACCGTAAATATAAGACACGGGACCCACGGCTTTACTTCCCTTCCGAAGGAAACCATACTTACGATTTTTACGCCCGAAAAAATCCTGGCAGGGATCGAGCCCGCGATCTTGGGTTTTATGGTAACCACTAGACCACCAGGACCGACTAGTGCCTTGGGCTCAAGTGTGAGATGTCTTACCATAGCTCTCGCAAGGGCTGCCTACACCTCCCTAAAGAAAGAAGATTATAAATATTCCTCAGCATAAATGTAAGAACATATATGCGATAGTTTGGTTATTATCAAATAGTATTTTAAAAGTTGATATGTTGTTTATTTGTAGACAACGAGCCTATAACCGAAGACCTCCTTAAACAAGCTATGTCGTTATAGAGTGCATGAATAGCATATAATAACATTTTTGGAATGATCAATAAAAATCACTTTCATATAGGAAACCATAACTAAAAACATTCCATTTTGTAGGTTCTATTTAGATTGTTTTCTGTTACATAAAGGATCATCGACAAGTTCCACCGCATCGCAGGAGAAAGGGGCTACTCCTACAATTCTGACATTTCTTCTTTCGAAACCGGCTTCTTGCAGGTAATCTGCACATCGTTGCTAAGGTTAGAGCGTGTGCTTGCCTTGGTGATAAGTGAACACATGAATTGTACTCAGCGCGTGATCATTACGCCACCCAAATTCATTTTCCTAATGAAATTTCGGGGCTACACAATGACTGCGGAGCGAATTCTTGATGACTTTTTATTATCAAACGACAGTCTTACCGAAAGGGGTGGCTTAGGAGATGAAGTGTGAGACTCGCAATCGGAAGGTTTTGGTTCAGTTCTCTTAATGCCGGCCATCCTGACTTTGGATTTTTTCGTGGTTTCCTTTTGTCGCTTCGGCGAACGCTGAGATTGATTTTTCCTTTCCACATAATTTCCGCTTCACCATTTCATTTCAAATCTTTCCATTGTTTCTGTTGCATTATCTAAAGTGCCAGGTGAGGTAGGTTGATGCCATGTGCGGTGTGACGATTGCTTGCACTTTGGAAAGTTTCTTTTCCCCTGGGTAGGTTAGGTTTATTTATTTAAGAACGCTCGTTATAGCGTCCCATTCAATTCAGGCATGAAGTAGCCGATAATATTTTGCTCAGAGGCCTCTCCTTTAAGGTTTGAGATTAGAATTTTTTTTCGCCTAAAAATCAATCGATCCTGGTAGGATTTGAACCCATTATCTTGGGTTTACGAGGCAAGTATGATCACTAGATCACCAGAATCGATTTTTTAACGGTACGGAAGGCCGGAACTCTTTGTAAAATGAACTCTGCTGACGTCGGCGTGCTTATGGACCGCGTCTATGTCTGTACCTCACGTAGCTGGCCACTCAATATAATCATCATCTCACTCCATTCTCCCGGAAGTGTCCCCATTTGAGGCGTAGGCAGAAATGGCCAACCCTTGAGCAAAGCTGAATTGAAGAAATATCCTCATCTGTCTTTGACAATGAAATGCAATTCAACCCAAACCAGTCATTCATTCTATAGCGATAATTATAATACCAATGCCGTTTGAGGACATACACGTTGACAGCTCGTGTGGTTGCACCAGTGCACTCAACTCGGGATGTCCGGTATCTCTTCGATAATCGTTTTTGAGATGGATTAGAAGATCCATTCCATTGAATTACTTATTTAGAGATCGAACCGTAACAAGGATTCATGTGATAGCAATATCCTGAGATGTCCAAACAAGTGCAATAACGAACGGCGTGACGTTGTCATGCTGAAAATGAAATTATATAAGGTTCATAGTGCATCTTAGATCCGCTAGCACACCTATCAAGGGAACATGTCTGGACACGGTTTCCTATATGAAACTTGTTCATTTTGATATCCACTACCATTCCTAAAAGTGTGTAACATAGGGATAGTCACTTATACAACTTTCCTCTTTATGTAATATTTCACGGCAGAACAGTCTTACTTTAAAACTGTCACATTGTAAAGATATACTTTTTCTATTGAACCTAACCAATAATCGTCATTTGACACAATTTATGTTGTGCCAATAAAGCGCAATAAAAATGATAATGTTGAAGAAAAATAAATATCGATACCTATAATTTTCGATTATCGATAGGTGTGGAACTTCAATATATCGATTATAAATTTAAAATTCTTATTAACGGCATCTATTTTTTGTCCGACATGATGGAGGAGGGTTATTTCATAATGTGTGTACATATATGTAATTCTGTGTATTTCCGTGTGTTTGTGAGTAAAGATATACCTTTTTCTATTGAACATAACCAATGATCGTCATTTATATCCATGGACACAATTTATGTTGTGTAAATAAAGCGTAATAAAAAGTAATATTGTTAAAGAAACTAAATATCGATAGCTATAATTTTCGATATCGATAGGTATGAAACTTCAATATATCGATTATAAATTTATAATTCTTATTAATGACATCTATTTTTTGTCCGACAGGATGGGGTAGGGGGGTCTGTTTTCCCAGCATTTCATATGTGTAAATAGAAGCACGAACGGTTTGACTAGACCCTTGCATTGGTTAAGTATGTAATTTATATATGCAACCATTATTGAAATAAATACACTTATAGTTACTGCTATTACCTCAATTTTCCAGTAACTACGTGGCTACGTTAAAGTAGGCTTTTATTCTGTAAAACGATTAGCGATGTATTGATTTGTGTTCCTGAATAGGATGTTCCTCTTTAAATAACGGTATTACAGAAACAATGTTAATGAACATGTTTAAGACTATTCCACGATGCGCCCAGTTTCACCAACTATGCGACACTTGTTATTGATCGTGTACTTAGGGCTTCACTCACAGTCTTATTTCCTTGAGGCGCCATTATGGAGGAGTGCAGGGAGCCTTACAGTGTTGCCAATAATCTTCAAAACGTTTCTCCATTTAAAGAAAGGCCTGGCATTGTTTCCCCTTCCATTAAACACCCAGGAGAAAGCCATAATTACTGTTCTGTCGATTCTTATTTTCCATCCATTAAGTTTCTTGCGCCTTTAGTAACTATTATTCTTCTGGTTTCTCATTAAGACGCTAGAGGTCAGGGCAGTCTTCAATGAATGTTTTGTAAACAGCGATTCAAACGCTTAAAAGATGCATTTAACAAGCTCTTTGACACAGGAGTAGGAATTGTGGGCTCAATTCCGAGGCCGAAAGAAGAGTTTCTAGTTTACCTTGTTGGTGAAGACAAAAAGTGCTGGTTTCTATTGTATCTCCAAGAAAGATGAACAAAACAACTAAAAAAAGAAAGTGAAAGCAAGAAGTAAACTATGTATATCTTTTTTGGTTACGTGATAGTTTTAAACAGAATAAATTTTTAAAATGCTAATAGGTACGCACTGTTTGACAGCAGTATATTTACAATAAAGATTAAAGTTTTTGTTGGGATGAGATATTATATCTCCGGTGTTTATTTAGCAAAAAAAAAAAAAAAAAAAAAAAAAAAAAGCCTTCTAAGTATGGGGATATTTTCGCAACATCGTTATAAATAAAACTGACGTTTTAAAAGAAATAGATATAAATCAAGACGTAATTTCATCTGTATTTTTCTGACAATTGTGTAGCTTTTGAAATAATATGATTACAAGGGTAGTTAAGGGGTTAAGGCACCTGACTATAGATGGAATCATTCGGAATTCAATCCCCGACGGTGGTAGAGGGATTTTCCCTCCTCTCTGTCCTGTCCAGAGAGGCCCGGTGCAATCAGCCTGTTATTCAAATGAGTACCTGGGGGTTTCTGGTGTATAAATTTAATAGATAAGATATAATTTAGCTTCTACTACTGAGGCACCACAATTGGTGGATACTAATGGTATATTTTTTTTTTGATTGATTTATTTATGGACGCTCTTTAACATCTCAGGTCATCAGCGTCCCATTCAATTCAGGGCGTGAAACGGCCGACAAATTTTGCTCAGAGGCCTCTCTTTCAGGTTTGAGGTTCTTTTTCGTGCCGTAAATGTACGACACGGGACCCACGGCTTTATTTCCCTTCCGAAGGAAGCCATACTTAGGATTATTACGCCCGAAAAAATCCATCGGTCCTGGCCGGGTTCGAACTCGCGATCTTGGGTGTAGGAGGCAAGTATGGTAACCACTACACCACCAGGACCGACACTAATGGTATACGAGAGGAAACTATAAACTGGGAAACATTTTTGTTAATGGAAGCGTTTTAGGTTTAATTTTAGAGTATCTCTGCAGCAATAAGAACTAAGGAAAAACTGTGGGAAAAAAATCTCAGCCAGATAGTACGTCCTGGTTTGGATTTTTTAATAGTGTTTAACGCCCGTTTTAACTACTGAGACATTACAGGCGGTGGGCACTGGTGATACATGAGATGAAATGATAAATTCGGAAAGTATTTCTAAACCTAGGTTTAGGGTAGTTTCCCGGCATTTGCCATTTATGAGGACTGGGGGAAACTTGAAAAAAAAAAGTAAGTCAGGTAGGATGGTGGGAATCAAAACCCAGACCTCCAGCTCACGAATCTCTGCCTATAACGATCTCGGCCACCCGTGGCGGTGCGGTTTGGAATTAAACCTCAAACTTCCCGATTACGAGTCTGTTTTTTAATGAACTCTGTCATTTGTTATTCTCGTTCATCCGTTTAATGCTGTAGGCTGTGTGCGATGTCTTACGATTGCTCTAGCTATACATGAGACCTACCTTATCTAACTATAGAATATAGCAGTATATCGGGCAAAGTCCGGATATCTAGATATTAAACTCAACTGTGACATATATTAAACACGATGAACAAGTTATAAGTCAGTTTTTCCCTCGCGAGCAAAGTACAATGCAAAAAATCAAACATAAACTATTGAACGTATTTTCTGCCCAATGGTGTCACCAACGGAAGACTGGATATAGGCGGTCCTCATAGGGAAGAAGCAAAACACAGCAACCAGACAACATTGGTTTGTTATGACATGAACAAAAGTTGCACACAGCTATTTACTCAGGTTCCAAATCGGTCATAGGACGGGTCTCCCAGGCAACCTACAGCAGCCTTCAAAATTTTCTCCGAGAGCATATGTTTCATTAGATTTGTTAATATTTATTTGTTCTATTGTTAATATTTAAGCTTTAAGTTGGTTGTGTTATTTTTATGCAATAGAAATTTGTGGAAAAAAGTATTTTAAAATTGCTGTAATTTCAGGATAGCACTAAAGGTCTTTTACGTTTGCTTAAATTGAGATTTTACTCAAACACAAAGACAGAGAACTAAGTTCAAGGAAGTTGCAATCATCTTCACCATTAGAGACCTCACTTCAGTCAAGCTGGGTGCCCCGGACCATTTCTATAGTTCATAAGGAGCAATGTGTGATTTGTTACTTTAAATTGTTAGAGCTTGTCAAATTAATAAGAAAGATGCGTTGTCACAGAAAATTAAACTACGATTCTTTGTTATGGTATTTTTTTTAAAAGGGAAGTTATAGAAGTTCAGCATCACTCAATCCATTAAGAAGCTCATAGTCATATCTCTTGAATTCTCTTGAAAGAAATATCATTGCTTCACTCCTGCACATGAATCATAAAGGAGGAAATGAGTCATCGTGTTCGCTTGCTTCATGACAATGCTCCAGTTCATACGGCTAGTTTTATGAGGGCTGCATTGAAGGACTGTTGTCTCTAAAAGATCAAACAGTCTCAACTATCAACTTATCGAAACTGAAAAACATACATCCTAAGAAGAAATTTAATGATGGTTTAACTTTTTTTTTTGCAGATCAAATTACTAAGTATTTTCTGAAAAGCATCCAAGTATTCATCCATTTTATTCGTTGGTGCGAAAAGTATATTGAAGTAAATGGAAATTATATTGCAAAATGACATTGTTCGTTTATTTCTGTAACCTTAAAAAGTTAATAAAGCTGACATTTTTGACACTTACTTCGTTATCATCTACTTTAGGAGTGCGAGGTAGTATAAGAAAAATACTAAATATGTTCAGAAGTGCAGTAAGATTATTGGAGTTACGGGCCGGCAGAGTACGATTATGTATTAGGAGAAGTCAGCCATCATGGGTATAATATATTTGCATGTAGTAGCTTGTGGTTATTTGAGGGAGGCTTTGTATGTTTCGTGTAAATAGTATGCTACTTGTTTTTAATTAGTAATAGTCTTGAACGGGTTTTATGTACAATACATATACAAATATGAATATATATTGCAGAGAAGTGCTAAGGCGACTCAGAAGAAAATATCCTTAAAATTGAGTTGCAGGTAGAGAAACCGTTTGCCAACTTATTAAAAAGTTACGTGAGACATAATCTCTCAATGACAAGAAGCGTATTCCGAACCGCATGTTCTTACGGATGAAAAGTTAAATAACATACAGAAATTTCTTATGCAGTTGCCCGCAATGTATTGCCGCTAAGAGGCATCATTTCAGCATCTCTTACTATAAAGGTTACTGCTTATTATTAACAGTTTTAAATACATTATCGTTTTATGATTTTATATAAGTACTAAAATAAAACTTCTTACGGTTGAGGCGGAGTTACAGTAAGCAGCCGTGTTTAGGCGGCCCGTAATTAAAATAATCTCATTGTATATCAAAGTTCCTGAATGATTACTAAATAAACGACAAATTGAGCAAAAATTATAAATTCCTAAATTTTAAATTTGAGTTATCAGATTTGGAAATATTTCAGTTATGCAGAAACTATTACTTAAAAGAGGGAGCTCTTTCTGCTAGTTCTGCCATTTGTGGAGAAGGAAGATGCCCCCACCATACCTGAATTCCATACTTCTTCCTCCCCTTCCTCCTGTCCATACAGTTTCCAATAGAAACGTTATAGTAAAATATGTTGATTACATTGTTACACGTATAATTTATGTGTAAGCGTACACCATACCCTCAGAGGTAGGAAAATGCATCCACAGAGAGCTACATAAAGGTTTCTGTTTCACGCGATAGGAATGCTGTAGGTTTAAGAGGGGAGAAATGAATTATTGACGTATTCACAGTAACTTATGTACACTGCGTTCATTTGTGTTTTGGTCAGTGGAAGGGGTTGCTATTTGTCCAGACTGAGAGTCTCTCAAGCTTATCAAAACGCGACAGCTGCAATACAATAAGAGCTGTTGTCAAATTGCTTGTAATCCTCGCTAAACTTCCGTGTGAATTAATTAGTGGCTGGTGACAACCTTGGAAGTTTGTTTATATAGTGATAATGGTGATGAAAAGTATTATGTAATCACCAGTTGATTACGACAACAGTACTACGCTGCACATTAAAGAAAATAGATGTGCTAGATGTGGCACGGCAACTAATTTACAGCCGACATGCGGCAACATCGCGTTTTCCACCAGGAGGCTGTTTTTTTACTGCAATCTTGGACCCTGCTTCTGACTAAAACAAGTACATAGACTATAGTTACGCCTACAATGCTCTGCGCAGCTTTTCCAATTTATCCGACTATAATATTTTTTTTTTGAATTGTGTTTAACTCCCGTTTTTACCACTGAGGCACCATAGAGGGTGGACACTGGTGATACATGAGATGAAATGACATATTGGGAAAGAATTTTTTTAAGGAAGGAAACATTTCAGGCTTAAATTTAGGGTACCTTCCCGGCATTTGCCATTTATAAGGACTGAGGGAAACCTGGAAAAAATCTAGGTCAGGGAGGACGGTCCTGGTGGGATTCGAACCCAAGCCCTCCCGCTCACAAGTCCGCGCCTTAACGACCTCGGCCACCCATGGCGGTTCGACTATAATATAAAAATATTAATTTTTGGGTGTTTTTCATTTCTTTTTTGGTGAAGGAAATATGAACAGTTGTAAAACAATTATAAAATTAATAAAATGTAGGCTTAAGGCCTGTTCAGGTCTTGGAGAACCATATAAACCATTCGAATTTAGTTACACTCAGCACCTGCAGAGGTCAGAAGGTTAAATGACTCCCCCACCACCTCAAATGCCATCTAGTGTGATACTAAAGTATCGCTTGAACATAAAATGGTCAGTTATTTTATTCAGGGACCCCCTTTTGAAGGTATGATATTTTTTAACGTGCCGTAAATCTACACACAGGACCCATAGGTGAAAGTTCCTCCCAGATGATTTGCGCTGGAGATTTTTTCTTCTGCAAAAAACTATAATACATTCAACAGTACTGAAAATATAAAAAAAAAAAAAAAAAAGAGTTTGTGCTATTTCTTAGTCATTGATAGGTTGTTATGGGAGACACTTTCAACGTCTAGTTAACGGGAGATGAAAGATAAATTTTGATTTTTTCACACTTTTCAAAAAATAACTTACAGTAAATTTCCAATACATTTGCATAATTTGAAACATTCCTGATTGTGACACCATAAACTTCAAAATGTATAACTTTCGAACCAATTGAGCTAAAGGGTTTGGTTTTTATTATTCGCTAGAGAAAATTTTGCTTTTGCTGTCAGAATAGATCCCGACTGCCCTGCATTGGGTTCCGTGTTGGTGCTATGAGGTTTTAACAATTTTTATCTCAATTTTATCAAAACTGCCATTTTTCTGCACGTATGAACCTCTAGAGATAGGGGGAAAACTATTGCATCATATGCGAAACTCAGATTATTAAAACCGTAGTATTTATTGAAATAGTTCCTGCATTCTACTATAACTTAATTATGAAGAATATTGACTGAATATTGAGCTACTTTTAAGAATTCATATTACCTTCACCAAGCTAAGAAATGAAAAACACATAAAATAACTCATATAAATATAAATAAGAGTTTATAATTTAAGGACACGGTTTCTGAAATTGTCGTAGAACCTGGCCTGGTTAATTAGGCCATTACTGACAGGCATTTATTTATTATATGTGCACCTACATCATTAAATTGGTGGAGTCTTTAATAATAATAATAATAATAATAATAATAATAATAATAATAATAACAGAACGTATAAAAAGTATCAAATACGATGCTAATTTGCATTCTTCCTGTATATATTAAAACTAAAGGAAATACTGCATAAATTCCTTGCTTCCAGCTGGAGAACCTTCTAATTCAATAACAGAATGCGGCACTAAGCACTTAATGTTTCCCAGGCTCTCTTTACTCTCCAGCGTATACTTGAGTTATCTCTTTGTAAAAGACTCAATACTATTCAGCAGTTCTTGTCCATAAATACTAACACTATGCAGCAGATATTTCTGAAAGCAACAGGTCTCCCAATTTGGCATTCGCTACAAGAATGTAACAAAAGAAAAAAAAATGACAGATGATAATGCCGATCTTGGTAACAACTGCCAAAAGGAAGGCTTAACACTATGTAAGTGAAGATACAACATGGCATACAGTTGCCAGAAAAGCAACATGTTTTCTCTACTCTCCTCTTCATTATTTCTTCACACAAAGAACCGTTTAAACATATCTCGTACCAACGCAACCGAAGGCAGAAAATGTGCGTTTATAGCTTTGTGTAAATATGATGCGTACTGGAATTCAAACGAGTAACCATGACGACGCTTGTAACAAAACACTGCGTTTTAGTTGTCAACAACTGAGATACGGTTTGTTTACAGCGATGCTCAATCAAAGTGTTTTTTTTTTTATATTATTATTAATCCAATATCAGATGAACAAGGAAACAGCTTAAGTAAATGTTATTTTCAAAAATAGAACCCACTAATGTGGTAATTATGGCGCTGACATTTAAATTTTAATTAAGACATCTTTATGAGCAGTTTATAATGAAGTGTCTTATTGAAAGTCGATCCTAGTGGTATAGTGGTAACCGTTCTTGCGTCATAGACCCAAGACATGGGTTTGATCACGGCCAGGATTGAAGGATGTTTTCGGGCTAACAATCCTAAGTGGGCTTCTTTCGGAAGGGTAGCAAAGTCATGGGTTCCGTTTCGTACATTTACGGCACATAAAAGAACCTCAAGCCTGAAAAAAAAGGTCTCTGAGCAAAATTTAATGGCCATTTCACGACTTGAATTGAATGGGACGCTGATGGCCTGAGATGTTAATGAGCGTCCATAATCCAAATAAATAAGTAGAATTAAATTTAAAATAAAGTACAACAATATAATTTTCGTTAGGTCTATGTTTGATTATCTTTCACCATGGTAAATGTGGTATCTAATACATTTTTTTCCATTTCCCAAAAAAATTATATGCAAATCTTGTGAAACCTGCTTCTAAATTTATCATGAGCGGTAAGTCGGTCCTGGTGGTGTAATGGTACCATACTTGCCTCCTAAACCTAAGATCGCGGGTTCATTTCCGCCCTGTCGATGGATTTTTTCGGGCACAAAAATCCTAAATATAGCTTTCTTCTGAAAGGAAGTAAAGTCGTGGGTCCTGTGCGTATATTTATGGCACGAAAAGAACCTCAAGTCTGCACAGAGACCTCTGAGCCTCTGAGCAAAATTTATCGGCCGTTTCACGCTCTGAATTGAATAGGACGATAATGACCTGAGATGTTAAAACAGCATCCGTAAGTAACTCAAATAAATAAAAGTGAGTGGTAAGGTATCATTTTGATCTAGATGATTTCAAATGTTTGAGATTTAATGGACTGTTGTCATTTACTGCAAAATTACGTTATATGTTTTACCTGTTATTAGCACCTAATTTTGAAATTAATGGACGTAATTCTGAAAAAAAAAAATTATGGACATATCTCAGTGTACAAGAAGCATGGTTACATGAACTGTAATGTGGCGTATGTGCTGTGCTGTGCTTACGTCAGCAATCATTGCGCCTTTGTCTTGCCAACAATATAGCACGTACAATACAGCATGACTCGATACAAAGAGCCGGTTTATTGTACGTAAACTGCATCGATAAAATATATAAGACAAATTATTGAGCAGTTTGAGGTTTGGAAACAACCGAAAAAAATCCTACATTCAGAATTTGGGCAAACGAAAATCCTCAAACCGTGCAAGAGATACCTCTTCATGAAGAAAACGTGAGATATTGTGTGGGCTATCGCGCGGGCCTACATTATTGGCCTCACTGTTACTATAGGACGTTGTATACCGCAAGATTTCATGGAGGTATTCAATGAGATTGTGAATAAACTGGACGATGTGGAACTTTGCATTGAACATTTTCAGCAGGATGGTGTCACATGCCACACCTCTAATGTCATTATGGCTGAAATTGTGTTATTTATAAAGTCACTGGACATATTTCCACATATTTATACCTTGAGGCATGCTGTTTAAAGAGTAAGTGGTCGCAGCAATTGTGTATTCTCGTTAAATTACATGGAAATATTCGGCTGAAAAATGAAACTGTTACCCCCATACTTGAACAGGTGTACGCAGGCCCATCTTATTGCATTTTCGATTCGTGTTAAGTGATCAATTTGCTTCTCATACATGTGTTGAATGTCGCTGAATTATTTTTACTAGCTTGAAAGTTGTAAACAAAAATTAAAGATCGAGAAAGAGTAAAATATCCCATAATTATTTTCAAGATAGCAGAAAGATTCATTTCACAGAAATAAATAAATATTTAGACAGTTTTGATTCAGGTAAACTGGCTATAATAGCGTCGAAAATTAGCAATTCTTACACAACGAATATTTTCAATGCAATTACTCAATACTTCCATCGTATTATGAAAACAGTTACATATAAATTAAAAAAAAAACACTTTAAAACTTGAAGCTTTCACGGCGTTGATTGTTGAATGCCAGAAAATAAGTTATCAAAATTCATTTTAAATATCAGTCTGTGGACCATAGATACCATGAAGTGAAAATGTAGGCTGGAACAGACTTGAAGTCAATTTGTGAAAAACACAATGGGGATAGAAAAAGTGTTACTTTCACTGTTTAGATAGTGAACAGTTTTCTATGCGAGAGAATTTCATTGTATGCTGACTTTCTGTAAATGCATCAAAAGCTGATGATAGAAAACTTTTCACGCGTTGTTTTTCTGAATGATAACGCAACACATTAATATGTTTACAATGGTGAATATTACGTAATTATTGCGTCGAACGGTTCTCAATTTTTTATAAATCAAATCATAAAGTGTGAAGGCTGGGCTTATTAAAAATTTGAAACGGTAGCCAGTAACTTTACGAATGTGTGTCTTACAATGTTTAACTACGACAATAATAAATAGGTATTTCAACATGGTTGGGATAGGCTTTCTGCGGGTATTACGGATTCTCCTACAATTCATCCCGCTCTTGCTCCATCATCATCTGATTCCAATCTCCACCTTCATCATCAATCAGCTCAATGTATTTCGCCTATTCAGCGTCGTTGCCCTCTCCGCCTGGCGGAACTCCAATACCCTGATCAGGCAGGCAAGTTGGCATTGGAAAACAAACATACTCACAAATACTAGAGGCGTAAAATGTCTCGTCCTGAACAAGAAAACAAAGATAAAGAGAAATGTTTTTTTTCCAACACAGTTACTTTATAAATGAACTTGTATTTACTCCAACGATTTTCTAACCTTTTAATACTTTCAGTAAAATAAGTTTTGTTCAACTGTGAAAAATACGCATGTATCTCAGCTTCAACCATATCATTTTATATGAATCTTCGTCCACCCAGCCTTTTCTTCAGGTTTGGGAACACGCTGGGAGCCAAATCCAGGAATATGGCGGAGTGGGAGCACTTGGAAGCGAGGTCATGCAGTGTTGCCGGGACATTTCCAGTCGTGTGTGAACGCGCATTATCGTGATGAAAGAGAACATTCTTTTTCGCAAAGTGTAGATGTTTAGCCTGAATAACATCTTAAATTGGTCCAGAAGTAAAGCATAATAATATTCCTGGTGATTGTTCTGCCCTTATGGGGGTAATTTACGAAAACCATACCATGAGAAACCCAGAAAACCGTAGTCAAGACTTTTCCTGCAGATGGAACCGTTTTTGCTTTCTTTGGTCCACATTCACCTGTTACCACCCCCTGTTTGGACTGCTCCTTCGTCTCTGGCGGGTATTAATTGAATCCGTGTTTCTTCTACTGTTACAAAACGTCGGAAAAACTCGCTGGTATTGCGTTTAAACAAATCTAAACACTCCTGCAAAATCTCATTCCAATGCGTTTTTGATCCATTGTTAACAAACGCGTCACTCATTGATCGAAAAGCTTTCTTATACCCAAAATTTCATGTAAAATGTAGTGGACATTCTTGTCAACTAACTCGCATAACTTCAATCGGAGATTTTTGTCCCTATCTAGTCGGTCGTAGCAGTTTTGGGACGCCCTGAGCGCCCATCACCTTGAATGGATATACGACCACTTTTAAACTCAGCAACTCATTTTTTAACCGTCGAAACCGAAGGGGAAGAATCATTTAATGTAGGATCTAATTCCTTTTGAATGTTTTGGAGTTAAACCCTTCAAAACAAAGTACTTTATCACACCACGTATTGCAGTTTTATCCATTTTGTAGAAATGTTAACACTAGTTTTTTTAGCGATCGTTACAAACAAGTGACTACACTTAAGCATCTGCAACTTTATACTGCGCCATCTAAAGGATGACACTAACAACTATCATGGTAGTTTGGTTACCTTCACGACATCTCTGAGTCAGGCCGAGAAATTTTAGAACATCCTTCGCAGTTCAGAATGGAGAGATTATAAGACTATTTTTGGCAGTCTAAACCGGCCATCAACAAAAGATCTGTTAAACGCAGAACTATTAAGAAAATTATCGATCGAATCTCAGCCTGCTTTATTTATTACCATGTTTTCAGGGTTATCTAAACCGACGATAAACAACAAAGCGTTAAGAAAAGTTGAACACTACTCCGGGAGCGGTAATTTCGAGAATATTTCAAATAATTATTACATTGTTCGAGTGTTAGGTATTCGAAATTGAAAATTAAATAATTATCCAGGCTGTTGACTTTGCCCCATAAATTTGATGTCACGAAAATCCAGGAAAAATATAAATCAGTGTATGAGAAGCCTTTAAGTTATGTTCAAAGTAAAATATGAATCAATCCAAATAAGTAACCATGGAAAGAGCCTGTTTACTTCAGATCTCTCAGACAATGCAAGCTACGAGTGTTAAATAGTACTTATGGAATAATAAGAAAGTTTTCTTACTGAAGGAAGTTTAAATATCGAAAATGACAATTTTTTCGGTGTGAAAACGAGTAGTTGTACTATAGTAACTAATTAATTTTAGGCACAAAAATTATAACGACTCCCCTTAGGGAGAATTAATACCTCAGGTACTGTTATGAAAATATTTTTTAAATAGCGTGGTATCAGATATCCGTCAATAGATAGACAATGTGTAGTAATTATTGTTCAAGCCTATGATCAATTTTTCAGTAGCTAAATAATGCTTGATTGTATTCTATAAGCTGATATTAACATTTGTTCTCAATCCAACCAGTCGTTGCTAAAGATATTGAAGAAAACTTCTGAAGAAAGAAAGAAACAAAATTAATTAATTCATTAAGCGTTTTAATAGAGTTGACCAAGGACACTACGATATTTATTTAATTTCGACTAGTTAGAGCATGGGTCCACACGTTGTATGTCACTAGTGAAGAAGCCATTGTTTCAGAGAGAGAGCATTAAATCACGGAATGTTTGTGGAAAGTATAAAAGAAACTTTATCTTTTAGAGGAAAAAATTATGAACTGGATCATAAATAACACAACTCTGGTGACAGTCGAAAGTCTTTCTAGCACATCTAAGGGTAGTTATTCTCCGTTTAGAGGAAGATGATTGATACAACCCGTCAAAACTGAACAACTTGGGTCTGTGAATACAAAATTCCCTTTACAGACGATGAAATATTTACTCGCACCGTTAAGATTTAAACTTCCTTTTTTCCAAGAATTAGAAGGGGACGTGTGAATTACTAATCTTAAACTCTGTTCCATTGTAGCAATTTTCATATATGTGAGACTGAACAAAACTAAAAACTAATAGGCCATAGATACGTTTAACAGATTACCTCGTAATGCCCACTCTGCTAGTTTAAGTAGATTTAAGGCTGTTATAAAAAGCTGGCTTATTAACAATCCTGTTTTATAACTTGATAATATTTTACTGCAATAATATAATTAGTTTTTAATACGTACACTTTTATTAATTTTTATCTTGACTATTGCCCATACTAGTTTCTAGATCTGGCAAACAAATAATTGCTGTTATAATTGTAATTATAATTATATTAAGAAGTTAAAAGTTTTAAAATTCATTTTGCACATTACTTGGCGGTTTTAGCGTGGAAGGATTTATGACTTAAACATTTTTTCGAAATGTAAACTCAGTTAAAACTCCATGAGAAGTTGTAACAGCCAAATTGTAATGGAAACTAGCAAACAGTTTTCTATTATGCAATCCAAGGAATTACATTTTCAGTTACATAACATGTATCTACAAATTGATATTTGGGTACGCTAAATTTATAAATGTCTTTACTTTTACTGAATTTGCAAAATAACTGAAATTTCCTGAAAATAATATAAGTTAAATTTGGTTACTGACAATCCCATCTATAAATTAGATGCTCTTTTGTTGATTGATTAAACATTTTTACTTGTCTAATGAATTTTCCATTTGGAGTGTATGTAATATTATTTAATGATATTTATAATTTTATATTTTAAATCAATTCATAGAATATGAATATGATTTAGAATTTCTTGATGTATATATTTCATTTTCTTATGAAAATAATACCATAAGTTAAATTTGTTTGCTCATAGTTCCTTCTCCAATTAGATAAATTTTATTAAATTATTTAACAAGTTTTAGCACTCTATGACTGCTTAATGAATCTTACATTTGCATTGTAAAATAATAACAATAATAATAATAATAATAATAACAATATTAATAAATTATTATATTATTTATTACATAAAATATTACGCTTTGCTATGCATATTGTTACTGGGTTTTATATTTTACTGAAAATGGTTCTGTTTTATTGTTTTTAAATATTTTATATATTTATATATTTTAATATATTTCTATATATTTAATATTATAGTTTTATCCGTGTTTTATTTGCATCGCCGATATTTATAATTGTTACAATGTTATTATGTTTCTATTTTATTATTTATGCTATATTTGTGGTTTTAATGGCTATTAAAGTCAATAGTATGTATGCATGCTTTGTAATTGTTCATAGATTAAATTTTTATTACATTACCTATTGCATGTATTACTACGCTTAATTATTTGCTTCGTTTATTTTAGGACACTCTTTAACACCTCAGGTCATCAACGTTCTATTTAATTCAGGGCGTAAAACAGCCGACAAATTTTGCTCAGAGGCCTCTTCTTTCAGTTTTGAGGTTATTTTACGTGCCGTAAATCTATGACGGGACCCACGGATTTACTTCCCTTCAGAAGGAAGCCAAACTTAGGATTTTTACGCTCGAGAAAAGCATCGATCCTGGCCGGAATAGAACCGAGATCTACGATTTTTGTCCTTATACTCTTACTTTTATGTAATCCTGTTTAATCAAACTTTTTATTGTTGTTTTATAAATTTATTTCTTATATATACTGGTATGTTGTAATAAAACATTAATTTATTTTAATTTTCATTTATTATAGCAAAAAAGGTCTTCTTCTTAAAAAGTGTGCTTAGTCGATAGCAAAGCATTATACTTATGCTTATTTTTGAGGAACTGTTGTTGGTGCAAAAGATTTGTTTATTACAGAAGAAAAAAGCGCTATCGTTAGGCGCTGTGGCTGTAAACGGATCGTTATGGAATCTGGAATTTTCTTTATTTTTATGGTTAGCTAATATTGTATTTGTCTGTAGTCATTTTAATGAAATATTAATACCAGCAGCAGTCAAAGTTTCTTGTTACTAGATTACATTAAGTAATGCTTCTGATTGGCATTGCGAAGATCTTTTGAAAAATAAAATAAATTTCATTAAATAGCGTCAAAATTCCTTAAGTAATATTATTGTTAAAAAGCATCGTTTATGTAAAGTCTAAGACAACGTTTCATCCAGATGTGACGCATGTTAACGGTTGACATTTTAATTGACCACTGTGGCATCTGCCACAAAAATGGAAAAATATAGTTTTGTGATGATTATTTTTATCTGAAACGGCAGACCCCAACACGGATCAAAGTCGAGCTGGACAAAGTTCATGGGAACTGTGCAAACGTTGCAGACAATTTATTTCTGGATAGATGAGTTTGTTTCCATATATGCACTAAATATACAGTGCGTTCATGAAGAACCACGAAGGAACCAAAACATCGTATCCTAATAGAAAACCTCTGTGAAAGTGACGAGTGCACAATATCCTGCAGAAAAATCGGTATCTGAAAAAACTACATGCCCAATGTGTGCCGTGAAATGACATTTCAGTGCAGTGTTTAATTTTACACTGCAAGAATTTTTCTCGTCGGTTTATGGTCGCGGACAAAATTTGGATCCACCATTGAAGCAACAGTAAAAAACAGTGGACAATGACCGTTAAAAGTGCAATGAAGATGATGGGAAGGGATAAGCCACTTTTGGTTTTTCTGCGCTGTTACACACAGCATTTCTACTTCAGAGAAAAGATTGATTGATTTGTTTTATTTACGGACGCTCTTTAACATCAGCTCCCATTCGATTCAGGGCGTGAAACGGCCGACAAATTTTGCTCAGAGTCCTCTTCTTTCAGGCTTGAGGTTGTTTCACGTGCCGTAAATGTATAACACGGGACCCACGGCTTTACTTCTTTTCCGAAGGAAGCCATACTTAGGATGTTAACGCCCGAAAAATGCATCGACCCTGGCCGGATTTGAACCCGTTTAGAGAAAATTGCCAGGTTAGTTTTATCATTCGTTGTTGGGATATTTGCTCTATTTATCGGGGGATATTCATTTAAACACGCTATATATGAATGTCACCCTACTTGCTCTCCTTACTGTATTGTATGACTTTGGCTCGAAACATGTGCATTTTGGTAAAATAAAAGGAACAGAATTATAAAGTTCCAATGCATTATCCGTTATTCATAAAAACTTGTGCTTACCATAAAATTATAATTGAAGGGCATTAAAACAATGATTTCATCCTGTGAAATATTTTTTATTAAAAATGACAACATTAAAATAGATTTCGATATAAAATCACTGAATTTAATCTTCTATGGGAAAAATATCTGTACGGTTCCAGCAGGATGACGCACAACTCCATTATACCATAAATTGAGGGACTGGTTGCGTACACACTACCTCATATGTATTGGACTTTATTGCCGTTTACTCTATACGGATTTACATATACCGATATGAGTTGTCTTGGTTTTTCTTTTTTTAGGGGAAGAGACATGTTGAAGATACACATGTACGGAATAAAAGTCCAAGCTACGGCTCATTTGAAGAACCGCCCTCTTGGATAGTGAGGCTGATAATAGGTAAATTTTATAACAAAAACGAAATCCTTATTCAGTTTATTTTCAATAGGGAACGCATTAAAATGTCATGTATCCTTTTCATATTTTTATTCTATATAAATTTTTACGTCTAACTTTTAACTTTATATACACACTGTAAAAAAATTGCCACATATAAAACCTTGGCTGGACGAAATATCTTTAAGAACTGGTGTATTCACCTCGGGTAGGATGTAAGGACACTAGGTCGGTGTTACTGGGCTATTTATTTATTCATTTAGTGCGTAATAAGTTTCAGTGACAATGCCACAACTGCAACATAAACAGTAACAGTAATAAAGATAATATGAAAGAGGGTATAAATAAACATGCTAGTAAACATGAATAATGAAAAACATTAACGTAATAATAAGAAAAAAATAACAAGAACAATAATAGTACATACACATATAAGTCTATGTAAATCATGACGAAGAATGAAAATACAGTGAGGTTATTGGAATACAGTTCTGCAGAGCGTAGCAAGTCGTAAAGACCGCATAATGCATGCGCAAGTAGCAGTTTGTAGTTAGTTTCAGGGAGACTTTATCAACGAGTGATTATGCGTTAATACGTTACTTGCATCCATTGTGTTTAAATTCAGTGCTAATTATTCTTCATTAGTTACGCCACTACATAAATATAATCTTGAAGAATGGATTTTTTGTAGATACACATGTGAAAACTGATTCTTGCAGAGAAGGGGTAAGACGAATCTCAAGGAAATATTCTGACAATCGTATTCCAGGTAGAGAATCTGTTCGTCAATTTGCTAAAACTTTACGAGAGACAGAATCTCTCAATGGCAATAAACGTGTTCTTATAGAAAGAAACATAGAAATTTCTTACGCAGATGGCGGCAATGTATTTCCGCTGAGGGACATCATTTTCAACATTTCATACTACACCAATTGGTGCTTATCATTTATCGATTTTAAATACAGTATCATTTTTTTGTTTTTAGAATAAATCTAAGTATTAAAGTAAAAAAAAATTAACTTCATTCTGCGATCTCTTTTTCTGGTTGAAAGGCTGTCTTTCCTCAAAAAAAAAAAAACAGCTGCGTTCAGGCGACTTTTAACTTATATAACCGTATTGTAAATGTACTGGTACAAACATGAAGAATTATTAGTACTAACATTGTAGGGAACTGTTAATTATTCTATGAGAGCTTAAAAAGCCCTAATATAATTTAAAGTCTGCGTTTTATCTTTCAATGACGCTCAGAGCGCAAGACTAAATTCAGAGCTCATGGGTAAACTAACTTAGGTACCCCTGTTGTTAGAAGATAGTGGTTGATGACTTGTGCTGCTTTGTATTCTAAGTGCACAAAAGCAATTTCAGAAATACAACAACGTTCCTTGCGAACAAAGGACATATTTATTTCCGGTTTCTTGATTCGTCCGAATTAAATGATAATGAACAAAAGGATTCCGATGCGCTAGTCAGAGTTGATATCATGGGAATCACGTAGGCTAGCGTACTGCAGTTCATCAAAGCATTCCCCTTGGCAACCTGCAATGCGGCCGGCAATTGTTTCAGGGTAAATAAATCAGTAGAGAAACGCCGGACCATCTTTCGCAACTCCATCTCTAGAGAGGGGCTCTCTTCCCTTTGCCGATACATCCTGCAGAGTTGGCCATCCGCTACGGTATTGAATTCGGTTCCCTCGAGACCAGAGCTTTTAGGTTGAGATACGATGTTTTATTGAGAGCCTCAATCAAGCTTGATTGCGTAATATATTTTTGCAGTTTGCTGTTCGATGTTCTGTTTCTGAGTAAACAGAAATTCAAAATGCATCGATTCACCTTGAGGTTGTCCCAAAAGGCAATCAAGGAGACTTTGTATCGCTCAGATGCACAGCAATAATGAACTTTTTAAAATAAAACGTCAAACACAGCTACGTGTCTGTTTCATTGTTGTTTTAATTTTTAGGCTCTTGCATTTGGGCTCATCTAGAGTAATGTTATAAATGTTTTCTGGTCTGATTAACTTCCTGATGTGGCAGAAATAAATCAACTGTATCATTACATTTCATATTCACATCAATACAAGAACTCAATGAACCAAGCGAGGTGGCTTGGGGGGTAACATTTGGGATTCATAATCAGGAGTCCCGGGTGCAAATCTCTTGGGATTTTTTCCTGATTTCCCCTGGTCCTTTAGGCGAATAGAGGGACAGGTCTTGTCTTTTCACGAATTTTCTGCACTCCCATTTCATATCATTCGTACCCGCTAGTTCTGTTAGAGTGGAAAATGTCACAGACAGGTGGGCTAATGGTGTGTGCGGTGTGATGGTGGCTTGCGTTTTGGAAAGATTTCTACCCCGATGTCTGGTATGGAAGCGCCTCGAACATGCCTAGGTGTTCTATCTGGTGCCTCATCTAAGTCCATACCACCGCCCGTGGACTGCCGTCCTGTATCTTCCTCATTACTGGGGAGATACGCACAAACGACCAGCTCTTGAACAACGCTGAAGTACTGAAATGTCCTCCTCCGTCCCTAACAACCTAATCAAAAACTAAATTATATTAAAAACAGTGAGATTCTGCAAAGTGTTCCTATTTTCCCTTTACACACAATCATTGAACTTCTTTCACGAAAGACCTTCCCTCATTTTAGAGAAGAGATAATAATTTGCGAGTCTAGATCTGGGCTCTAGAATAAATGTTCAACCTCCTGCCACACAGTTCTTCACTGTAGTCTTCATCACAATAGTGCTATATAGATTGAAGAAGTGTTATAAAGCACATAAACACATTGATTCAGAATTCCTCAGCTTCTCTTCTGTTTGTGCAAGAGAGAAGCATTCACTGCGGCATTCCTTCTCTTGAATTTCATCAGAGAATCCTCCAATATCTTCAAAACATTATTCCCATGCTCCTCTTAATCAATGTGACTTTGAAATTTCTTGGCAATACTTCATGAACCGTACAGAGGATCATTATAAACAATGGATATCACTTCATCATTTTTATTATCCTAGCAAACTCTTTAAACTTGTGCGAACAGGTAACACGATACTTTGATGCACTGCTGAACAAAATATTCACCTTTGTCATACGAAATTTCTCGTGAATGTTTCGAAACACTGTTGTAACAGAAAACCTCAATCTTGGCGAGATTTGAGTTGCAGTAAAATTAAGTAACTTCTTCTCTGCTAGGTGTAGGTTTTCTTCAGTCATCACTTCCACAGACTCTTGGTGCTTCATTAGGATCACTTTCCATACTAAACGAAACTAGTTAGCCGATATAATATGAAGTAACTTCCCCACAAACACTTCGAGAAGCACCTTCGTTAATGAAGAATTTTATCCCAGCATAGTGCTCAACATTTATATTAGAACAGCCTAGCGTGCTACATGCTTGTCAAATGTTGACTGTATATTTCTAATTTGAAATAATCGAAGGAAAGGTTTGCGTACAATTATTTTAGCTTATAACTGAAAATAATAGTCCTATAAAAGTTGAGGAATATAATATATTTGGCGATCAAACTACCCTATTGTTTTATGTTGACCTACGAGGATAGATCCGTAAGTTTCCGGCCTCGTTGATAAGAATTATCGCCTTCACAAAACCTTTATCTGGTGTCATATCTTATCTTTTAAGCGAATAATTGAGCTTTAACTTCCACTCCGCTGTGTCCTTCGAATTATTTATGATCACTTAAACATGAATAAGGTTAGTGCAAGATGGGTGCCTACACTTCTTTCCTCAGTCCAAAAGCAGCAACGAGTCATCTGTTGTCAGGAATTTTCGGAGCTCTGCCGTGGCAACGAGAGAGAGAGAGAGAGAAGTTCTGCAAACCATTGTTACAGGAGATGAAACTATGGTCCTCTACTATGATCCCTTGTCCAAAAGAGAATGAATGAAGGGTGTAAACCTGGCAAAGAACCACCTCTAAAGGCCAAGGTCACTCAGTCAACCAAGAAGATCATGGCCACAATTTTTGGGACTGTGAAGGAATACTGTTCATTAACTTCAAGGAGAGAAACACCACAGTAAATGGGGAGTACTATGCCGTCCTATTGTACAGACTATTGCTTCAATCAAAGAGAAAAGGTGAGGAAAAACTGAGAGGTGGTGTGCGCCTTCTTCATGACAACGCGCCAGTGCACACAACTCTTGTTGCAAAGGAAGCTGTGAAGAAATGTGGCTTCAAGGAGATCGACCATCCACCTTACAGCACAAATTAGTTCCCAGTGGTTATTTCTCTTCTCTTTTCTCTTTTCTCTCCTCTCCTCTCCTCTCCTCTCCTCTCCTCTCGTAAATTTAAGTGTGACGAATAAGTGATGGATGCTGTTTATGCCCATTTTGCAGACAAGACTTCTGACTGTTTTTTGGAGGGGGGTATTTAAATTGCTAATTTAAAGATGTGAGAAATGTATTGCAATAAAGGGTAACTGTATTGAAAAGTGAAATATAGTTTTTGTTCTTATCACACCTAGAAAATAGTTAGACCGGAAGCTTATGGAAACCCTGACAAGATAGGAGTTTTGGCTCGAACAGAAATTTTAGGCTAAATTTTTTTACAGACTTCTTTCACATTGGTAATCAACTCCATAAAAGTAGTTTAACAATTCATTTAATATGCTCCAAAAACTTTCTAAAATTTAATATGAGGGCTATTCAATAAAGATGAGCATCATGAACTTGTTCCCGCGTTTCTGGATATGCTAGAAATCACTTTTTGACAGATTTGTTGATAAAAAATGCCTTCCACAAATTTTTTTTTTTATTTATTTTTTTTTTTTTTTTACAATTTGGGGCAAAGTAGAATGTTACACGAGGCTAAATTTGTACTATAAAGGTGGGTGAGGAACGCACTTCATGTTGCTTTTTGTGAGATATTCAGTAACAACATTTGCGATGTGCGGCCGTGCATTATCGTGGAGCAGCATGTACCTTGTCGCACGGAAATATGGCCTTGCAGAGTTTTCAAAACTCTCTGTAGTATTGCCCCGTTACAGTTGTGTGTGCAGGTCATTTCTTGAATATCACAAAATGAGATGACCATAACTTCGCAGCAGAAGGAAACAATTTTTGCTTTGTTTGGAGATTTCCACACAGAGCTTTGCTGTTTGCTCTCAGGATCGAAATGATGTCCAGGTTTTATCCGCAATGATTATTCTTTGAAAGAAACTTTGCATTTTCCTGTAACATCATCTTCATTTGCACGCGAATGTTCTTTTGTTCTGGAATCATCAGTCTTGGAACACACCGAGCACAAACACGTCTCATATGCAACTTTTCAGTTACCTACGTGTGGGTGGTACTTATGAACTTTTCGATCCTGTCTTAAAATGATAGCAGCGGTGTTATTGTTTTCTTCTGTTAGAGCACAAACTGCAGGGCTGAGGTTACCTTCCTTTGAAATTTATTGTATCCAATCTTTAAACATTGTAAGCAATTTTCGAGCTGTGCTATGGGAAAGAACAAACTCTCCATAGACCTCTTGTAATATTGCATTGGCCTCAGCCAAAGGCAGAATTTCAGAGCAGTTTATTGTTCGTCGCGTGTCGAATACAAAATATATGTGAGAAGGATATCAGATTATATAACAAACTCAGGTTGTTAAGTTGAAACTTAAGTTGGAAAATTGGGTGTTTATAATGAACATTCACTCTGTTATTTGTAACCAGTTGTCTGCTTCTAGTATATCTGACAGTGAGCTGGTAACGTGTACCTTTTACAAATTCCCACTTCATAATTCAGCTGACATTTGATTTTTCTGCTACAGAAAAAAAAAAACCCAGAAAGATTGATCAATGCAGCTTTTGCGTGTGGTGTCTATTGCTTTATGGCACGCTGTTTTGTGTATTTTACAACTTTTTAACCGAATTTTCCTTTTCGATCCGAAACCTTTCCTTATGAGAAAAAATGAGAGAAACAGATTTCTATTACAGAGGTTGAGTAAACTGTCAGTATTATTTCTGTAGTTATTAGTAAAAGTAGGACAAGAGGAGTAAATGGAGCTATGCAGTCCGAAGTAAACGCATTTAATAATTTAAATAATATGTTAATTATTACAAAACAGTTTCCTGAATTTTACGGTATGCAAAATGTGTTGTAAATAATTTACTTAATGTAAACATATTACTGTTTTAGCTATTCAGCTAAAATCTAAAATCAGTTGTTCGTTTTAATGCTCTGTGGACAAAATGGCCAAACAAATCAAATGAACAATATTTATATAATAGCGTGTACGATGGCATAAGTGCTAAATTTTATGTGGCAGTTGTTAAATAAATAATAGATAATATAATAGTTAATTATATTACACATTATAACGGCGATTTAATATTACATAATATGTCTTATTGTTATTTTATTCATAGCTTATTCAATGTATAATGTTTAATAGTACATGTAAAACTGTAATTAATACATGTATACATTACATTTTAAAGTGCACATACAAAACCGTAGCACAATGAAATATTTTATATTTCGGGCCAAACCCTTTTTCAAGACGAAGCACACCATTACGAAAATGTGTACCTCTTATAAGTGTTGAACAATCTGTTCAGTTGAAATTAAAACAGTTAAAATCTTTCGGGATGTTTTGCATGATCTATAGTGTAATATGCTACCATAGATTTCACTGCGGTTTACATCATCATGGAAGATGAAGATATGCCACCGTAGCTTTCACCAACTACTGCGGTTGGCATCGCCAATGGAAAATGAAGATGTGCTACCATTACTTTCACCAACTACTGCGGATGGCATCATCAGTGGTGGTAGTATA
The DNA here is from genome assembly GCA_030762175.1 of Metallyticus violacea. Taxonomy (NCBI): domain Eukaryota; kingdom Metazoa; phylum Arthropoda; class Insecta; order Mantodea; family Metallyticidae; genus Metallyticus; species Metallyticus violacea. The sequence goes on from CM060835.1 coordinate 73,869,699, forward strand.
TTAAACCATGGATCACGGCAAAACAGCGGGAATATTTTAATTGTTTTAATTTTAACATCGACCTTGAAACCCAAGAGTATTCGTAATCTGTTCATTGTTAACTTAACACTTCTTAATAGAGGTTGTTTTAGTTTTCTTTGGTTGAATATCGGTGGTAAGATGTGGCTTTTTGTAACGGGTAGGCTGTAATATGGGATGTTGAAATTAATGCAAAATCTTATTTATCACGAAAATGACTCTGTAATGCTATTACAAAATTCCTTAACTTCCAACTTATGACATTATGACTATCGATAATACAAGTGACAATTAAACTAAATTATATGCAAAATCATGTTCCATACTCACCCTTAAATCTATGCTTCTATAAGCTCAATCCGTCCTTTTTCTGTGCATATAAATAAATTATTCTTGAAATGAATTTTTGAGGTTTCATTAAACTTTTGCTTCTTCTTTCTCTATAATATCAAGATACGACGCCTTCTGCTAGAATTGACACTTGCTTAGAAATTGAGAGGAAAAAAGTTATAGGTGAAGAGCTATCAACCTATCATACGGCCCGCGAAACCTCGTAAACTAGAATACAATTCAGTGACTCAAAAATAAGTTTTAAAAAAAGTAATAAATTATATTTATTTTTAAAATAAAGTAATTAATATCATTCCATGCTGTCACAATACGACTAAAAATAGCGAAACAGTGTAGGTGTTTTAAATTGATATAGTATATATTCTGGTTCTTCTTCGGCTTCTATAAAATCCTAAAAGAGGGCAGGACAATCACATAGACTGCAACTTAATCTAGCCTACGGAGTAATGAAAAGTCCATAACTTCACCCCATTCTGAAGTCGGTCCTGGTGGTGAAGTGGTAACCTTCCTTCCTTCCTAAACCCAAGATCGTGGGTTCGATACCGGCCAGGATTAGAGTGTAAAAATCCTAAGAATGGCTTCTTTCGGAAGGGAAGTAAAGCCGTGTCGTACATTTACGGCACGATAAAGAACCTCAAGCCTGAAAGAAGAGGCCTCTGAGCAAAATTTGTCGGCCGTTTCACGTCCTGAGTTGAATGGGACGCTGATGACCTGAGATGTTAAAGAGAGTCTATAAATCAAATAAAAAAAAAATCCTTTCTGGAAATGACGTAGAAAATTATTACTACTTGCACAAGACAGACTGTCCACTGCATTTTACATAAAATTTTGGTTATGAGAAAGATTTCGTTGTCAATGTACCAAAAACGTATTCGAATGGCATTTTGCAACAGTGTTTAGACTTGTTTAACGCAATTCCAGCGAGTTTCTCCAACTTTTAATAACAGTAGATAAAACATGGACTTATCACTACATGGTACAGACGAGGGAGCAGTCCAAACAGTGTGGTAACAGGTGAAAGTGCAATAAAGAAAGTAAAAACGGTTCCATCAGCAGAACAAGTTATGGCTAAGGTTTTCTGGGACTCTCATGGTGTGGTGCTCGTAGACAACCTCTACAAGACCAGAACTATCATCGGCGAGTACTACTTTTCGCTACTGCACCTACTGAAGGTTGCTATTCAGGCTAAACGTGCACACCTTACGAAAAAGAGAGCTTTCTTCCACCACGATAATGCGCCTTCACATGTCTTGGATTGTTGCTGCAAAACTGCATAACCTCCACTTCCAAGCGCATCCACATCTACCAAATTCGCCGGATTTGACTCCAGCGGTTACTTTTGTTCCTAAATCTGAAGAAATGGCTGCTTGGACGAATATTCACATCAAATGATGAGCTTGAAGCCTGTGGCAGACGCTTATTTTTCACAGTTGGACAAATCTTATTTTACAGAGGGTATTACCAATTGTAAAGTAGGCTAAATGTATTGATTTACAAAGTGACTATGTTGAAAGAAAAAAACCTTTCTCTTAAATCCGGTGTCTTGTCCACGCCGAGAGCTTTTGGAATATTAAGCAAGTGTACTTTAGCTATTATTTTCATAAGTACTTATTGTTATGCATACTGCATTAATGGAGCTTTACTTTGGGTTGCCCGACCCAGCTTTCCCCTTTCTCTGCAGCTGCTGTTAAACCGTACGTAAAGGGAATTGCTCTTTGCTCTGCACTGAAAGCATCCCTTAAGTGAGAAGGGGAAATAAACAAAGTAAGTATAGGCTGATTTAAGTTTTTTACAAGCTCTGTTTACCTTGTTTACCTTGTCCTGCACCTCCCCTTCTCAGGGCTCATAGTCTTAGCATTGGATAACACGTGCTTTAATATTTTAAAGAAGTAAATAGAACTTTGATATGAGATCAATGATTGACTTTTAAATGCAATGCGCTTTTATACTCTTAGCTATCATTGTCTTGGTGGTTAGTAGAGTCCTTTAGAATATTTTTAATAAATATCCACTCTATAAACTAAAGGTTAATGGAGTCAAACAAGGCTGAATAATGCAACTTTTTTGTAGAATCATATAAATTGCTTTCAGTCCTTCTCCAGTTTCTACTGTTAAGTTTACTTAACTAAGGTTGTTTATAATACCCGTAAATGCCAGCTCCTAGCATAAACTTCACTCTCTAGTTCATCATTCTTCTATCCTTGCCTCAGAAATTTAAGTATACGCTTGGTATTTAACAGGTATGGGGTACAAGATATCTCGATAGAATTTCTTCGCGGTTATCCCTTCTGAAAAATTGAATGTTTACACTTATGGACTCCTGGGTGGTTATGCAATCTTCAGTACACCTATAGTCATGGGTTTGGAAAATGATGATCCATAAGTAATGAAGAAAGAGATTGCAAGAAGGTATTCGCAGTAGTACAGCTACCGCCACGGGTGGCCGAGGTTGTCAAAGCGCGGACTCGTGAGTGGAAGATCTGGGGTTCGAATCCCGCCAGGACCGTTCTCCCTGATTGAGGTTTCCTCCAGGTTTTTCTCCTCAGTCCTCATAAATGGCAAATGACGGGGGGGGGGGGGTTACCCTAAACTTAGACCTGGAACGTTTCCTTCCTTAAAAATACATCCTTTACCAATTTATCATTTCATCTCATGTATCATCATTGTCCACCGCCTTGGTGCCTCAGTAGTAAAAACAGGCGTTAAACACTATAAAAAAAAGACGCACATATGTACATCTAATTCCCTGTGTCTCGTCTCGCTTCCTGCAGTCTTTGTTTTCTTGTTAACAACTACACTAGTGGTAAAGTTAGCTGAAATGGGTAATAAAATTAAATTTCTCTGCAATGAGGGTCGTGTTCATTCTTACAAAGAGCGAGTTTCCTACCTGGAGTAAATTCAGCAGGGGCTTCTTGGCGCCTGCTAATGCAACGAAAACAATGCAGTCAATTTTTTTCACACTTACGGAGCGCAAGTTGTCCTTAGCAGTAGGGATGTTAAAATGCTTACAAAAATTAAATATACTACATAACAGCATCTTCAACACATTTCTTTTGCGTAATAGTTGAATGTTCCTTTTTATATCCCAGTTACCCAGAATGTCGGTTGACTTTACGTAGATGTCATTTTGTTGTAGCGTAACATTTCCCTATGAAAAGCGCTAAAAAGATTCCCTTAAGCATTTTATGGGATAATGACTAGTGCTAGGATAAAAGCTACCTAAACAAGAGGTATCAGTCTAAATATGCGACGGATTAGCATACTCTCAGAGTACGGGATAGCGGAAAATAGGGAATTCATTCATTTCCCAAAACTGTGCAAATGTTTCTTCTGGACGCTATGCATTGTTTCAGTTCACAAGATACATTCCAGCTTGTTTTCCACCTTACTATATTTAATCTTTATTTGTTTACACTGTAGTTTTCCTATTACTCGTTTTTAAGATACTTGGGTATACAGAGTGAAAAAACTTTTAAAAAAGTCGTGAGCTAGCATGGGACACCAAAACAAACATTTTTTCCTGATACCATAATTTCCTATGAAGCCTTTTCAAATCACTAGATGGTGTAAACGTTCTTCACATGCAATAACTGCTCAAAACTAGCACATTTTGTTGCACATCTTGACCCAGTGCGTACTTGCTTACTAATTTGGAGCAATACACTTGGAATTTGAAAGGAAGTAAATTGGCAGAAGTGTTACTATATGGTGGTTTCCCCGATCTCCCGATTTATATTTTCTGGGTTTTATTATGTGGGATCGAATACCTTCCTGATCTTGTTTACGAGACCCAGTTAAAATAGAAGAGAATCTCAAAACTATTGACCAGTAAGTTGACTCAGCAGAAGTATTAAAGACAATCCTGCAATCTTTAGACCGCATTAGACAATGACGATGTAACTTGTGAAAAGGTCGACGAAGGAGGTTGTGGACCTATTTTGTAAAATAATTTGACTATAATTGTTTTGTAAGTCTGTTAGAACAAACGATTTATGTTACTTAAGATATGATGTCCTCATAAAACAATGCCTCATAGAAATCATGGCATTACAAAAATATGTTTTGATGTCTCGTGCAAGTTCTCAAATTTTGTTGGTTTAATTTTGTTTCCTGCCTTATTAGAAGTAGAAAACAACTACACTAGAGACTTTATTCCAGTGTATATATATATATATATATATATATATATATATATATATATATACCTTACAAGCAAATAATAGTTACTTCCTTTCAAATTTGAAGTAAGGCCAGACTATGGATCCTTTACTCCACACGTTTCGCAGTTCTAATTCTTATTCTTATTTATGTGTCTTACGTGTTTTAGGTGTTAAACCGTTCGTAGTACACTTTTTCTTTGCTCTTCTATTTTAGATATGATCTCTTTAAATCTCTTTTGGTTTACATGCAAAGAAGTCAACCAGCTATCCTTTTTGTCTCTATCTGTAGCTATTTCCCCCTTCTGCCATTCTACCGCGTTCCATCTATCTTCCTTGAATATCTTCATTTCGTGCATGTGTTTTACATATAAATCCAGACACACCTCTAAAAATCTAATTTGTAATGTACAGTCTGTTTCTGTCGACTTTTAAAAACCGCCCATATTTGGTAGAATGAATGCCATATTGTATGGTCTTATCCATTGGTCTCCGGATTTCTCGCAATATAGGAAAAACTAGCTATTTTATTAAGCAGATGCTGTTTAATCATGCCTTTGATTTTCTAAAGTTACAATTTTCTTCTCCTATTTTACTTTAATTATATTTTTCTTAACATACCTTTCGCTACATCTATAAAGAATTTGGATGAAGTAATTAAATATTATGCAGTACAATAGGTGAGCCTACAAGATCTCCAGTGGGACCCCGGGATGGGAAAAAGGAACACGGCAGACCCAGAAGAAAATGAACAGACCTATTTAAGGAACACGCAGGTCCAGATGGTCAAGAGTAGCAAAAGGAAGAGAGAAATGGAGATCTCTCGAAAAGCAACCAGTGCAGTGAGAGAAATGGAGTAGCCTAAGAACAAATCAGTCAGAGTGTCTTAAACAGCATACGAACAACTAGCGTGGAATAGCTCACCACGTCAGGAAAAAGTTAGATTTCCTTACTTGTTAGGAGGTCTTTGCCCTTAAGAACAATAGGCTATTTTTATCTTTATATTTCAATTAAACATTAAAATTCCTCTAAAAGAGCACATCTAGACATCTGACCTTCATGATATAGATGTTTGCCACGTTAATTTTGTTTTTGCCCACTTTAAAAATATCTAGTTATCTATGATTACATCTCTCCTTTCATGTTTCATAACTTTATCAGAATGTTATCCATATACTATCCTTTCAGTTAACGTTTGCGATTATGGTAGAAGCGCTGAGAAATGTTTACAACCGCTCCTATTGGTCTCTTTTCCACCCCCCCCTTACTTGTGGCAGAACATGACGTAAGCGAAGTCGTGTAGGAATGCCAGCCGAAGGCATAAAGTCAGAAATAAATTTAACGGGCTGCTTTATTAATCGACATTAACAAAATAAAGCTATCACCAATTACCACTGAGGTTCAGCAAAATGAACCCTACCTTCCTCCTCATTTGTTGCTAACTTGACGTCAACCAGCTCGATGCCGCTCATATTCGTGTAATGTTGCCAGTGCTTGTTTCTAAACAGCGATACTTACTTTCTGGTCGTCGGAAAATTTAAAATAAACAGCTAATAGCTTGCCTAACTGTTGTTTTATTTCTTTTTTGTGTGCTTTTCTTATTTCTTCATCATCCGTTATTTCTTCTCTTTCAAACGAATTTTTTCGACATTTTTTCTTACTGGGGTTCTCGTGCGTTTATATGTTATTTTATATCCTTTTATTTTTAACTTATATTTAATAACCACTTCCTTCCTTTGTTTGACGCTTTATTTAAACCCGTACATTTTCTTTAGCAGCAGAATATTAATGCATTTATTTATATACTGTTTTAGATTAAAAAGATGTATATAGGGAATTATGGAAGGAAATGATAAGTGACTTATGTCAATTCCTAATTGGAAATGAAGGAAGAATTGGACACTATAGACACATTAGTATTTTCAAGATTTTGAAGGCAGATATTCACACTACCGGTTGCCCCGTGTCCCTTTTGTGCCAACACCCTGTTGACTTCCTTTGCTTTCAAGAATTTGATTCAACAGGGAAATAAACTAAGAAATCAACTAATTTGTTGTCTGTCATCTTATCTATCACCCCTTTGTTTTATTTTATCGGAATATTACTCCCATAGAAGCCATAGCTTGCGAAAATATAAACTAAAATAACATTACATAAAACGAATCGCACAAACTAAATACGATTTATAAAAACAATATATAGGCTTTATACTATTCACTTCAAATACCATGAACTGACTTAAGGATGTTATGTAAATGTAAACTCAATACCGAGGGTATCCTAAGAAAGCTATTTTGGACTGAGCCCGCTGGTGAATGTAGAGTATGGGTTAAAATCATACCATCGCCTGCCATAATAACAGGTGTTGATGACTGCACGAGAACAGTCAAATGGAGTTTTCTGTTACGAGAGGAAGTATTATTTATGTTTTTGTAATGTCACAGGCTATTGGTGAGCCAGAGTTGTTAATTACAGTGTGTTAGTAGAAAAAATGTTACTAAAGAGTATCATGTTAAAATACAGGAACAATTTTCACTCTATAGAAGAACTGAAAGGGAATATTAAGACATAAATTAGTAAGCAGAACTGTTAATAAAAGATGTCAGAAATGTGCGACTTCAGACAGGATATCATTTAGAACAGTTTGTATAATACAGTTTAGTCCTGTTATGTAACAAAATTAATATTGTATTCGTGTTATTATTGATCAAAGTCGTGCGAATAGAATTGTGAGGGGGACTTGTACACCAACACCATCAAAGCTGGTGAGTGACCTGACCTTGCGTTCAGTTGCAAACGCAAGCCGAATGTAGCTCTGTATTAATAAAAGGTCGGGTGATATGCTTTTCGTAAAATGTAAGAATATTAATCTCAAGAAACGAGAAAGTTATTTCAGTTTTATTTTCTCCAAATGTTTCGTATGACTTAACTCGAAAATCACTGAGTTAATACTATAGGATTTTTACATTAATTTTTCTCTTCTGTTGTAAAAATAATAATGAAAATACAAATACAAAATGCACAATATTTCCCTTAAATGTAAGTACAAAATAAGTGGAAGAGCACAGAAAGCCAAAACACAAATTTGATTTTGGCTAATTCAGTTATAAATTAGCTAAGCAGCCGCGGAAATTTGTTGCTCATGCGGATACCAATATATATTTTTAAGCTTGCACAGCTGTAGGAGCTTAAATACCGCCATTTTTGACAGGGCGCAACAAAATACTTGCATCGGTTCTGCCTGTAAGTCTATCTAGCTTTGCTCTAAGATTTATCAACACAAGAGCATCGGTATATGGAATATTTATACATCGCTAAGACACCGCGATACAACCAAGGCAATGTCATAGGTACGATGATCAGAATTCTTCTTAAACTATGAAAAAAAAGTATGACATAACTATAAAGCACAGTAGGAACAAGTAACTGAGTTGCCAGATTCGTCATAGTTTTCACAAGATGCCAATAATAATTTAGATGTGCTTTCTGTAAGCTGCAGTGAATAGGAAGAAATTTGTTGGCATATGCTAGGAATATAATATCACGCCTCATTGTTGATTTTGTAAGTATGTAATAATATAAGGGTCATTTCAAAAAAATTGAGCTCTGTAAATGAACAACCAATAATGATGCAATCATTACGATTTTGTATCAATTAATAGCTAGACTTCGACTGAGAATTTTGTGCATTAAATTCCGAGGCAAGTTGTTCGTGTTCTGTGATTGAGATCTTTTAAACAGAAAAAAAAATGACTTTCGGAGCTTGAAGAATAAAAGCGATCATAGATCAGAAAAGAAATTTTGCAACAAAAACGATAACTATATGTATTTCAACTGAGCGAGGTGAATCAGACTGCAAGGCATTTGGGAGCTTTCGGATTCAAATCCTTTGAGGCCGGCTATCCAGACATTGAGTTTTTTTTTTTTTTTTTGTGTCCCCTGGTCAATGAGGCAAATGCTGCGATGAATATTTTCTTTCCACGAATTTTCTGCTCCCTCATTCCGTTAGTTCTGTCACGTTCTCAAAAGTACAAGGCAAAATCAGCTGGTGCGGTGTTGCGGAGGCTTGCGCTTTGGAAAGGTTTCAGCACCGGTGTCTGGTATAGAGAGGGCTCCGCCAGCGTCGGCGTGTTCTAGTTGGGAACAATGTTACAGACCACGTCTAAATAATTGCCTTTCCTTCCTCCCAGAAATGCACACACTGACACAAACAGCCAGTCCTTGAGCAGGGCTAAAGTACCGTAATATCCTTTTCCACCCTTAACAATGCAATTCAATCTAATATGAATGATATTTTACAATTCTTTACATGAAATTTGCGACTTGCGGTTCTAGCTATGACTTGATAACAAAATTAAAAGACCACACTTCGTTAGATTTAAATATGTCTACGAGATAAGACAGATGTACCAATGAAGAAGGCCTCCCCACAGAAATACAAGACCTACTCAAATGATCTACAATATAATGAACGCTTTAGGATCTTCGTTTTGTTACAGAAAGACTAAGATGTGAAGCAATTGATGGACCACATTACTGTCATAAATTTCAAGCAAAGCATTATGTATTTCGGTTGGTCTCTCTCTGTCTCTCTCGTAAATTTAAATTTTAATGAAGAGAGCTGCTGATTAGTACGCATGAACGACCTGACTCGTTTTCATATTTTATTTCAAAGCTGAGTTTCACGGAAGAGAGACTAGATAACATGCAAAGGCGCACAGAACATACCGAGTCACAACTGACACCAATTTACCGGCCGTGCTTTCGCAATGGACAAATATATTGAAATGATTCTTATAATACATCTAGTCGTTACAATAGAAACTATTACAAGATTTCAATTAAGAATTTCTCTCCCATTTATTCCAAATTTAGAGAACCTAAATGATATCCTTTGTTCCCTTTTGGAAGGGAATTTAAGCAGTGGGTCCCGTGTCATATATTCACGGCATGTAAAAGATCCTCAAGCCTGAAAGAAGAGGCCTCTGAGTAAAATTTATCGGTCATTTCACGCCTTGATTTGAATGGGACGCTGATGATCTGGGATGTTAAAGATCGTTCATAAATAAACATTTGTATTCACACATGACCAAAGTCTCTCTGACCATTTCTGTACAGCAGCAAGTAATGTCTACCTTGAAAAATGCACCACTGCTGACTCCATGGACAGTTTGAGACTTGGTGCCTTTTCTTGCAAACTATATGCACAGGAATCTTAGGTTGGGACAGCTGAAAGATCAATGTTGAGCACAGAAACATTTCTCTCACGTCAAGTCTTTGTGGACTGGAGATGAATCTTGCTGGAAACTCCAATGCCTGCTGTTGAACAAATTTGTGTGCAGGTTCTTCACCACAGGTTCTGCAGAATAGTTTCATACACTTAGACGTTTATTTTGAAGCACTTTTGACAAAAATGAAGTTCAGTGACATCAAATCTCGATGCAGGAGGCAGGATGGTGACTTCTCTGGAGCTTTTGGATCCTCTCACAAATTTCTCGTTATGTAAACGCTTTCACTTGTGTTTTCTTCAATATTGATTACTTTTTCCTTAGCAAAAGGAATTTCCTGGTGGCTTAGCTACTCTTACGTTTCCTCACAGAGTATAGGCGTCCATATCTCGAATAGTCATCAACAATACTGGTCTCACCTTGTAAAACGAAATATAGAACACACTGCTGTTTTATGGCTTTTAAAGGATCTGGAACATTTTATTTGGTGCTTTTATAATGCCACGCAGGACAATCATACAAACGCGGTTTTCATAATCCTCGTTCCCTGGTTAAAACTCAATTATTCCACTGTGTCTGCTACATCTGTAGGGTGTTAGTGTCTGGTGGCAAAACTGTCATGGATCAATTACTTCGGAAACAAGATAACATAAGACTGTCTCCAGTCAATTACAAATGACGTCAAGGGGAGAGAGTTAAAAGTTTGTGACTGCTATGCAAAAAATCTGCTGTTGTTTGCGTCGTAACGATAGGCGGCATCCGGGGTGAGCTACACTGTATTGCTGCTGCTAGGCTAAGTTCTCGTCCATGGTAGAAATCGAAATATTTCTTTACATTCGATTACACATTCCTATAAAATGGAGATCCTGTGTCTCGATACACAATTAACATCGCTCGACAACTGTTTGCGTAACTCAACTCAGTACTTTTCTCGATTTTCAGGATTGACTGTTCGATCATATGTTGCAACTGATGCAGATCCTGCGGTTTCTGATTTTTTTTTCAGGATACCCCACAGAAAAACAAACATATGGTGACAGGAAACTTATCTAGGTGGCCATTCTGTTGTATCACGACGTCCAATTCATTGAAACCATGGTACAAGAAGTTCCTCACTTCTAACTAAAATGAGGCGGTGATCCATCGTGTTGCCACATCAATGACATATCGGAAAAGTTACCTTTTGTAAGATCTGAAGATACCTGTCTCTGGTAATCATTTTTTCAACAAAGAATGATCCTATGACACTCCATTCCAAGCGCCTCCCGAAACAGTTACACAAGGACTGTTTTACATAATGTGGCTTCATCCGTGCATAGAATGCTTTCCAAAAAGCAGGATTGGCATCATGTCGAATTAGATACCATTCGCAGAACTCTAAACGACGGTCCGCATCATCTTTGTGTAGAGTTTGCAAAAGTTTCGGTCCATGTGGTCTCAGCTTCAGGTATTCTTAAAGAAATACGATCAATTCCCAGTTCGCGAGAACTCCTGGTGAACTCAAGATGAACTCTGAGCGAGAAGCTAAGCATTTTATTCCGTTCTAACAGTTCGTGGTAAATTTATAACACCATCCGTTTGCTAAAATCATATGTTCAAGTTGCTAATTGCTTAACATGATGACGAATGAAAATGAAAATCTTCTCTCAAAGTCTGCTATCAAGATTACTGTGTTTTATTGCGATTGCACCAACGTCATAGCAAATAAACACCTTGTTTTGTGGTTAATTTGGGATTCGTTACGAGAAACTAGTTGTTACTAGTAAAGAGCAACCCAACAAAATAAAAAAAAAGAAGAATCAAAACATGACATGGATAACAACTGACGCACAAACATGGTTGTCAATATGCCACTTATATACGAACTATTCGTTTTTTTCCAGTTATGACTCTTATATATGTAAATATGAAATCTAAGAACGAATACTGTGGAAAGCCCATCTTCGTTTCAAAGATTTGTAACTACTTATGACAAGACTAGGTACAGTAAAATATATTTAGCAATAATTACAAAAATGTGTTATTTTTTTTTAAAGAAAATGAGTTTATCAGCTTCTTAGCCAGGGAGGATAAAGAGGACCAATCTGTCTGTGCTTAAATTTTAAAATAATTCATAATTTGAAATTGTTTTCGTGTTTATATGCACACATTAATATTTCGAATAAGGTAGAATTCCCAATTTCGGTGTGTAAAATAAACAAAAAAGCATTTCGATTTCCCTCATACGCTCGCACAGCTCTAAACGCTACAGTGAAAATGTTTCACTAACATAAGCCGTGCTTTCCGAATTTGAGCTAAGTTCTCAGTTTTTACAGCAACAATGGAAAGAACAAAATCAACATTACGAAGACTGAAGAATTATTTGTACAATAATATTGTAACCGAGAGACTGCTCTTGCGTTTTATGTTTACACTTATACCTTTTTTTTTTTTTTTGAGTAGTGTTTAACGCCCGTTTTTACTACTGAGGCACCACAGGCGGACACTTATACCTGCGGTTCCAATCTGAGGAAGGGGTCTAAAAATATATTCAAGCTGCCCTTGAATACTTTTAACAAACAAGAAATTCTGAAGTGACCTTTTCGTCCCTTCCCGGCCTGTATACAAAATCTTAGCTACGGTCCTGTTGTTTATAGGCATTAAATGAATAACGTTTCATGCAGAAAGCACTTACCCCTTTAAAGTACTACGATGCCAAAGGATGCTTTTAAGGGTAAAGTGTTTAACTGCGCGAGGACCAGCTGTATCACTTAAAATTAACAAGCAAGTTTAGTTTTTCCCACATTCCCACACTCTACAATAGCCTTAGTGTAACACCATCTGAAGTCAACTAGGAAATATCCTTTAAGACTATTTATCCTGCCACTTCCATTCCTAGCGGGTCTAAGAGGAAGAAACACTCCCAAGCACCACTAGCAAAAACGGAAAAAGAGGAACCCATAAACCACAAGAAGAAAAGGAGCATTGGAAGGCAGCCAGGGAAGAATGGAATCTCGGAACAAAAAGAAACAAGGGAGAAAGAACGTCAGGTGTGAAAAACTCATCAAGGAATAAAAACAAAGCAGTTGAATCTCACGACAGCTGCGATCCAGATCTTGAAGGAGAACAATGATTTATGCATCACTTGTGGGGAAAGTTTAATGATAAAAAATGTTGCTAATTTGCTGCGTCAGTACTGTTAATATGAAAGCTTTTTATAAATTGCTTGTGAGTTTGCATTGTAAGGGCATTATTAAATCTTAATATTTTTATAATTATTAATATGAATTTTTTATTATATTTGCACATCATTTTCCAAACTTGTTTTACTATGCCTTGCCCCCTCACCCATTTCTAGTTGACCAAAAAGCTAACCATAGCATAAGAGTGCCAAAAATGTAAAAAAGTCACTTGCATACTTTAAAGTGCATATGTCATTTTTAATTTGATAAATCTGCAAAAATGTATAGTTATCACATGTGCAAAATAACAAATACATTTGGTGAATTTGATACATGACGTTTTTTTAAAAAATTAATCGCATTAACCTGTTGCTCCTATAATAAATATTATCAGTACCCTGTGATTACAATGACTATTTCAATTATGTGGCGTCATCATAAAATCTACCAACGAAATGAAAAATAAATAATTTTGACCTATCACAGTGAAATTATCGGTAAGTTTTACCAAATCCCTTTACGGCGAGAGGTGCATTTGTCTTCTGGTAAGTGTAAACAACTCTATACCCCCACTATAAGTCCATAGTCGTAAACTTGTATTTGACTCTTATCTATTGACATTATTGACAATAGACGTTTTTCTGTTGTTAGAGGACTTGAAAAAAATGTAAGCAAATATTTATTATTACAATTTTGTAAGCCAAGTTTAGGGAAATTACATTTAAATTCTTCTTTTATGTGTGAAATACTCCTAATAAATATCACTCACTACGTTTGAATTTATCGACAATCTCAGATCCTCTTGTGACAAATGTTACGTTTTTCCAAGTTTAAATTTCTCAGTTGCACGTGGCTTCCATTATATGCCAGCATGTCAATTAGATTCAGTATTCATTAAGCAAAAGTATAGATTATGAGTAAAGAATGTTACCAACAATTCAGGGCAAGGACCGATGAATTTTTTCGGGAGTGAAATTCCTAAGTATGGCTTCCTTCGGAAGGGAAGTAAAGCCGTGGGTCCTGTGTCGTACATTTACGGCACGAAAAAGAACCTCAAGCCTGAAAAAGAGGCCTCTGGGCAAAATTTGTCGGCCGTTTCACGCCCTCAGTTGAATGGGACGCTGATGACCTGAGATGTTAAAGAGCGTCCCTAAATAAATAAATCAATCACCAACAATTCAGAAAGGGAATAGGATAGTCAAAATCTAAAACCACTGGATAAAATCCTGAGAATTATCAACGACTAAAGAGCTACAACACTATAAATTTGCGTGATAGTGAAAAGTTTATACGCCCGGTGACTGAGGCGCCATCATCAGTGCATACAGAGGAGAACACATACTTGGCGATTGAAGCAGAATAGCATTTTGAAAAACCTGCGAAATAAACGTCGTTCTTGAAAAAGTAACAATACACTTGAGAACATGTGAAACAGATTTTAAAAACATCGAAACTCCCCCTTCTAAAAAAAAAATCTGTAATGTATTCGAAGATTTTTAAAGTGGAAGAGAATTCTAAAACAACTCACTTGCCTGCCAGGCATTGAAGTTCCGTATACGAGTGACAGAGGGCAGTATCGTACTGCCTATGCAATGCAATTCGCCTATGCAATAGGCGAATTGCATTTCGCTGAATGATGAAGGTAAAGATTAGAGGAGGGAGTCAGTGATGGAACAACGACGAAATAAATAGCAAGAGTAACCCGAAGAAAACCTGCCACTTGCAGTAGCGGGAATCGAACCCAAGTAGCCTTGGTTATTAAACTGTACAAGGGTGAGTATTTGAAAATTAAAAGAGCAGATGAAATTGCTTGATATTTTCACCATTTTGGACCCACTTAGCATCAATTGTCGCATATTCTGTAACCACATCATTCATGAAATTCGTGCAAGTGGAGCGAATTGAAGGTTGGAAGCCGAGATACAAACCAGTCGCTAAGATCTGTGGAGCGAGTACAAACATGCTGACGTTTTGGACAGAAAATAAGTAAACGCCGTACAACTTGAAATTCGTGCAATTCAAGAACATAAGAGCTCACTTGAAGGAATAAATTACAGCTCCTATAAGCCATGTTTAGGATTTCAGCAAAAGTTGCTTTTAAAGTATAATTTTCTAAGGATGCAATTGGAAATCTGGAATTTGTAGAGGATCTTGAAACTAAAATGAGCCCCTTGTCCAGTGTCTCAGAAAGAGACGAGGAACATGGACATATAGAGGCCGCAGGCAGATCTATGGATGGCAATTAAGATGAGATTATTACTGATAAAAGTATCAATATTAAGAAATAGAGAGAAGATGCCATAAGTGCATTGCAGTATCAGGCAAGGAAGATGAGAAAACTTGCGAGAAAGAAATTTCCTAAGAAAAGTTGGCGATTGTTTAACAGAAAAGTATTAATGTAAATACCTGTCTGCTATACATGATAATTTCAATAAAATTTATAATTTTATATATTTGTATGATAGTCCCTTAAGATTTTATACATAGTATTAAGGAACGTCTAGATGTAATGCAGTCATATGCAATAATGAGATCTCGGAATTCCTTTCGTATATGTCAAAGGCATTCCCTTGATGGGTTTTCCTTTAGACGGCAACTAGTTTCCAAAGTCAGCTCCCCCCCCCCCGGGGGTTCGCGCCAAGAAGGAGTTTTCGACCCCCGTAGAATGTTACAACAGGCATTTTTCAGTCTTCATTGATTAAAATTGATGATTAAAGTTTACGCCCTGCTTTCCTACACTTACTCCTGCCAATCCTTCGGCTGCACTCAGGGCTTCAGCCGTGTGTGTAGTCGGAACTCAACCTTTACCCTCTTCCGGCAACTGGCCGGCAGTATTGCAATCCCCGCCGGAATAACGAGGGTGCTTGTGCGGAACCTTATTATCTTTTTTTTAATTCCTTTCAAAGCCAGACCATTCCTAGCTTTTCCTCCTTTCATTGTTTTCTTTCTCCCCCCTTCAAGAGGAGTTGAAGCAAACATGCTGCTTACCTACGCGTTCGTCCTCCAGCTAGGCTACCAGTACCACTGGTAAGGCGACCCAATTTAGTATCAGTCTCTCCAATTGTGCAGGTATGCAACGCGAGCATTTTTAGTGGCAGGAGCACCACTATGCAGCGGCATATTCAATTGCAAGAACACATTACCCTATTGAGTCTAACCCTTCAGACGATCCTCCGAGAGGAAGGCTCTGTAGAAATTGCACCAGAGTATCTGAAGTGGTCGGGCCCCCTTCCCCCGTAGGGGAATGTAATAATGATCATGCCATAAAGTTCTGTTGGCAACAAAATAATAAAAAGGAGCATGTCGCATTGTGTGCTTGCTATAAAAAGTTTAAAAAAATAACTATTGGTAGCAAAATTATGGCACAAAAGCAGTTAAATATTCTATTCTGACATTACTATATTTTTATGATGCATTACATTTTTTTTTCTTTAAGCTCTGTGATATCTTAAAAGTTAGGAGCTCTGGAAAGATGAATAAATCCTTGAAATAAGAAATTAGGAAAGAATTTGTGCTGAAATTGGTGTTTACGTCGTTTGTTTTCTTCCTTTCCATTTTATTTTGAACAAAGCAGTGTTATTTTAGTGACAAAAACGCCATATGTATGTTGTCAGGCGTAAAGAATAATGAAACTGTGCCAAATTTGCCCGCACAAAGAAGTTCTAAGGAAATGCCTACTGGAGCGTAGCAGAAATGAGCTGTTCCTTTAACCGGTTCATATGGGAGAACCTCTGCCAACAACACTTTCCTCATTTCCCCTGACCTGTTTTCACATTAACACTTGGGAATGTCATTGCTTTATCTTAGGTAAATGATAGAGATTGCAAAGACAGTGGTTTCTGAAATATCTCAGAATTTAACTTTCATCTCATAAATACAGTATTATACCGATTCATGTGAGCAATCTTTCTTGAATATAATACACAGTTAATGCCATTACCCCATCTTCTGCTTGCTAGGCCTTGATGTAACAGAACCTATTCAGTGTGACCGTTTGTTTAATTCTATTAATAAAACTCAAAACATTCTCAATGTTAATGAGTTGATATTTCATTTAAAAGTATCAAGTGTGCTCTCAATAGATACAAGGAAGATTAGAATAGACGGATCATGCGCACCAATAACTTCAGGGACATTAAAACAGTGGATTTGGCGAAATAAGTCTCGAAGCAAAAGAAAGCCCGAGAGGTAGGGGTCTACACATGCGGAAGAAGTATCCATGTCTACTCTGCTACTAAACAAATGAAATAATCAATCGTCCTACTCTGTCTTCCGCTCACTGGTCTGTATTGAACTCTGTAACCCGTACATCCTGCACCGCTTGGGATTCAAGTCACGCCTCCTTTCACGACAGTGGAGGGCAGTGGAGAAAACCGAGCCCAACTCCGATGAGTCTGCTTTACGGCTCAGTGAGTTGGAGCGCCGTTTTATCCCAGGCCAACTGTTTCTTCCTTCCTTTCTTTTTTAATCTTAATAATTTGTCTTCACTTTTCTCACTATAATAATTGTTACCTTTTTAGAGTGGGCAATTTATAGAACATTTATACTGTTTACGAATAAGTTGCAAATTAGGCAAGCTTAAGTTATGAAAAAATCTACATCTTATACTGTTAAAAGCGTATGCTTATTTTGCGTTTCAATTACTTCCTTTAAGTTTTACATTGCTACTTTATAGTTTCTCTTTTCGATTTCGCTGTATATTAAATGTGACTAACTATTAGCATCCACCATAAAAAGTTCCTTTTTTTTTTTTATTCTATTGCTTTTCCTGTGCGGTACGACTGTTATATCCGTCTGCATTTGTTGAAGTCACAGTACAACTCTCTGCTTCGATGCACTCATTCCTCGGTTTGCACTGCTGCTCTCCGCTACCGTTCGTAAAAGGACGTGTGACTGGTTCCCAAAAGTTACTGGATGTAGGGTAAGCGTTGGCCACCAGGGCTATGTTTCACAAAAGTATTGTCTAATATATTACAAGTGTCTGGACTTGCAACTTGTAGTTAGTAGTAAAACTCTGTTTTACAAGATTTCTTCTTACTTGTACTTTACTTCTCCATACTAATAAGTGTACAAGTGATTTTTCGCTGTTCTGTTCCACAAAAGCTTTAGTAGTAGTCGGGAATTGGTAAGTTGCTCTACAGTTGTAGGAATATTGGTAACTATAAATACTAAAGCAAAAGTTAATATATTTTAATAACTTTAGGAGATACTAAATATCGAAGCATCAGGAATATGATGATAATGATGGGTGTAGGAATATATACAAAGGAAGAATAATTCAGTATTTGTGAACAATAAAAAGTTAGGTTAAGTACAATAAGTATAATGATTGATATTGGCGTTTCCTATTTCAAATGCCTATTTCAGTCAACTATTTCTCGTATACTATTTCGGTGCTTGCTAGATCCCACGAAAAGTTTTATCTTTTCATTCTTAATTTTTTAAAATAATCTCTTTTTGCCACAATTTTTTCAATTTTTTGCTTATAGCGAGAACATGATTGCTAAACAATATAAACAAATATATATATATATAAATGACCAAATGGATTTTAAAATAAATGACTGACAGCAATCGGGAAGCTCGAATCTTCTGCCATTTCTCGACAGCTGTAATTGATATACCTAAATGCAGCCGTATGTGACCGTCGTCTTATTACACTTGAATATTGATAGGTGCATAATAAAATATTTAAATTATCATTATATCGGAGAAAAATACAAGTCCCTTTTAGCAGCACTGACAATACTCCTCAGTGCAGTTTGGAGCAGCTAAAGGCAGCAAAGGAAATATCTCCGGATGTCACACATGCTGACTGATGGCAAATGTGAATGTTCAACAGATATAGGAACTTGTAAGCTCCACTTTCAACAACTACAGCTATACCATTCTCAGAAATTAGCCCAATTCTACTCGTGAAACTTTGTAGAAACATAGTTGTAACCGTTCTACGTCTAACGACCTATTTTAAATGAGTTAGTTAAAAATTCACCATACGACACTGGAATTTGCATCGGACTAAAATGTAATATTCTGTTATATTTGTATGTCGTAATGACGAAACTGAAATATATTTTGCGATATCATCCTAACTTATCATTACTTTTTGTTTAAACGAGGAGAGTTATATTTAACCAAGCCCTTATCTTGTCTAAGGAATATATTAATGAAAAAATATGAGTGGCAGATATATGGAAATCTTGAAGTAAAAGGATTAAGGAATGCGGATTGGTTTCACAAATACATTACTTTCTTTATGTATAAGTGGAACAGTCAAACTAAGGAGAAATATTATGAGCAAGAGTAGACAGTAAGACGAATATCGTCAGGGTCAAATGAGAATCAGAAATAACTCAGTAATTAAAAGAGACAAACTTTTGCTACACTGCTTAAATAAAATTAAGGTATATGTAACGTTTAAAGGCCTTATAAAGAGGATTTTAAGTATATGAAATAGAAATCCCTAAAACTAAACTAAAAGAAGGTATTTTTATTGCCAAAGCAATTCACGAACTAATACAAGATATTGCTTTAGAGAAGCAAACAGGGGTAAGGTTTTAGGACAGTGTGGGGAATGTAAAGATGAAAACTACAACGGGTTAGTACTCCTTTCCTCCCAATTTGGGTAACGTGAATGATAAGCACGAAGAACATATTCATCAGAATTATTCTGTCACGAATAAAGGATGCAAAGGAAAATGGTTACAACATGTTAACTATCTATTGTTGACAACCAATTAAAGATGATCCTGATGTGTTTTTCAAATGTAAAATCTTCTTCCCGAAAAAGTACTTTGAAAACGTGAGTAAAATGAATAATTTTTTATATTTTTGCACAATAAAGGAAAGAAAAAGCTACTAGCTATCATTTTTGAAGTTATTCACACACTCTACTTTATGCTACTTCAAGTAATTTGTGAGATTGAATTTCTTACGTCCCTACCTGGAGCTGCGTGACCTTGTCGCTGGTAGAAGGGCTCGTCAGATCCGATGATACTTTGGGCTATGCGGCGGAAGCAAAGCTACTGGTAGGGCCGCCCTTGTCGGACAGGCCAAGGGGAAGACCCAGACTAAAAAGCAACCTAGAAGAGGATGTCTTGGTTTTGCTGAATATTTCTTGTTTGCTTTATATTGATAAGTCTATTATATTGAAGAAGAATTATAAATTTCGCCAACGATATTTCAGCTAAGCATTTTTTGTTTTTGTGAAGTTGGTAGAACACGAAATCTGGTGACAGACGCACCATCATTTTAGTTTGTTTTTTCTAGGTTCTTGCTACATGCCACAAAAAGTTTATATTTCCATTCTCAGTTTTTTTTAAAATAATCTCTTTTGACACAATTTTCCCTCTACTGGTGTACGACACCCAGGCGACGTGTTTGCTTTGAGAAGTAGGTACATTAAGTTGGGGGACATAAACCTTGTGAGACACACTGATGAAGGTTGTCATGGAAGTGGTTCAAAGAGGTAATAGTATAGAGGAGAAGACTTGCTTGTAAAAGATGGTTTCAAGTTTCGCAAACAGTACATAAACAGAATGTTTTGGAAATATTGTTTACAAACTTTGGTGGTGGGTTCCTCGCACCAAAATAAGAAAAAAGGTCTATTAAACATATGTCTGGAAATCCTTAGTTTTTGAGTTATTAATGAAAGTTAATTAAAACAAGAAAAAATCCATATAAACATATGCCCAGAAAATATTGGTTTTATGAATTATTAATGAAAGTTTGCCAAAACAAGAAAAAAAGTTCAGATAAACATGTCCGAAAATCCTTAGTTTTTTTTTTTTTTTTTTTTTTTAATGAAAGTTTACTTCAACGAGTTTCAAAGTGCACCTAACAACAAGTTCGTAATCAAAAATGAAATTCTTTTTGTTAAATAATCGAATCATGTAACCGATACAAGTCTGCTGATGCACTTGGCGCATCAGGATTGCCAACTTTATGACCAAATATTATTCTCAAAATGTAGCAATAGTACTGTTGAAGGTTAGCCATTTATGTAATCCTATTAAAGATGTGATAGAAATAGTCACTTTTACACTGGCGTAAACTTTCATTAATAACTCAAAAACTAAGGATTTCCTGACATATGTTTATATGGAATTTTTTGTTGTTGTTGTTTTGGCGTGAAGAATCCGCAACCAAAGTTTGTAAAAGTATTTCCGAAACATGGAAGTTGCGTTGTACAGTTAAGGATTGTTCTTCCAAAATAATAACCTTAAAAATGAATGCGAAAACTGCAGTCGTCCATAATCACCAGAACAATGAAAGAATCTTGTATGTCAAAAAGTTCGTGCATCTTGTAGAAGGAAAGCGGCTGGTGACTTAAGTGAAAAATCCAAAACATTTCATGAGAATCCCGAGATTTGTATTGCATTTTACTGACGTCAAACTGTTGCGCGAAACAATCAACAGAAAACGACGTCACCATATGCCGAAACTACCTAAAACCTTACTTTGAAGTTCAGGAAGCTTTTTTTTCTTTAATTTATTTATGGACGCTCTTTAACATCTCAGGTCATCAGCGTCCCATTCAATTCAGGGCGTGAAAGGGCCGACAAATTTTGCTCAGAGGCCTCTCTTTCAGGTTTGAGGTTCTTCTTCGTGCCGTAAATGTACGACACGAGACCCACGGCTTTACTTCCCTTCCGAAGGAAGCCATACTTAGGATTTTTACGCCCGAAAAAACCCATCGGTCCTGGCCGGATCTAACCCGCGATCTTGGGTTTAGAAGACAAGTATGGTTACCACTACACCACCAGGACCGACTTCACGAAGCTGTAAGTAACTTGCAACGAATGTTCTCTACTAACGAACATTTTGTGCTACAGAATGATCGCGAGAGCAATGTGATTACTTTCGGAGGTGGAAGCAGTTTAAAATATTTGTTCCAAGCAGAAGCACTTTACGTAGATGGAATTTTGAGATACTGCACAAAATATTTTACACAGTTATTTACATTGCTTTTCTTTTACAGCGGACATTACATTCCAGCATTTTTTTTTTTTTTTTTTTTTGCTACCAAATAAGAACAAATATATCTATTCCTTGTTGTTTCGTTTTATAAAGAAAAGTGCAAACGTTAAGCGTTGCATAGAAATAGTTCGAGGTTGCTGTACATACATGCATCAATTAAGTCAAAATGAGTGAGGCCACTCAACGCCAGGCATGGTGGCGTAAACTACAAAGTATTGGCCTAGCAAGTGTGTTCCAAGAAAATTCGCCCGATGCTGGTAAGTGACTTAAACATTGTTCAGTTCATCACAGGTTGTTGATTTGGTTCATTTACGGACGCTCTTTAACATCTCAGATCATTAAATTCAGGGCGTGAAACGTCCGATAAATTTTACTGAGAGACCTCTTATTTAAGGCTTGAGGTTCTTTTACATACCGTAAATGTACGACATGGAATTCACGGCTTTACTTCCCTTCCGAAGGAAGTCATACTTAAGATTTTTACGCCCGAAAAAATTAATCAAATTCTGGGCGGGATTGAATTTTGCAATCTTGGGTTTACGAGGCAAGTATGGTTACCACTACACCACCAAGACGGACATCATCAAAGGAAGTAGATGACTGTTTTATTTTTGTTATGGCTGAGCGTAAGCCATTATGCCCAAAAACTGAACAGTGCAGCGATTAGCTTGTCGATTACAATACTCGTATGAGGCCATAATCAACCCTGCAATATGAGCCAAGCATTTCATAATAATTATTTTGCTGCTCAATGTCTGAAATTTTCAAAATAAACTCAGTTCTGAAGATTTTCAAATTGAATCTTATTTGAAAATTAATGACATACACCTGCAGGCCCATAAAAAATAAAATTACATTAAAAACTGCAGAAAAGACCGGATTTCATGTATTGCTTTTGTGAAGTACTTTTCGTATTTAAACTGGCCTCTCAAATGACAACCAGGATACTTTTTAACAGTTTTTAGCAATGAATAGTTGGAAGCTTTTAGCAAGTTTAACAGTGTTTAACCACTTTTGACAATCTATAGTTAAAATCATACAAACACAACTTTTAACCACACCATGCGCTTATTCGCATGATGGTGGGACGGAAAATTGTGCTCTAATATCGTAACGTGGTACCAACCTAAAACGAAAATGTTGCATAATGACTTTGAGTTACTGAAGCAAACACATTATGGATCTAAATTTTGGCATAATTGCAAGTGGCGCAACCATGGTAGCCCCGGTTCCAAAGGCTGAAGAGTAGAAGCCCCTGTCTTGAGGCTAAGGAGTTGATTCTCCATATGATAGTAAACCCTAAACAAATCTGGCAGGCCTGGAAAAGAAAAGAAAATAATCCCTGCACCATGCTCGCTCAGAATAACCGATCTGGACGAATGTACACTATTCATAGAAAAATAGGGGATCTTGTTGATTTTTTTTATTTATGGACGCTCTTTAACGTCTCAGGTCATCAGTGTTCCATTCAATTCAGGGTGTGAAATTTTGCTCAGACGCATCCTTTTTCAGGCTTGAGGTTCTTACGTAAATGTACGACACGGGACACAGCTATACTTCTCTTCCGAAGGAAGCCATACATAGGATTTTTACGCCCGAAAAAGTCATCGATCCTGGCCGGGATTGAACCCGTGATCTTGACTTTAGGAAGCAAGTAAGATTACCACTACGCCACCAGGTCCGAAAAAAATAATTAAAAAATAGAGGAGCCGGACAGAAGACCTACGCTTAAGGGCATAAAGTATAGAGAAAGAAGAATGTCATAACTAATTATGGAAATATTTAAATTACACATTTCGAAAGTTTTTATGAAAAATAAAAATAAATTTCCTGAAAACCGGTACGTGGTAGGAAATGTATAGTGTTAGATATGAATTCAACATGTGCTAATTACATAAAACCACCTATTTTCATTAAATGCAAAACAAAAAATTAAAATACCATTTCATGTTTCAACTCCAGATGCAGAAAAAATTAATACCTATTAAGTGAATATTTTTCATTTTAAACAAACTGGAATCTAGATGGATGTTGTTTATTTCGGATGCCTACTGTTTAATTATAAAAAAAGAATTCTTACTTCTCAGTGGTAGAAAAAAGATAGTGTTAGTTGGCTCAACTGTTTATAATAATGCAAATATGCAAGCTTTGCCTAAATCAGTTGTATTTGATGTCGAATATAAACTATGCTAATACTTGTTGTCTGAAAAATAGATTAATAAATATTTTTGTCGTAATTTTCTTGTTGTGTACACTTTATTACAGAACTACAGCAAGTATTAAGAAGGCATTATTTGTGCAACTGGTGAAAACCGGTGCGTGGTAGGAAATGTGCAGTGTTAGATATGAATTCAACATGTGCTAATTACATAAAACCACCTATTTTCATTAAATGCAAAACAAAAAATTAAAATACCATTTCATGTTTCAACTCCAAATGCAGAAAAAATTAATACCTATTAAGTGAATATTTTTCATTTTTAACAAACTGGAATCTAGATGGATATTGTTTATTTCGGATGCCTACTGTTTAATTATAAAAAAAGAATTCTTAATTCTCCGTGGTAGAAAAAAGATAGTGTTAGTTGGCTCAACTGTTTATAATAATGCAAATATGCAAGCTTTGCCTAAATCAGTTGTATTTGATGTCGAATATAAACTATGCTAATACTTGTTGTCTGAAAAATAGATTAATAAATATTTTTGTCGTAATTTTCTTGTTGTGTATACTTTATTACAGAACTACAGCAAGTATTAAGAAGGCATTATTTGTGCAACTGACCTACTTATACCAACGCGGTGCATTATAAAATTACAAAATGAAAAGACGTGATTCAACGATTAATTCTGCACACATCAAACGAACCTGCAAAACAATATACCCGAAGAAATAGCCAATGTTTCGAAGTACATTCGTAATGCGTGTTTGGAAGCCACAAGTTTGTCTCATAGCAAATGGGGAACATTTTTAACGTATTCTTTGTAAGGACACAATTTTAAATTGCAGAACTATTCTACTTGTTTAACAATGTTGGTTTATTATCAATCTCACTATTGCTTTATAAGCATGTGTGTGTATTGTTTTAAAATGCCGATAGAAACAAATGAATAGCTCAATACGATTATAGCCACCACCTTGCATTTCAGCGGTTAGAATGCTTTGTTTCCAACGTTTAGAAATCTCTGAAAACAAATTTGTTTTTGTTATTTTTTTAAATGTTCATATTATCAAAAATTTTAACAGCAGTTCAGTTATCTTAAAGGCTGACCAATGTTTCTATTATAGGAAACTCTAAGACACAGAAACTTTCAACAAAAGTGTGCCAAAACAGACCAGAGCTCGAAACGATTGATCCGATACGAGCGTTAGCCGCGTGGGAAAATCGCATGCCTTTCAGCAAAAGTTTTTGCCTGCAGCACAAGAGAAGTAACCGCAAAAAAGTTGCACAATTCCATTTTCACCAAGATAGTGCCGCAGTTCATCTTGCTCCGGTTATATGGAAAGAACTGTCACAAAGCTTTCCAAAGCTCTCTTCTTTCTTGACCTTGTATCAGTTTATTTCTATTTTTGTGTTCTTTGAATCCGACAGTTTTCTAGCCCTGTTTCATTTACTAAAGGTAAAAAACTTTCCCCTAGATGCGTCAAATTGTTTGTCAGTTGTGATGTGTCCTGTACGAAAAATATGTGAAGTTACAGAGAGAGAAATACAGAGGAACCAGGTAGTAACACTCGCATAGTTTTTTGTATGCAGACAAAAGCGTTACTAATTGCGGTACTGTTCTCTGTTGTTAATGAAACAGAAAATAAAAGTTTCGTCGAAAATTATGACATAAACTCACTTACGGGAGTTATAAAAAGAGTACTAGCAACATATTAGCATCATTGACAAGAAAAAATTAGAGAGAGGGAAAATACCAAAGTTCAAAGTTTAAAACATTTAATCACAGAGAACTGAGAAACACAAATGTTATGTTTTAGCATATATAGAACCCAATAAACACAACTTAATTTTTCATAATTTATAATTCCAAAATGTACATACATTTAACAAATGTCAATATTTGTTAGCACTTTGTAATTTTGTGTATATGTGTTTGCATAGCTTTAATTTTTTTCAAGTATTTATTTAAAAATGTTCAACACATTCACCAATATTTATGAAAAATTAAGTGGTGTATGTTATTTCAGCTCCTATTTATATACTCTACTATTTTCATTTCCTTACTGCAAGAAGTAACCATCCCTTCTCTCTCTTTGATGTTGCTTCCGCCTTTCAATGAGTTTCGGCGACGGTAGGTCTGAGTTTCTGTTATTTAAATATCATAAATAGAGCCAAAACATGCGTTAGACCGCCTCCATGGTCTAGTGATAGATTTTGCGACTATTAATCCGGAAGTTCTGGGTTCGATTCCTGGTCAGATCAAGCTGTTTAGGCATGTTTTTTTCGGAGTATTTCTTTACCCTGAGTAGGTGATGCCAGATAGCTTTAAGACGCTCCCACCATCATTAATTAATTTCACTCCATTCATAACTACGGACTACACCTATAGTATCAGCCCACAACCTACAGACGTCGCGAAAACAAAAATGGAGTAAAAACGACAATAATAAAAAAGTGTTATTGTAATTTGATTTATATTTTCGGAAACGTAACATTTTAAAAATAATCAGGAACACATGTATTTCGTAAATTAAAGTTATGGAATAAATTTAACTTCGCATAGGTTTAAAAATGCATTCACAGATATTTGATAGGATTGACCATACACAAACCACAAGCAATGTTACAACAATGCTGCAGTACATTCTGGTAATTAGAGAAAAGAGGGGAGTTGGGGAGGGAGGGTGAGTAAAGGGAAGGGGGTTCTACGCATGTTTGTATACATGCACTAATCATAGTATGTGTGATGCTAGTACATTAGTGTGTTTGTATATATGTATACATGTGTGTTTGTTTCTATGTGTATGTATAAGAAGGTAAACAAAGAAATTAATTTTACCGTTTTAGGTATTATATATTTTGATTGTTAAAAACACATTAGTATGTATGGCCGTAAGGCCCATGTGGCAGTTATAATTACTTTTGTACTGCCACCATAAAGGTCCATTACTGGTACTATACCAGGGCCCGTATACGGTACAGGCGTTCATTTTACATGTTGCTTACTGCGTTATTTTGTTTAACATGGTCGGTCACATCGATGTAAGAGATTGCACATAAGTTTCTGTGCTAAGCAGTGTATAGGAAAATCGTGATATGTAAGTACTATAGTAAGAAAATTAATACATTTATTAATTATTGTGCCACACAATCACGTCTTCATGATTGAAATAATTTATGATCCCCCAAACAATTTCGATAATACCTAGATAAACACTACTTTGGTTAGAATTTATATTTTTGTATAAAATGTACGAACTTCTTAACAAATTCGACAGTGAAATTAGTGATGCAAGAATGACATTGACTGTTTTAAGTTTCATCAAATTTTCTTGTTATTATTTCAATCCGGAAATTTAATGTAACTTAATATTTTTTACAAATATTTTTCATATTTTAGTGATGTTGATATTATTTTTCTTTATATTTTTCCGCTTTCTAATAATAAATGAGAACACTGCTCTTGCTTGTTAGACGGAAGACAGACCTATTCAACATGCCGACTGTAGCTATCGCAGTGCTTATAGAGGAAACACTAAGACGGACTTGATTAGTGGTGTCAAAGAGAACTGCGTGGGTTTTATGAGTAGCACATGGCAATGATAACATATCAGACGGTAGCACATTGGGTGTGCGTTTTTCGACCAGGACGTGATTAAGTAGAGGCTGCATTATGTGCACCTCACTCTGCCATTGCAGAACGTGATTTAATTGAATTCGTAGAGGTATAGAGACAATAATAGTGTAGAGGTTGGCTGCAGTTGCAAAAATAACCCCCTGACAATGTTGCACATGTTTCAAGGTGAGTTTGGGTATTACAATATTGTATCCCGTTCTGTGCCTCATCATCTAGCGGACGGAGTTCAGAATTGGCACAGTTATGCCTTTGGCCTGAAATGGTTGCGTATTCATTAACAAAATCTTGCACTGGATGAATGTGATCTTACGAACCAAAACTGCTGAAACCTTATTTCTTGAACAATAAATAAATAACAAGCAGACAAGTGAAAGCCAAGCAGCTATAATTATACAATCATAGCTGTTAGGTAATGCCAGGTATTATCATAAGTTCTTGCATTATCATCGTTGTTCTCTGCAAATTTGCTAATATGTTGAGCCAATATCTTGCATGAATAAACTCCCTGTATCACTGTCACTAATATTAGAAATTTACTGGTACGATGTGTGTGGGGGGGGGTACTCTAGTATCCTCCATGTTCATCACACAGAAGCCTTTATCACTTCAATAGATACCCCAAACTAAAGAAATCCTCATGGAAGGCGAAACAATCCTTCGAACAATCGGGCGGTCATTCGCTGACATCAACATAAGTTCGCCACGCAGGAGCAGCATAAACTTAGCGCATTCCTCTCAGTAAGACGAATTTGTGAGGGGTATTACATTTTTTAATGGTGTTTAACGCCCGTTTTTACTACTGGGGCACTACAGACGGCGACACTGGTGATACATGAAATGGAATGATATATTGGGAAAGGATTTTTTTTAAGGAAGGAAACGTTCCAGACCTAAGTTTAGGGTACCTCCCCAGCATTTGACAGTTATGAGGACTGAGGAAAACCTCAGTCAGGGAGGACGGTCCTGAAGGGATTCGAACCCCCAGACCTTCCGCTCACGAGTTCGCGCCTTAACGACCTCAGCCACCCGTGGCGATGTAGGGTATTACAGAGCGTCATAGAGCGCTTTTTAGATTTCGGTTTTTAGGTATAATACTCCTAATGATTCAGTGTCCCTGATTTTCAAAAACTATTTTTCGAAATTTATTTAAATGGTTTATACTGAGTTTCATGGCGAAAAAAATTAAATGTTAGGTTTCAGGTAAAACCCCACTCCTAATAGTCAGATTTCGCTGATTTTCAGAAATCTTTTTTCTTATTTTATTTCAACAGCACATGCCGAGTTTCTTTGAGAATGAGACAAAGCTTGCGGCTAAATTTAAATTTAAAATTTGCTTTAGCTTAAACCCCACTCGCAGTGATCCAATTTTGCTGGTGTTTGAACTGATGAATATGAAAGAATATAACGAAGGAATGTAACAATATATTGGCTCCAGAATAAAGGTTTTTCTGATAAAATGCATTACCAGTGTTTGTTTCAACCTTTGTAAATATAACATTACTTACCCATAGGACATGAAAGTTGTTGCGAAATGTATTTTAGAGTATATATTACCTTCATCATTCCCAGCACTTCCTTTTGCTTAAACTTAGATTATTTAATGAACTAAAAACTTTTAACGGGGAGAAAGTTCGTTAGAGCTTAGCAAACGAATTGGTCAGTATGCGTGCTTTATAAATAGTTCTCGTACTATTAATAACATACGCTAAGTCATGAAGCTCTTTTAATAATTACGTCCTTCGCAGTTGATGAACGCAGCAATCCCCTCGAATCACTCGCTACTTCATGCCTCGTTCATGCCTAGGAGTAAATATCTCATGTGTGGTGAATACTTAAATAGGTCACTCAGTAGCCATTTGTGGTTATAATTCCAGTTATTATATTCTATACCCACTAAAAGAAGGTGCTTTTTTTCTTAAATATCTTTATTACTGTAGGGGAAATATAACAAACACTAACTACTGTTACAACAAAGCCCAAGATGTTTGAACAACCATAAGTAATTCCTTGTAAGTCAGCCGAATAGCTTGAGTAAGTAATTAACAAGAACCAGTGCAATAACAGTAACAACAAAACTATTGAGAGTTTGCGTAAAACATGCCATACTGCTGAAACTAATACTTAAATTATTAACCTTTGGTACTAAAGTTAAAATATGCAGCATCATTTAGTTACACGTGTATCATACACTTGTGTGATCTTTCCTGTCACGACATAAGCACACTTGCTGAGTGTTTAGTAAGCAACATCACGCCATTTACGAGTCAATTAGCTGTGTGGGAGTAATCATTATTTGCAAATCATATTTTGTATCAGCATAGGTTTTATATTGCACAGTGTTTCTATTTACGATTCGTATACATTGACAAGAGTCAGTTCAATGTCGTATATGATTCGAACAAAGACGCAAATTGAGGTGTTAAGCAAAGGAAAGCGTGCACAAAAGAAAGAAGAAATTGTAACTCAATGTGCAAATTGATATTGTCTTCTTTTCTGAAAACAAACTACAAGTATAAAGCGGGTAGAGTAGGCTTAGCTTAATGATTAAGTGATTTTATTTAAAAACAAATCGAGAAAGCAGTTATTTTTGCATAATGACTTTGAAAGCCGCCCTAAATCTGTCAACTAGTTATGCGTTTGCTACACAAAGACCGCGCAAGTGGTCGATACTTGTGTGGTTCTTGTCCTATTTATAATCTAAAATAGTTGTATTCCTACCGGTAATTTTTTCTTCTGAGCTACATTTTGTGACACAGTATACGTACAAATTTAATTCGGCAAATTGAAGTTCAAATCCTTGTTGAGTCCCGTTCCTGCCACGGAGCATGATGATGATGATTATTATTATTATTATTAATAATAATAATAATAATAATAATAATAATAATAATAATAATAATAATAGGGGTGGTAGTGGTGATGACTAATGATACCATTACACACATTGCATCATTATACTTTCAGAAATTTCGATTAGTCATTTATATTAAAAGGTGTATACATAAATATAAACAAGACCGTGGGTTTACGTAGAGCTTTTGTTTTGCTCCACCATAATAGAATGCAGAAAATTTGTGTTGGTATCCTGACACAAACTGCAAGATTAATGACTCATATGTTCGGCCTTGATAAACAAAAAACAATAGAATGAGAAAACAAAACACTAACACGAGGCAGCGAAGTGGATTATTGGGGAAAACAAAAGAACACCAGGTAGAAACAGAAGATTCAAGCGAGTGTAAATTCTTTTGATGCTTCATGCAGGAAGGGGGTTTAATAGCAACATTGTTTGGAAATGAAAGAATAGAGGCTATGCATGCCCGCTTTTTCAACACAATAGGTTACAGACATCACTACCACCCCCTCACGAAGTTTCAAATCGCTAAATTCCGGAGAGCAAAGGTATTTGTATTCTGACTTGCAAATAAATGAATCCGAATAAAAAAAAGGCAATGCACTATCTTCCCCACACTCTCTGCCCATTTTCCTTTGTCGCTTTCATAATCTGCCTGCATAATTTCTAGCAACGCGCTGCTAAAATGAAAAAAAAAAAAAAAAAAAAAAAAAAAAAAAAAAAAACATGCCTTTTCCCACTAAAAGCAACCATATGCTGAATTAAAGTAGAGAATTTTGAATTACTTACGAACAGCATTAAAACTCACTGAAATGAATGTAACAAATCTGTTTGTGCGTTTGTTTTTAGTATAGTCTCTCTAATGGCGATAGATATTCAATCTCAAATTTATAGTGTTACAATTTCTCTGAAGTTAACACAGAAGTTTAATGCTCATGTCATTTATAGCTTGCAAAGCTCCCGATTATAACTAAGCGTAGCGGCAATTGTCGAAAATGTCTAGAAATACAGCGAAATTAGGGAACATTCATTATACAGAGTGTTTTATTATGATGATATAAACTATTAGGGATGAAGGAGGACAAAACTATAAATTTGAGATAAAAATTACTTAACATTATTCGAAGGCTGCAGTACTAACAGTAGTAGTCTGTGTAGATTTAATGGCCTCATTGGTTAGTTTTTATATATATCTTCTTTTCTACTCTAAACATTATTTAAAAATGGTTATAGCTTAAAGCTATCGGTTAAGTATGGTCTACTGCTACACACTCTGTATTTGCATGCTAAAGACTAAGGGCTTGGTGTCAAGCTCACTTACGAAAATGGGTTGAGAGTTTGACGAGGAGCAAACATGGGCACATGCATAGGCCAAATGTAAAGATACGGAGGAGTAGAAGAAAAATTATTGACTGCAACCTTTTCCCGAAACGATGAGAGAAAATGGTCACTCTGGAGGAATTGTAAATTTCTGATGAAAGTGAGACAGTTAAGGTCTGAAAAAGCCGATAACAGGAAAGAGATGGAGGAGGAAATAAATAAAGTGAATCTAATTAAGAGTGTGACTGACATTCCTATTGTTATATTTTATTAAACATTAATTTTTATTTTATATTTTCTGTGGAATATGTAATCTAATACCTTGTTTCAAATCAAGAACAAGTGTATTATAAACGCACAGAGGGGCCGTTGACCAGTGCGTTGTAATGAATTACTGGAATAAATACACTCTACCTTCACTGTAACGGTATCCTAGTTGACCATCGGCGGATCAAAGAACGCCTGAACAACTGATAATCTCTTCCGCTGCTGTAGGTACAAAGGTAGATGCATAAGTTTCCGGCCTAACCATTTTCCAGGTATGATGAAGAAAAAACTCTATTTCACTTTTCAGTAAAGTTGACCTTTACTGCAATTCACTTTTCACATCTTTGAATTAACATTTCAATCCTTCCCCAAAATTTTTCTGAAAAATGGACATAAACAACACCCATCACTCCTTAGTCTCACACTTAAATTTCCTTCCTCGAAGGTCCTTCTTCAGTTATGAGGAAATAGTCACTGGAAGCTAGATCTGAAGTCACATTTCTTCACAGCTTCCTTTGCATAGGCGCGTTGTCATGAAGAAGGCGCAAACCACCACTCAGCTTTCCTCGCCTTTTCTCTTTGATAGAAGCACGTAGTCCAGCATAGTACTCCCCATTTACTGTGGTGTTTCTCTCCTTGAAGTCAATGGAGAGTGTTCCTTCACAATCCCAAAAGATTGTGGCCATGATCTTCTTGATTGAATAAGTGACCTTGGCCTTTAGAGATGATGATTCGCTAGACTTACGCCACTCCATTGATTCTATTTTGAACAAGGGATCATATTAGAGGACCATAGTTTTATCTCCTGTAACAATGATTTGCAGAAATTCTCTCTTGTTGCCACGGCAGAGCTGCAAAATTGCCTGACAACAGAGGACTCGCTTTGCTTTTGAACTGAGGAAAGAAGTCTATTCTCCCAAATTGCACTAACATTATTCATGTTTAAATTTTCATGAATAATTCGAAGGACTGTTGATTTGGAAAGGCCCAACCTTGCTGCTATTTCTGTAAATTTGAGCCACCGGTCTTCCATAATTTCTACTTCCACAAGAGCGATGTTTACAGTAGTGAGCACCTCCAAGGGCCGACCTGCACGCTCTTTGTCTTCAATTTTTCTCGACCCATTTGAAAAAGTTTGGCCCATTCTTTTACGGTAAAATATGAAGGGGATGCTTCCCCACATACACCGTCCAATTGCTGTTTAATTTCATTTGGAGTAAGTCCTTCTTTTGTGAAGAATTTAATAACATCTGGATACTCTATTTTGAACATGTCACAATCTTCTGCACACAGCCTTCTTTATGCAACTATATCTGAACAACTGAACACAGAGGAGCGTAAGTTACAGCTGAAATTATTTACTTAACAGAAAAGGTATGACACCAGATAAGGGTTTTTGTGAAGGCGATAATCCTTATCGGCGAGGCCGGAAACTTATGGATCTACCCTCGTAAGCAGCCATTCGACCCAATTTCTGTAGTGTTTGTCTACTGTTAAACAGAGACTGCTATTGGCTGAAGCTAAAAGATTATTTGCGGTCAGACAGAGAATCTCTATAGCTAAACATTTGATAATATTCAAAGGATTTGCGGTTAACAAGCAAATCACCATTAACGCCGTTGAAGAGTGAACCAGATTAACTCTGAGTGAAATGTGGTATACAGCTACAGAACTGGAAGATCAGTGTTTATTTACGGACAAGAGCGTGGAGAGAAGCAGAAGCAGAAAGATTGTATCGACTTTTAGAGGTTACGAGAAACGGGACAATTGGTACATTTCCATGAACGGGGAGGTTAACTGCTGACTTTGAAGTGTAGTCGAGAACCCTTCAAGTAGCACTCGAGCAGTAGCACGTAAAATGAGTGTCGCTCATTGCACTGTTTGGAAAAATTTACGAAAACAGAAGCTGTACCTCTACTATTCACATAAAGTTTATGTCTTGAGTCCTAATGACTTCCATCACGCATGACTTGCAGCGCTGTGTGGTCCACCGTCTTTCCTGTGCATTTGCTCTTGACCGATTAAGCCTGTTTCACCTGAACAGTACTTTATGACCAATGTCCTTTCCCAATCTCCATGCTACAGTTGTGAGAAATCATCAAATTTTTTCAGTAGGCTTATGGGTGGGGATAAACAAAACTTTCTTAATAAGCCGGTATCTTATTCCACTCTGCTTAACTGGAACACGTACACTGTCTTTTTGAGAGAAACAGTTCTTGCAACATTTGATTTGTTTTAACATGATA
The DNA here is from genome assembly GCA_030762175.1 of Metallyticus violacea. Classification (NCBI taxonomy): domain Eukaryota; kingdom Metazoa; phylum Arthropoda; class Insecta; order Mantodea; family Metallyticidae; genus Metallyticus; species Metallyticus violacea. The sequence continues at coordinate 73,904,079 of CM060835.1, forward strand.
AGGTCCCAGTTCATTTTCAAAATATGATCTGAGTATCGTAATCAGACTTTAACTGAAAAGATGTATCTTGGCTAGCTCGTTTACCTGATATCTTGTGAGGTTATGTAAAAAGCTTGGTTTATGAGAATTTACCTTGTCATGAATATACTGAAATTGGGAAACTCTATTATAAACAATGAATACTTGTAAATACAGTCAAAGCTTTTCAGTTTTATCTTTAACGAATGACGACATTTAAGTTTTCTTCTTATGTCCCGAAGAGATTTTGGAGTAACATGTTACGGAGGCGTTTCTGGACAGAGTTCCCCTCAAATAGATGCAAATTAAATTGATCAATATAAATTTGTCCCTTTCCATCATCCTTGACAGTTAGAAATGTTATTAAAAACTTCTGCTCATCCTTTGTTCTGAAAATTTCAATTATTGTTCATAAGTATAAAACATAATTTAATTTCCCCATCCTATGTTCTCTTAGAGATGACACGAATGCTCCAGATAAAAGTAAGAAGTTACAAGACAATTCTTGTCCAAGAGTTTCGTAAACAGGTAATGGAAATTGTTTTGTACAAGTTTTGGGTTTATTTGTTTATGAATATACATACGCATGTACGGATTATTTTGCTGTGATTCTTACATTAAGTGCAGGTTACCATTATGGCCAGCAAAGCTATTTCATTGCTGGTAAAGACAATGGATTAAGTCTAGAAGAGCTAATGAAATCAGAAGAGGAGGATATCTTTGAGAACAAGTTACTCGATCCTAACTGAAGATGATGTAGAAGAAAAGGTATTTTCCGTTGAAACTGATTACCAGCCGAGTTATGTGAAGGCGAAATAGGCGACCACCGTGCAAAAAAGAAGGAAGACAGAAATTATAGAAACCTCTTCCTCTGGTTCTGCATCAACATCGAGAATGCTGAAAGAATGCATACTTGCTTCAAGAACAGGCACATTAAAGAATTAATAATTATCGACGACATTTATGCCTCTTTCGAAATTCGGGAGAACACCAAAGGTCCTACTAATCTGGCAAGCTCTTGATGCTCTCGAAGCGTTTATAGATTCAGAATGGTGCAAAAATATAGCACATTTCAGTAACAAAGAAAATCTAACAGAGCGGGCTAAATATAAAGTTGACCAAAGATATAATGATTGTGCTTGTGTTCATGAGATGACAGTACCCGTATTAGAGGAGTTAATTATACTCTTTAGTAATCAGTCGGCCCTGCTGGTCTAGTGGTACACCCAAGATCGAGGTTCATTCTTAAATAGAATTTTTTCGGGCGTAAAAAGTTTAAGTATGGCTTCCTTCTGAAGGTAAGCCATGGGTCCCGTGTCATAGATTTACAGCACGATAAAGAACCTCAAGCCTGAAAGAAGAGGCCTCTGAGCAAAATTTATCGGCCGTTTCATGCCCTGAATTAAATGGGACGCTGATGTCTTGGGATGTTAAAGAGTATCCGTAAATAAACCAAATCAAACAACTTTAGTGATCAGGAAAACAATCTCATTTCCATTGGGTTGCTCTAATGTGATACGAGAGATCTAAGAAGTGTCTTAATAGAAATAGTGAACAAATGTTTACGTACATGTGTCAGTGAAGTAGCTGAGAGTTTAGTTTTTACGCCTTTTACTTTAAGGTATTCTTTGGAATATTTATTGTCCTTTTATAACTAATGCTTATAAATGTGTCAAACTAGCCGTTTCAATATTAATAAAAAAGAACGTATAGCTGTTGTTATGGTGCACTTTGTGTCCCATGAAATGCTTACATTTGTATCCTTAAATTGCAGAAACTAAATTCTAAATAGCCACATAACAGCGAATTACGCTATACTACGGTGACTATATTATTGTATGCTAAGCCATTCTCCGAAATCAGGATGGACAATGTTTAGAAAAAAAATGAACTACTCTGCCTCATCACGTTGTTCAGTACAAAAGCTCATGTCATGCCTGACAAGGCAGTTTTATTTTATGCCTGGCACGTTCTTATACCATAACAAAAGTCTTGAGCGATGCGCGCGTGTGTCTGTCGGGGTGTTATTGATTCCTTCACAAGGTAGGAAAGCGGTGAAAATCAGAAAGTGGCTTTCAGGAAAGTGTAGGAATGGAAATATGTCTGAAGAGAAAACCGAAACACAGCGAAATCCTCCACAGAAACAGACCGTGTGGAAATTTCTATCAGAACTCCGCCTTTCCACTTGACTTGTGCAAACGATGTCCTCACATACTCTTGTGGAATTTTGAGCAGATAAGTTTTAATAGCTTTCTTGCTCGAGAGCACTTGGGAATTATTTTTCTATATTTCTCGCAGCTGAGTTTTGATAACCGGGTCATATTGATCTTCTTTCATTTAGCCACCATTCTCCAACCTGCGTGGTATGACGATTTGGTATACAGCTTTATATATAACATACAACTTTATTCATTTGTTCTAACATTTCTTCTACTAATTTTCCATCGAATAGGTCAAACCGGCGCTCAACTGCAACCCATATCACTGAGCAGTGAAGGCTACATGCATTTCGAGGATAAAGTTCTTTTTCGATTTGATTTCATTTCATCATCAATCAAATTTTCTTTTCTCCATTCGCCTCTTGTGAAATTTTGAGTTTGTGGTTTCTGATTTCTTCTAACCGCCACGATGTTCTTGAGTGCTTCTGTTTTCAATTCCCAAGTCATTGCTCCCGAGAGCTTTCCTTTCGAAATGTTATGGGTTCATATGTTAGTTTGTCTGCGGACGGCTAACAATTGAAGGGCGCAATTTAATTTAATGGCAACGTCTTTTGCTGTTTAGTGATACTTTAAGAATGCTCTATTTATATTGTGAAAGGAGAGGCTCGTTTCAGAGAAAATGGCTAAAGTAAATAAATCATACAAGGAAAGAAGCGGGCCATCGACATTTTCCAGTTAAAGAAGAGCTCATTGCATTCTTCTCTCACCCAATTAACAAACATCATGTAATGGTTCATTGCCTCTACATTTTAGACAACATAGCTTAAGAACACACATGAGTATGTGAGATTTAGTTTACTCTTCCGTGTTTAATTGCTGTTCAACATTAGCTCTTAGGTTGCAGTCTTCTAAACAGAAAGATGACGTCTGAAAAGTTCTCGATCTCGCAGCGCTACTGCAATAAATTAGCCCGCAAGTTGGTACGTTGTTATAAGCGTTCTTGAAAATTTGTAATAAATCATTTTATCATATTGTTTGCTGTATACAATCTTGAAGTAAAATTATGCAGGTGTATATAAAAGAATGAAAGATTTCATTGATCTATATTTTACAAAAAAATTAAAATGTGCTGAAATTTCACAATGAAAGATAAACTTACCAAATTTTGATATCCAACGCCATCTCACGCCAGTTTCCATTTTAGTTTCGCTGGCGGTCACCCGGATTGTCATGGAAATAATTCAGAACAAAGAGCGCCAAAACTTATACAAAATGGCACAGCTGACACAAAGCGAGAAAACATTTTTGCATTCTTCAATTCGTTCATTTTGAGTCTGTTGCGAAGTTACAAAGAATAGAATAGGAAATTTCAAGAAACTGGTTATTTATGTTTGGGGAATCTGGCGTGTCAGAAGAGATTTAAGAGGTTAGGGAGACTTTTGTAAACAGTTCTATGAAGTTCATACAAAGAGCAAATTGAGAGCTCAACATTCAGCACGCAACGGTGTGGAAGATCCTTCGCAGACGTTTATGGGTGAAGACGTACTGACTGCAGTGACCGATAATGATCAGTCATTCACACTATTCACAGAGTTCACCCGACTTGACCCCGTGAGGTTATGTGAAAGACAGAGTGTACATACCACCATGCCTCAAGACTTACAGAATCTGCTACACGTATCACAGCTGCCATAGCAGAGTAATCCCTGATATGCTGAGTCGAGTTTAGAACGAACTCAATATTAGGTTAGATGTGTGTCGAGTGACCAACGGAGGACACATTGAACATTTTTAAGGTTAGATTTCAAAATTTGGAAATTGTAGCTTTCATGTTGCGAAATTTCAGCACTTTTGAATGTTTTGTTTGGAAAATATAGCAGAATGAACTGTTTCACAGACTTTGTGTACACACTGTATAATGATATGGATAAAATCCATTGCAGTAATAAAATGGTTCGCAAAAGAAGTTTAAGTCCAAATGTAATTCATATAAAGTTCATCAAAGTGTACGGCGCTTATTCGCCTTCATGTTAGACAATAAAAAGATGAGTTGCGGAGTTTATACGTTGTCACACTAGCCTTGAAGACAACCCACGCGCAGGACGCCCAAAATGTCCTACAACACCAGAAAGTGTTGCTGGATGATCAGCGAGTCAAGATGCTAGAAATTACTGAGACTAAAGAGCGTACGGGATACATTTTGTATGAAGAAATGGGGATGACATAGCTCTGCACAAGATGGATGCTGCGTTTTCTCACAGAAAATTAAAACTGGATACGTGCGAGTAGCATTAAGTAGTGCTTGGAGAGATTTAACAGGAACAAAACAGATTTGTTACAATGGGTGAAACTTGGATTCATCATCACACAACAGAATCCGAATTGTGGAGCAAATATTCGAGAGATATACTCTAAATTTAGACTTGGAACACTTCCTTCTTTAAAAAATGTCTGTCCTAATTTATCATTTCATCTCTCTCGTAATGCTACAGTAGTAAAAACAGGCATTAAAACTTTATACAGAACAAATTAACACAGTGTTCTTTCATGATCTGGTTTGAAAGAGTTTGTTTTTTCAACAATATCATGAATGTAGACCTAAGAATTATAATTTTTTTTATTATTTTGTAACTTAGTAGTTTGGTGAAACTGGCTAAAATTTATTTATCCTTTTAAAGTTAAAGTGAATTTGAGTCTTAATAATATTAGAACAGCACCGCTACATAAATCTGTTTTATTTTCAGATTAAGCAAAGGCAATAATAAACTAAAACAAAGTAATGTAAAGCTATGAACCCTTTCTTTCCAGAAAATATGTGTAGTTATGATGTGTATTATTTTTATGACCGCATTATTTATTTTAATCAATAATAAACAATACACACACCTTTATAATTAATGTACTAAGTTATACGGAATTGATAAGATTCAATTTTTAAATAACATGCTCTACAAAGAATTTAATTTTTAAAATGGATGAGTCCCTTCTTGCCCGTGCCCTTCAAATGGGGTTTGTGGTGCCGTAGGGTTCATCTTTGCATGCTAAAGAACAGTAAGCAAGCTCCTTTATTGTATGATTATTTTGTGTTTCTTAGACCATAGATATGAAGAAAACTAGGGTCCCATAGTCTTGTACTCATGCACCAATATCACCTACATTGACACATTTACCACAAACCTTTGACAGGCAGTGTAACAAAGTATTCCTGCTTTCTGCTTTATTGTTGCTCAAAATATCTTCCCTTAAATGTTTTGAAGGGATTACTTTCTTGCTTATTAATCACTCAATTTCAATAAGAATATTTTCTTTCTGTCTTATTAGATTTATTGATGTGGTTTATTTAAGAACGCTCTTTAACATTTCAAGTCACCAGAGTTCCATTCAATTCAGGGCGTGAAACGGCAGATAAATTTTGCTCAGAGGCCTTTTATTTCAGTTTTCAGGTTATTTTATATACAATAAATATACGACATGGGACCTACGGCTTTACTTCCCTTCGGAAGGAAGCCATCGATCCCGTGATCTTGGATTTAGAATGTCGTATTAGAGATTTTATATTCGTTACTTAGGCCGTTTGCTTTTTGTTATTAAGAGTTAATTTTGTACTTTGTAGTTATTCTATGAATTGGCTACTATGGAACCAGTCATCAAAGCACCACACTCACTTTTCTAGAGTTCAATCGCAGCTCTGGCGGTTTTAAAGAACAACTAAAAATTTTCTTATTGAGAAGAAATCGCATGTTGCACGATTACAGCTGTAGGCAGATGATTCAAGTGATCAAAAAACACACTACTGTTCTAAAGTGTGCGGCGATATGGTGAGTGACGTGTTAAATGATTACTAGAGACCAGATTTTAAAGTGATTACTTTTTTATATGCTGTCACAGAACACAAAGCTTTATATCTGTTTAAAATAGATAAGATAGCGTAGTATTAACTTTCCCTTTTTTTTTTTCGTATTTTGAGTGTGTGTTGCTTTTTTTCAGCAACAACAGTCCATACTATCCCCCCCTTTTACAATATATGACAATAGTTTCGATAATTTGAGCTATTTAATGAAATAAATTAATGAAAACGCTATGTAAAAGCATTTGAAGAATAAACACGTGTTCCATACCGAACTCACCCAGCGTGCCCTAACAAGGAAGTGGTAGCAACAGCTGTACTACCAGAGAGCGGTTGATTATCGTATTCTCTCTATTTTCACAGTAAAATTCTAAACAGTTCTAACTATTCTGAATGGAAACAAGCGTTAGTGAAATGGCGAAGTAACAAACTAGGAAGTGCAATATACAGTTTCAAGGACGAATCATTGAAACAGATTATTCCATTATTTGATGTGTTTTTTTTTTTCTGATATGAATATAAAGTTTGATGTAAAGCATGTAAATGATATAATATGCAAAACATTAGTAACAAAGAAATTCATGGGAAAACTTCAAAACAATAATTTATTCAGAAACATTTGCAGCAGCACGACAAAAACCAAGGAACACAATGCGCTTTTCACTGATCTCACAGCCACCTTTGCTCAATATGACATTCCGTAATGAAAAAAACTTCTAAGAAAATACACACAACGATCTGTCCCTGATGAAAGTATTCTCGGAGAAAAAGTTATTTATGATCAATTTATGAACCTATCGTTCAAAGAGTTAAGGAGATTGTTGGAGACCATCCAGTCATTTGGATGAAACAACCATTCACTTTCGAGGATTGTTCTAAATATTACTGTGAGGCCACTGACAGTAATCCATCCAAACCAATGCTTTTGCTATATATGGACTGGATAAAGTTAACTCTACAACCATCGGGCATTATTGCAAAGACAACTTGATCGTCTGCGAACAATATTGCATTTAGAGAATCTATTTTATAACTGTTTCACAGTTGAGCTTGACATTTTGCTATCGTTGGGTCATTATATTTTAAAAATGGTGACATCAGGTAACCTTGGCTTACTGAATTCTATTTTAGAGCTGATAAAATTCAATTTAGCAATACTAATATTCTTTACTTTCAACATTTTTTTATTATTAGAAGTAAATAGTAGGTGTGTCTCTAGGTTATGTTCTCTTCTTTTCTGCATTATTTGCCTTAGTATAAAAAGTCTGAACAAGATCGAAGTCGTCAAACTCCATGTTGTTCACTATTAAAAATAATTTCAATTATAACACTGAGCCGCCTTAACTTTTACAAAAACTGTTATAGCAATATTTAAAAGGCAGGCTGTACATACAATTTCAACTGCTCTTTTTGAATAATGACTTTTTTTCTTGTTCATCACAATAAGTGCAATCATGGCGATTATTATTTTTTTTTTTCGTCTTCTTGTCTACTACATCCATGAATATTGTTTTTCTTCACCAACTGTCTTTTCTTCTTCTTTTTTCTTATCACAACTTTTACTTTCATTTTTCGCAATACCCATCGTTCATCTTCTTTGTCCATTCTCTACATCTTCATTATTATCATTTTTATCACATTAATAATTAACTTCGTCAACTCTACTTCTGGTATTTTATTCACCCCTTCAATTTTTAGCATTCCTGATTCATTGTCCGCTCTTTGGCCGTTTTTACGACACCATATCTTGCGAACCTTATATTTTAAGTTGTATTGCTTTTGCACCATCGTTTAGGCATTCCAAAAGTTTATGTCTATTTAGAGTATAATTATTTCCATATTTCAATCGTATTTTCCTCTTTTATATCTGAGTTATATTAAAAACTTCATTCATTCCACCACGGAATCAAACTACCAGAAACTTAGGTGGTCTTTATTAAAAACATTTCATAATTTAGATATCTGAAATGAGAGCTGTAAATTGGTGGTATAATAGCAGCATATTTCCTCAGTTTTTAATATTTGCTGACTTTCCCCAGGCTAGTATTTTCTAAAAATAACTGCACATAAATTCTTTCTTAATTTCTCTTTCTCCTTTTCTTGACGAAACTCTTCTCCATGCATACTGTAGCGCAGCTGCTGAGAGGAAAGTTTGGGTTGTTCCAGGAGAAACGGAAAGGAGAGAATTAGTCGACTTCTCGGCGCCTGTATTTCCCATCTCCGGAATAAATACGGTTGGCTAGGTGTGCTGATACAAGGCATGGCACTGGTTCCCACAGAATGTAACAAATTTGCATATTTTGCATTACACATCATGGACAAGCAGAGATTATCTCGCAAAGAAACAAAGGAAAACGACGAATTATATAAAAGGAAATGCTTCTGAATTAAGATAACTTCCTCCCTGACACTTAACGTGATCCAAAGCCTATGACAAGCACTCTACATATGTATTTTGTACTTTTTCATTTAAAATACAAAGCAAAGTACACTAATCTCTTTTTCTTTAATTTCTGTAAGCAGGAGGTATTGATGTGTGATAAAATTAGATTATAAATAAATTCACTATTAATGTGCACATTAAATTTATAACAAATAATATTGTTATTACCCAATATATTAAACTTAATTATTTATTTTTAGTTGCGACTTTCAACTTAAAGATTGTAATAATAGGACTAAATAAATACTTCTGGCTGATCTCACGCTCAATATGTAACATTGACAAGTGTTTAGGTGTATTTGAAACAGAGTTAGCGTCATCACTAAATGTTGAATACACTTCTAGAAGCTCTTTCTTATGCGATTAATCCAACACGCTGTTTCCGTTGACAAAAATAATAATTAAGAAAAGAAAATATTTTTGAAGATATTAAGAAAGATAATTATTTAAGAGTATAATGAATTAATGAAAAGTATTTAGAAAATAAAGGGGTAAAACTCTGTGTTATAAATATTCACACACTTTCAGAAAGCTGTACTAATATAAACTATATCGAAAATTCATTTGAAAAACGTTTACCACTGCCAAATTCAAAAAGCTGCAAGTGATTTAGCACAATAGATGCAAATCTAGAATTCACTGCCGATGTACAGTGCGATCAGTGACACTTTCCTCCGCGGCGCGGGTTTTTTCTATGAGTGAGCTTCCACTCGTTTTTCCGTCGACGGGCTGGCAAGCCTGTTTTCCTACTTGTTGACCTTGCTAATTGTTGCAGCCGTAGCGTAGCTGTTCTCGGGTGTGTGTTGTGTTGTTCGTTTCTTAATTCGACAGAATATTTGTGGCTAATCGGTTTAGAACGATACGGATGTCTTTATGTAAGATTCATATATGTTAACTCAGTGGTGAAAGAAACATAGAGTCAATTTCTTTTTAGCATACAGTTGATACTGTTACTTATATGAAAACCATACTAACCCTTTTTTCCGAGAATTTACAGCAGGGAGCGAAATCATGCAGTTTTTTTAACAGGACTCTGCCACTGCGAACACTGAAAAGAATTCCACGAAAGCAATTAACAATGTGTTTCCACAAGACACGGTTATTAGTAGAGATTTAAGGCCCCCTCTGTCCCCAATTTAAGAGTCTGCGATTATTATCTCTGGGAAAAATTAAAAAATGCCGATACAAGACGAACCCACACATCTTATAAGAACGCAAAGATAATACCACCAGGAAAATGTCCGCATTTCTCACAATGTATTATAGCTAATGAATAATTTTCTAAACAAGATGCTAAGAAGTGTGGAGAATGAAGGCAGGCAGTTTCAAAATCTCATTTCATAATTTGGTAAGTAATAAGCCTCTTAAATTGCTTTTGTATTGTTGTATAGTTTGCTTGTTTTATTATTTTACCCTCTCACTAATCATTGAGACTCGCTGGCTGTTAACCGGCTAACAGGGGCGGCGCTCTCCCATGGGTAAAGTACTCCGGGGGAAAACAAAACTGATCGCAAGGCATTTCAATAAATTGTATAAGAACCTGTGTATCTATTTCTAAGTTTTCTTCATATTTGTTGATTCTTGATAAACTATAAACAGTACAGTGTATCTTCAACTTGATCAGAATGTCAAACATAATGTAAAGCATTTCTAAATTAAATTATAATTTGAAGACACATTGAAACATATTTTGAACTACACAAGTATAAAAACAATTACTTTTGATTCTACCGGATCAATTGTCTTATAGTGTCCACATTACTAGGCCGTTGCGGTCAACAAATTATATATACAGTAGAGTCCCGATAATCCGACATTATTCTTCCGTGATCGTGAATACCGAATTTTTACATTTCGTGAGGAATAACATGAATTAGATTTAGGGTACGATGGAGACAGCTGGCGGCCACGATTCCCGAGAATGATGGGGTCCCTACTATGGTTTCCAGTCAGAACTGCCCGACGCCGGAAGAGCCCCCTAACCTCCAAGGAGTTCGAGTCCCTCAGAAGGAATGATTCCATACCAGATTCACAGACAGAAATATTTCCAAAGCGCAAGCCACTGTTACATCGCACCAACCCACGTCTCCTGGAAATTTCGACCTTGTACCAGAGGATGAAATGGGAGAGCAGGAAATTTGTGAAAGGAAAAATCCATCCCAGCGTCCATCTAGGGAACCAGGGAAAATCACGAAAAGCTAAAAAATAATCAGGTGTGTCGGCTCCAAGGATATTGAAACCAGGACCCCCGAATTCGAGTTCAAGCGTTACCACCTACGCCTCCCACCTCCGGCTTAATAACTTCATAGAGACTATATACTGGCCTTCAAACACTGAGGTAATAACCTACTTCGCTTAATTAAGTTCTTGTTAATAGCAGTGCAATCATAAAATGTTCCGGCAGCCGGCAGCTTGAATGTAATTTTAAGGTGCTTACTTTTTGCATTATTCGTTATACTTCTCATAATAGATACTCAAGTGTATGTACCATCTGGTTTTATTCCGTTTATTCATTATTTGAGCTTTTCATTGTGCGATCTTACATTTTATATCGGAAAATCCAGAATCTACTGTATACGTTCCTTCATTAGTTTTATACTCTTAAATATTTCGTCTTGAACTTCATAATACTTAAGAAATGGACCTAATGACCATGTCTTCTTACAGAGAAATATGAAACTGTTTAGGTATTTTAGAACAGATCGAAATGTGTATCATTTTAGCCCAATATAGTGCTGTATTGTAATACTTTATCGCTTAGAAAAAATAATTAAATGCATTCAAGAAGACAATTTTATAGCATAGCATAACAGAAATATATTTTTCAATAACGTTATATGTCTCTAGTGACTACTACTGCTTACAACTTCTTTACTTGTTTCTCAGTTTGACAAAACACCATCACACAGCGTACAAAAACAAAAGAAGGTGCGTAAACTAAGTGCATTCCTTAACAAGTTTAATTTGTGAACCTTACAGTACACTAGAGTGGAGAAATTGATGCTGCTAGGGCACTTTTTAAATTTTTGTTTTCTGGTATACTTCTGACCCAGATATTCCTGATTTTCAGATGTTTTCTTACTTTATATAAACTGTATATACCAAGTTTCGCTGCGAAAAAGGAAGTATTGATGCCACTAAAACCATTTTTAAATTTTTGGTTTCAGGCAAACCCCCGCTCCTAATAGTCTGATTTCGCTGATTTTCAGAAACTATTTTTTGGATACTTTATGTCAATGTCATAGATCGAATTTCGTTGAGAAAAAGAACAATTGCGCTTAAGTTAACCCCCAGTCTTTAACTTTCACTTTTAAAATATACCGAACTCCTAATGATCTACTTTCCCTGATTTTTAGATCATATTTTATTTAAAGGTATATACAAAGTTTTCTAACGAAAAAATATTGGTACCGCTAGATCGCTTATTAAATTTTACAGAATTTCGTTGGTAAAAAACAAAAATTGCAGTCGCCAGAGCAATTTTTAAATTTTCGATTTAGGTAACTCCCACACCCGTGGCTCAATTTTATTGGTTAATGAAATAGATTAATTCTTTTTTAATTCATCATTATATGCCGAGTTTCGTTGAGAAAAACAAAAATTGCGGCCGCTATTGCGTTAACACACACACTTATATATATATATATATATATATATATATATATATATACATATATATATATATATAAATTAACAATAATTATAACAGTAGAAAGGGTAAAACACTAGGAGAAAGTCACACTTGAAATCGCTATATTTCGAACTCATTGAATTTTCTTGCCATAGAAGAACTCAACGATTTCGAAATATAGCGATCTCAAGTGTGACTTTCTCTTAGTGTTTTATCCTTTATACTGTTATAAATATTGTTAATTTGTTATATTGTTAATAGTGTTACTTTATTTTTATTTTATATTATATTACATATACATACATACAGAGGGTGCCAAAATGTATACATACTTCAAGCAAAGAAAAAACGGTTAACATAACAAAACTGAATTTATACAAACAGAAAATAATGAGCACTAATCATCTTAAGACTTTTACAGTTTCAACAGTTGCTCAAAATGCCCACCGTTGGCGTCGATATATTTCTGAGTACGTTGAATTATTTATTGAGTAATGTTTGCGAAAGTGTCCTCAGTGATTGCAGCACATGCCATTTCAATTTCTTCCCGAAGTGCTGCCAGTGTAGCTGGTTTTCTACGGTATACAACATCCTAGTTCCCCATAAGTAGAAGTCCAATGGATTTAGATCCGGAGAACGCGGTGGAAACCTCTTCATTCTATTACCTTTGAACTTTAACAACATTCTCGGTTTTCCATTACCACTTTAAAATTGCTTTCCGCTGTTCAAACGATAATCTTTACTCCATTTTGTTGTAGCAACGCTAGCATAACGTAAAGTGAATCACATCTGTTTACAGAATATCATACGATAATCTTGGCTGCATTTGTTCATTGTTGATTTACTTGTCACGTAGCAACGCTATCATAATGTATGTGAGTCACCTGTATTTAAAGAACATCATACTAACATTATTATTTTTTTATTGATTTATTTATAGCCGTTCTTTAACATCTCAGGTCATCAGCGTCCCATTCAATTCAGGGCGTGAAACGGCCGATAAATTTTGCTCAGAGGCCTCTTCTTTCAGGCTTGAAGTTATTTTTCGTGCCGTAAATGTATGACACGGGACCCACGGCTTTACTTCCCTTCCGAAGGAAGCCATACTTAGGATTTTTACAACCGAAAAAATCCATCGATCCAGGCCGGGTTCGAACCCGCGATCTTGGGTTTAGGAGGCAAGTAAGGCGCGCGCGCACGCACGCACGCACGCACGCGCACACACACATTACTGTTGTTTTTCGGTCCAACTTTGAAATATATTAAATAGATATCTACTGTGAGAGCGTGTATACATTTTTGGTACCCTCGATATATATATATATCACTTACTTTAGGTACCGACACTGATGACCGAGATCGTTAAGGCGCATACTCGTGAGCAAGAGCTCTAGGGTGCGATTCCCACCAGGGCCATTCTCCCTAATGAGGTTTTTTTCCTCAGTCATAAATGGTATAGGGGACGCACCCTAAACTTCTTACTAAAATCCTTTTATTGTTTATCATTTCATTTCGTGTATCATCAGTGTTCACCACCTGTGATGTCTCAGCAGTCAAAGCAGACGTTAAATATATTTAAAAAAAAAAAGTAGCTTTAGGGTAGCGGCCACTCCCAATTGTCCAATTTTGCTGATTTTTGAATGCGATGGATCGTTTGCTAATTGCTTGTTATATGCCTAGTTTCGTTGAGAAAAAAGCGAAAAAATGCGACCTCCAGAGCGTTAACAGACTCACACATGTATAGTATATACTGAGATGGTTGGTATGGCAGCCACGTTGGGCACCAAATTATGAAATGGTTTGTCGGTGGCGTTGTTGTTGGCCACACGTTGTTTGTCAAGTTATATAGTTATTTACGCTTAGGTAACATTTTCTCAGGGGATTACTCGGTTTTTTGATTAATAGACACACACACACACACACATATATATATATACTATTAATAGAGTAATAAAAACTTCTAAAAAGCATAAAAACTCATAAAAAACACTCAGAGTGCAATATAAAAAGGTTCACATAAAATTTCACACTAAAAACCGTAAAATTGAACACTAAAATCACACTATATTTCGAGCTTGGCTCTTGGTCACGTGATGAAAATGAACTGAGCTCTGGCAGGCAGCGTCTGTCGTTGTCGTTGTAACCTTTTTATATTGCACTCTGAGTGTTTTTTATGAGTATATATATATATATATATATATATATATACATGTGTGTGTGTGTGTGTGTGTGTGTGTGTGTGTGTGTATAACTTAGAAATGTAGAGTACTTTTAACAAGGAGTGAACGCCTCCCTGAAGAACGCAAGGCTTCAAGATTTGTCGCGGCGTGTAGAACTTAAAAATGAGTATATGAAAATGTGAAACTTAAAATGCATTACTTAAACTGAAGTGTCTGTGTGAATCGCCTCTAACTTCGTTGAACTGCGTGAATTGAAATATAACTTGTTATCTGATGTCTGATCAGAAACTGCGTGCCGAGCCGATCAAACGCTTTCTTATATACTTGATTCAAATTAAATAATCGTTGCCTTCACTAAGCCACGGGATCGCACAAGCACGTTTTAAACGTTGAAAATATACATTTACTATCGGCTATTTTAAATTCACCCGCCAGCACGTACCATTCTATATGTATTTGATAGTTTAAAACTCTTGTTGACATTGACCAGTTTAAAGGCTAAATATACAATGACCTATTGGGTTCAAAGCCCTAACGAATTTGAAAGTCCTTGGGTTTATTAGCCCTGCAACGATAGTCTTTTTAAAAATGGCATCATACTCGACCCTCGTGTTTACACCTGCCCTCGAGTATAAAGTTTTATGGCTTCTTTGGCTTTCCAAGCTACCGTAAACAGAAAACACCAGATACTTTCCTTTTGACTACATACACATAACATATTAATGTTATATCATATTATACATGCTATCTGCAATACTAATTACAATGCATAACATACTATAATGAGGTTTGCAACGTACATTTTATGTAATATTTATATTTCCGTGGAGATGGGCCGTAAGGACTGTTGCAATACCTGCAGATATGTATATATAACATTATCATCCTTATTTTTTGTGCTTAATAACTAGGGTCGAAGGAGATTTGAATTGTTTAAAAAATCTTTTCATGGGTACACCGCAAGCTACATTCCTTCGGGATTCGTAAAAGTGAACGATATGATAAACATATGTTCATCCTTACATACAAGAGCGCATTTTTCACTTGGTGAATTAACAGAAGCGAAAATAACAAAAGAGAGACGGAAAAAACTGGTAGTCGTTGATGCGAAGCGACATGTTCTGCTTAATTACATACGTCAGTCTTCTTCCTTCAGTAACGAAAAGTTTTTCCCCATCCAAACGATGTGATTGATTTTAAATTGCAATTTTTTTTTCCAAAATGTTTGAACGTTTTATTAAAATTCCGCAGTAGGCGCTAAGAAGTTCCTGCTGAAATATATAAAAAATATATCTATGAAATATGAAAAAAACACAAGTGCTATAGTCAGTGTATGGTCAACTGGCTGACCAAGTGTTTTCTTCCGATATAGTGTTTTCATTTTACAAGATTTTCTAAAGGTTTTATACTAATTTGTAAAAATAATTTATAATAAATACACAATTGGAACAAAATATGTTTTATTTTATAATTATAATAATAGTATATTATTATTATTATTATTATTATTATTATCATCATCATCATTAAGTTATTTATACGCATTATTTTTGGACGAGTGTGAAATTAACAAGGAATCGTAAAAATTACTTTAAGTATCACACAATATTTATTCTTCTGCAACATTTACATTAAATAAATATTTCAAAATAGAAAGATTATAAAGATTACGATTTCATGGTCATTTAAATCGGCCATCAACAAGAGAAACGTTAGTTTGTGATTTTCAAACTCAGAACAATTAAGAAACAAGAAATGAAAACACACCTTTTTTAATAATGAGCACATTTTCATAGCCATCTAAACCAGTCATAAACGCAAAGTGAATAGGAATAGTTGAAAGCTACATCCGAGGGCGGTAATTTCTCGAGAATGTTGTAAACGTCGAAATAAAAACGAAATATTTATTTAGGCTGAGTTTCGTACTATCAGATTTGATGCCAAAGAAGTCCAAGGAAATACATAAATCAGTGAATGTTAAGTTGCTAAAAAAAACGTTAATGAATTAGAATCTATTTTGCTTTCTGAATTATGTATTCAGAAACAAATGAAAAGTGAAGTTATTTCACAACCTTGAAACAATGTAAACAATACAAACTACACAATAATAGGTCTAAAATGTGAATATTAATGTTAAAATTATCACTTGTTTGTATTATGTGTAATGTTTATCTCACGAAAAATCCACCTAAATCATTACTTTCTTACTAAATGAAGTTTGTACATTGAAAATGGTTAATTCTTTTTCGGTGCATAAACCGATGCAATGCCTCATGTAACTAATTCATTTCCTTGGGCACAGCGTTTTTAAAGACTCGCCGATAAACATTAATAACAATGTAACTTTACACTCTGTGGTGGAAAAATGCGTTCATCTGCGACTCAGCTACTGAAAACAATCATCCTCACTATGTGGGCAGCGTTCCCAAGACAGCAAATTTTGTTTGGTACACATTTTATTGCTTAGCGTCTTTTACGAAGCCAATAAAAACCGAGGACGGGTAACTAATCTCGTGTAAAAACTTTAAACGGCGAATATGCTGCAACGTTTCCGCCGAACAATTCTTGGTCACTGGAACACTTGTCCTCAGATAGTCGAGCTATTGATAAGGTGGCTTCGTCATATCAAAACTTAAAACGGCGAATATCTTGCAACGTTTCCGCCGCAGAGTTCTTGGTCGCTGAGACACTTGTTCTGAGATTTTTAAACTATTTCCCGAGATATTTGAGCTATCGATAAAGTGGCTTCGTCATACCTCGATCAAAACTTAAAACGGCGAATATCCTGCATTTCCAATCACTGGAACACTTGCCCTGGTCACATTTTTGAGCTATTAATAAAGAGGTTCTCAACGAGGTGAAAGATGGTTGCGAGAGTAACCAAAGAACTGTACGGTTGATAGAGACCGTAGGTACTACTAAGAATGGCTCCCTAAACTGAATAATCAAATAGCGGATGAATGTATTTTTACAAGGTGCATACTTCGTCACCATCGACTTAAAAAAACTCGGTCTAAGGTCTGTTCCGAGTCCTAGCGGACTATATGAACCATTCGAAGTTAGCAACACTTTGAATCTCTTGATGTCAGAAGGAAAGATGGCTTCAATATCTCTAGTGCGATGTTAAGGTATTACTTGAACATGAAACGATCAGTAATTTTGTCCAGGGACTCTTTTTTCAGGCATGGGATTCTTAAACGATACGTAAATCTACGACACGAGACCCATGACTTTAATCCCTCCCGAAGGACCTGTACTCATATTTTTATTCCCGGAAAAGCTATCGACTTCGACTGGGTTTAAACCCGACTTTTGGTCCAAAGGAGAAGGTGCATATTCCATTAGGAAATGGTTTTTTGCGGATCTGAATTTACTTTTTACTGTTCCATAACAAGATTGAAATCTATTTCCAGGTGATCTATCTCTATCTCCGAAGAATCTTTTAAACAAGATCTTTCTATCGTCCCTGGTATAATTTCTGCTCCTAGTTGTTTCCTTATATCTGCATTCCTAAATCGATCTACTTAATCTTAAGGGGCTTATTTGGGCTGCCTCCATTATTGATTTTTCTTTTATTCGCATTATCCATGTTCCCCAGGAATATTTTAATGCTGCTTTAACTACAACTTCACATATTCGTTGCTTTACGTTTTTTCTAATATTATTTACAATATTTCGTTTTATGATTATAGATTAATGTTGTTATATGTAACCACCTTTCCTTCCAGGTCTGCATTTTTTTTTTCTCTTGTAGATATTTTTTCTCCTAAACATTTAAAAATGTTCAATTATTTTTTATTCAATAAATATTTTGATTGAGAATTGTTCTTTTCCCATTTTTCACCTGAAACTTTCACATTATATTGATTTAGTATTACATTTAACTTGATAATTGATTTTTGTCACCTTAGTGAGCAGTTACATTCACTCTTCGTCAATAACATTTTGATTTTATTAATAATAATTCCTTTCAGACCATTTTTCTTTCACTGTGCTCATATACAAATCAAGCAACATAGCTAAACATAACAAGGATAAGATTTGTTTCATTTAACTGTTATCTACCCGTATTCTTAACTTAATCACATATCTTACATTTGCCATTTTTTATAGGTTATTCTGTTTTAAGCTTTAATATAACCTATAAACATTAAGGTTTTTTGGGTATGCAAAATAAATAAATAAATATCCAACTATACACGTCTATCGTTTGTGAAAAAACTTTTTATTTCACCTAATATTGTATCTGATCTTGCAAAGTTTACTAAAAATATGAATTTACTAAGCAATAATTTTACCCAAAATCTAACAAAATATTTGTTCCCAGTTTGCCTCAAATGCGAAGGTAAATATATATTCTTTTTTCTCATGATGAAGGCACAAAGACACTTTTAAGCTTAAAAAATATTGAGATATAAGGTACAGAAACGATACTGCACAACTAATGCCATCTATCAGCAAATTGACGGAGGCAGATAGTAGGATGGCGATTGCAAAACTGAGGACAACAACAAGGCAAAGCGGCTCTCATTGGCTGAAACATTATCCAATTATACGATTTGTGAACTGTCGTTATTTAGCTCTATGTCAACTAAAAATATTGTAAGTAGGATACACGATGATAGCATAGCAATAATTGGAAAGCAGATATATCGATCTACCACACAGATGACCTTTTGAAAGAGCACATTAATATCAGTTCTAATGAAATAACGTTTGCTTCTCTTGTTATCTGCAGCACACAATCTGTTAACATTCATGTATAATGGCGCCTTCTGAATTTACGCGAAAATTACGCTGATGGATCGTTTTTCGCAGCAACCATGTAGTAATTTATTCTTGTTCTTGTAAAAGGCAATTAGAAAGCATTTATTTTAACTTCGTAAAGAACGGCACGTTTCAACGTACAGTACAATACGTACGGTTATTAATTTTCCATACTGAAGCCTTTACCACCATATTATTATTGTTGTTCTTTAAGTTTCCCCGCCAATACAAACACAAAGATTCTGTAGTACTGCTAGGAAAATTAAAGCAGATTGGATTTCCCCTTTCCTGAATTATTATGTCTTACTTGGCTCACATTACCTCTTTTACTACGACCTAAACGTTTTTGCTGAAATGTTATAAACAAGGGCTGCTTGGGGTCTATACTTTTGTTTCATCTTTTCATTTACTTAGGGCCGATTGCATAAAAATCACTAACTGCGGTTCAGTTTTAACCGAAGTTCAGAAATGAACCAAGTTTAACTCCTAGCTCATATTGCATATTGCTTATCGTACATCACGCTAATTTGGTTTAGTGCTAACCGAAGATAATCAAAATATGTGTGACAACAGTGTCAACTTTCAGGGAAATGCGAGGGGAAAAACATAAGAATATCGCATCGAATGTAAATTGTTTATGCTATTAGATTTTCTTTTGTCTCGATTACCTTCTATATAAACAAAATGGATGTTGAAAAAAATAAGAGATCTCGAACAACAAATTTTAAAAAGGAAGAGATTGACATCTTATTTCATCTTGTGGGCGCTGTTGTAAGCCCGTTCTTGAGAATTTCTTGGTGCATCAAGGGATTAGCGGGTAGTGGCAACAGGCAACAGTGATATGCGCTTTCTCTAAATAACATCCTTGTAGAACTCCAAACTGGACGTGAACTCTAAAATTACAAAATTATTACTGTCATGTGCCGATCCTGGCCATCTGACAACAACGTTTGGAAAACGAAGTTTTGAATCGCAGATAGCTTGGACATTTAGAGAAAACCAACAATGGCGGTTTCTGTAAACTTTAGCATTATTGCCACCAGGCGATATGATAAGTATGTGTGTACAACTGTTCCATCTAGAACTCCAGGGAAATTACACATCATTAAAGCCTCGTATTACTCGCTTTATTTCATCATGATTAGGCATCTTCATGAATTGGGGTCTCAAACTTGCAATTTCTCTTTCTGCTTTGTGTATGGTTCTACTTGCATTTCCTTTATTCACGTTAAGTATGTCCCCAGTTACATCTGGAAACTACCCTGTTGCAAAAAACCGTAGTGTGAGTAGAACCATAAACATTTGCTACAACGTATTATTTAGTTCCTGTTCTTAGCTGTGGTGTAGTCTATGTTCCAGTTCCTTGACTACATGTTTCGATAGTCGAAATCTCATTTTAAATTGTTTTTCATCAATATCAATGACGTGATTCCTTCTGTGCTGAAATACACGAGGCGCCCGTTGAAATTCTTCGTTTTCGGATGAACCATCAGAGTAATCTGAAATCTTAAAATAACATAACCTACAAACACGCCCTTATGAGTAGTTTATAAACTTACAGCAATGCATTCAGAGAATAGTTAAAGCACGAAACATTCATGCTTTTCTTCTATACTTACAATTAAAAATAATGACTCGCCATTTCACTTTCCTTTCTTTGAAAGATAACATAAGTAATTGTGTAACTTCGTTAACCAAGGTTTACCCAGATTAACCTAAGTTAAGTTTAATCTTAGATCAAGGTGAAATGATCTCGGATTAACTTTCGTACAATCAAATGTCTAGGTTCAGCTTGACTGAAGCGTAATTTTAGCGCTTAAACTCCGATTAGTTATTTATGCAATAGGTCCTTAATCAGTCATAAAACGTACCATCATTTTGCCTGGGCTCGCTCTCGGTGACAGGCGATGGCAACACCATATAGTCAGCAGTCGAAATTCAGGAACGCGGCATCAGTTGCACTGCAATGCAGTCAGACAAAGAATGTAAACCGAAGACAGAGAAAAATATAGATCATATCAGTGCTCGATTAAAATGATCACAGTTTTAAGTAATCGTTTTAATTGAGTTAGTTAGTCAAAAGTTAGCCCAACCAGCGGGAGCCAGCTGTCGATCAGCGCAATGCGGTACAGTTGCTGAACTTTCGTCAACTTTTGTAACTGGTTTCTTTAATCTGTGAATGCTTTTAGACACCCAATGAATGTTTTAATTGAAGAGCCGTGACTCAGTTAACAGCAAAAATTTTATATTTTCAATATCTTCTTTAAAAAGGTAAATAAAAGGGATATTCAATAAAGATAGAGACTGCCGTTTATTCTCAACTACTGATTACTATTTTTCAATAGCAACATACTTTTCAAAATAATCTCCTTTTACTTCAATGTACAATACAATTATTGCAACGTTTCTACCATGGCTACCACATATGGTTTGCGATGTGCTTCTAAACCGCCTCGGCTCTCTTTAACACTGATATTGACTTTTCAAATAGTTACCCAAAATGAGGGCTGGCGTTGTGAGGATTTTTTTGATTGCTTTATTTAAGGACGCTCTTTAACATCTCAGATCATCAGCGTCCCATTCAACTCAGGGCGTGAAATGGCCGAGAAATTTTGCTCAGAGGCCTCTCTTTCAGGCTTGAGTTTCTTTATCGCGCCGTAAATGTACGACACGGGACTCAGGACTTTTTCCTTCCGAAGGAAGCCATACTTAGGATTTTTACGCCCCGAAAAAATCCATCGGTCCTGCCGGGTTCGAACCCGCGATCTTGGGTTTAGGAGGCAAGTATGGTAACCACTACACCAACAGGACCGACTACGTTGTGAGGATGAGATTACGATCCGTCCGGATGACTATAATGTGCTATCTCAGAGTCTAAGGTCAGATATATATATTGTATAAACAAAACGCTAAGTTTCTCCTTTTTTATTTGACAAGAAGTTAATGTTTAAAAAAATGTTTCTCGTAGACGATTTTCGGTTCAATCCTAATGCACGTTTTAGGAAATGTCAAAAATAGCAATTAAATCAATTGACATAGAAGTTATAAACGAGGATACTTTTAAAAGTATATAATTTCAATAGTGAGATCAATAAATACAAAAATTAAAATTTTTAATAGTTTGTCATCAAAATACAGTATATCCTGAGAAAATGTACGGACACTGTAGTATGGAACAAAACAAGAAAAAAGTTCCTCTAAACATGGGTTCTAAAATCAATATTTTCTGATTTACGGTCTTATTTTGCTTTCCTGACTTTAACCCTCTAGGTTTTTGGTATTGGGGACATGTGCAGTTCCCATAAATGATGTACATACACTACAAGAACACATGTTCAATGTCTATGATGTAATTCGGTAAGAAACAGGGGTGTTCCCAATAGTGCGTGATTCCATCGGAAGTAGGGCGGAAGGTTACATTGCAATGAATGGCGATCCAATCAAGGATATGTTGTGAAGAGCAGATCAAAGACAGAGTGATAGTTCCTAGAGATGCTAAACAACACAGTATAGATCATAATTAAGATGTTAAGTTAACGACCAATGACTATAGGAACGTTTTTTCTTGTTTTGTTACATACTACTTACTTTGTAACCTTGTGCACAATGATCCTCATTTGTTTCCTTCCAAAGTGCTCGGAGTAGTAAAATAATTAATTTATCTTAAAGTGTTTATTTTTTTACTTTTAGTAGCATCGGTAGTCCAACTCTTACAAAAGAAGACCACAACTCAGAAGATATTGATTTTATAACACTTTTTTATCATTTTTTTCTTGTTTTGTTTTATACAACTGCCTCTGTAAATATTTCAATTTTTTAGGGAATGCTGTACCTACCCCTATTTAGAAATTAACTTCCTATTTATATAAAAATATTGTATTAAAATATTTTAAATGTTCTACGTGGAGATAGGAAACTGAGTATAATAAAATTTTAAAATGTTAAATATTCTACGTAAGAAGGTGTATAAAAAATATCCGAACTAATTTTGTAAAAATATATGACGACTTAATTTAACACAATTTAGCTTACAAATATACAAAGTATTCCTCCCTTGATGCAATACAACTAGTCCAGTGATTTGTCCAAAGTTCAGAACACTCTTTTGATAGTATCTTCAGAATACAACACTGCATTATTCAATTCCTTTATTATTTTCAAAATGGCGACTTCGAAACTCCTTGATCACTTCTGGAAGGAGGTGAAAAGAATGGGGTCCGAAGATTAAGGTGAGTAAGGCATGGTCTCAATGTCCAGTTCTTCGGTGATGTCTCAATGAGCAGGTACGTTGTCCTGTTGCAAGAATCATCTCGTCATGGTAAAATTTGGTCGCTTCTCGGTAATTTTCCTCTTCAGTGGCCCCCTCAATAATAATGGAAGATCTTGGCAATATGTGCAGTGTTATACAAGATCTTCCTGTATAATAACATAAACTGAGATCATATTAATTTCAGTTGCGGGTCTTCCAAATCGAGCAGAATTCTTAAGACCTTCATGACCCTTTTAAATCGATTATGACACTCAAAGACATGTGTTGGGTTAATGCATACACCTTATAAGTTTGCTGCATCGTTACCAAGACGAATATCAATTTTGTTTAGTAGAATACAAATCTTAATTTTAACTTCAGATCCATGCTGGGTATAGTAAACAGGACTTCAGGTATTGGCTTCTAACTTCCAACTGAATAACACGAGAGAAGGTCTATATGTTTCGCGCCTAACCATTTTATAGGTATATAAACACAAAACTATATTTCACTTTTCAATATAGTTATCCTTTATTGCAATATGCTTCTCACATCTTTGGATTAACATTTAAACACCGCCCCCCCCCAAATAGTCGGAAGTCTTTCTGCAAAATGGGCACAAACAGCATCCATCACTTCTTCGTCACACTTAAATTTCCTTCCTCGAAGGCCCTTCTTGAGAGAATAATACAAATAATTCGAAGGACTGTTGTTTTAGAAAGACCCACCCTTGCTGCTATTTCTGTAACTTTGAGTCGCCGCTCTTCCATAATTTCTCCTTCCACAAGAGCGATGTTTTCAGGAGTGAGCACCTCCAAGGACCGACCTGCACGCTGTTCGTCTTCAATGCTTTCTCGACACATTCGAAAAAGTTTGGCCCATTCTTTTATGGTAGAATATGAGGGGGATGCTTCCCCATGCCCACCGCCCAATCGCTGTTTAATTTCATTTGTAGTAAGTCCTTATTTTGTGAAGAACTTTATAGCAGCTGGATACTCAATTTTGAACATGTCTTCTATACATAGCCTTATTTATGCAACTATCCCTAACAACTGAACATAGCGGAGCGGAAGTTACAGCTGCAATTATTTACTTAATTTGTGAAGGCGATAATTCTTATTGGTAAGGCCGGAAACTTATGGATCTACCCTCGTACCTCAAGAACCTCTACACGTCTCCTTCTTGTCATCACGCCCCAGAGCAGATTTTTTTTAAATACAAGTTATTCAGTTCGGTAATTTTATACGAGTTTCAATAATTGTACATTTTAGAAATTTCAGCAACAATAAGCGACGATGTGTAGTTGTGTCGAGGTAACTGACACAACAATGTTGGAAAAATCAAAGGTAAACAGATTCCGGAATTATGATATAATATACATAGGCCGGGTAATCACACTGCTAAAGCTTGAGGACGAATTGTTCTTATCATGGACTAAAATGTATAAACAAATATTCATATTTGACAGCTCACAGTAAATTTGTTTTAACATGAGGCACTCAAATTAGAAACTGCATTTGTAACAACTAAGTACTACAACACTTTAGTGCTACTAACTTCGGTTTAGAAGTGATGACTTAATTTAAATGGATACAAATTATATTGTTTTGTATTACATAAGTTTTTAATTTTTACTTTCCTCGGGGCTGTTTAAAAATCAAGGCATAATGCAATTAGTGATATTACATAATAACTATTAAATTGATCTTTTAAATTTATTTATATAAACACTGACAGCCCTGGAACCATGTCAGACTGCAAGAAAAGCATTTTTTTTCAAATCACATATTTGAACAGCAATTTATACAGAGAAGGTAATGCTAATAAACACAATTATAATTATTACGTTGCCAAAATACGTTTAAAAACCATTTATTACCTCAGCTACGATGTTGGTAATATTATCCACATATATCTTCCATACAAAATGAGTTATTTATTTCAAAAAAGGGATGAAATGACTGTAATACATGTAATTTATTTTTTATATATAAAGATTACGAAATTTCTAAAAATAGTGTATTATACGCGTGTTAAAAGTGTTTTATTTTGTTAGTAGGCTTGCTGAACTCGACCTGCATCTTAAACACAAAATTAAAATGCTATTTTTAACACTATTATAATAAATAATTATTTTATAGCCTCTGAAAGCATTGCCTAAAATAGAGTAAATAAAAAATAACATTAGATCTAAATTGAATTGCTCGAGTTTTATATTTGTGTTCTTATTTCGAAAATGCGTTTTTGTACTGTCCTTTACTCCACATTATTACACTTAGAAACTTCCCTTGCGCAGAGGTCATAAAAACTGAAGTGTACTTGTCGGCGCTTGTTGGAGTGTGAGGAAGGCAAAGAAACCGGCTGCACAAAGGAGCGTCGAAATGTTGAACAAAACTTATTTGTAGAAGGGAAGTATAAAAATTGCACAAGTTGCTGCAACACCCCAACGGAACGTGACATACAAGCAAATGTTACATTTCTCACTAGAGGAAGTTGTGCATCATTTACTGGAGGACGTCGCTTCGCGTCATGTCTCAGGTCGGTAGTTCTTATCTTGCTGTTTCGGAATACTGAGGACTTCTATCCCTTCCTGATGACTGCGTGCCTACGAAATAAATAAAAACTGTAGGTATCAGGAGCCTCTGGCGTGCAATATAAATAACGTTCTATTTATAATAAACTTACAGCATTGCATAAAATATTAGCGGTTTTAAAAAAGGACCCTGTATCGTTGCATCAAGTCATATTTCAGCTAGATAAGCGTTCTGATAAATAGCAACACAGTAGCTACTAACTTCACTCACAAATAAGAATACCACAAACTAACATGTTATAATAAAATACTTCCCACTCACCACGAAGGAAGGTGCGAGTAAGTCCATTACATATTCTTTAGTATTGACCAGGCAAAATTAACATTTTACGGCAAATATGGTTTTTAGAGCCAATAAAAATTGTTTGACCAGCATTTTAATAGAGTTTTACAATGCTTCTGGGCGAATAACCACCTCAACTGAAATTAAACTGAAAATTTAATTGCATATTTAATCGTTATACTATGTACTATCTGTTCATTGTATTGTATGCAGGTATAAGATGTGCATATGGCCTCGGACCTGTTGGCCCGTGCCAACCTGCAGTGGAAAAACAGCTTCCTAACCGAGAAAGCAGTGTTGTCATATTCCAAAGCAGCTACATATGATTATTAACAAGTCGGGTTAGGATGTTTATGACATGTAATATTTTATCCCTGGCTTTCATTTCAGTCAGGGTGTTGAATTAAACGTGAATTGAATGTTTCTTATTACTTTTAGAGATGTTTTGTGTATCATATATTTGAATATTAGCTAAATTTCTCATTTTGGTCAAACTGTGCATATTTTGTCATTTTAAAGTCATATTTTGGTTATATTTGCAGACATGATCATATATTCAAATACGTTATCTTCTTCTTCTTCTTCTTTTTATAGCCTTTTACAGCCTCATATGGGCCTTAGCTTACCGCGACGACCGCTGCGTCTTCTATCTCCATCACATGATATCATTAGTAGAGGGCACTATTGCAGGGGGAATGTGCACCTAATCCGCAAATTATTTATTCTGAGAAAGAGTTACTTACATTTTGGTTTGACTGTCAATGAAAAGTGGATTTGCATGAAGCACAGCTTAGACAAATGTGCAGTGATTCTTTTGGTACAGGTCGGTGTCCCCTTTCAGAAGAAACGAATGTAAAGAGTCACAGTAGGCTAATGAACATAAACATCCGAAAACGAAGTGTGAAATTGCGCAATTAAGATATTAAGAAACTGTTTTTCCAGGCGCCACTGAGAGTGAAAAAAATTTAAAGAAATAGCACTTTTCATCTCACTTTCTTCCCAACCGATAATTACCCAGTGGGACACTTGACTGGTTGCTCAATGTAGTTGAGTAATACCGCGAGAACAACACAAAGAAAACTGCGTGTCGACATTTGACAGCACTAATGCGGCTTCAATCAAAATTCTTCAGTCAGCAGTTTGTTGGAGAATTTGGATAATTTCTTGTATAGAACCAATTGGTGTAGAGCTACTTGAAAGCTTGAAACTGGTGAAAAACAAAGGATGTGAAGTAGGGAGAGCAAAGAGCAGTGCAGTGGTTTTATAAAAAACAAACTTGGGAAAGTTCTGCATGAAAATAATGACTTTTCAACAATTAGCAAAATTAGAGACGTTTTGAACGGTTGTAAAGCTGTTTTTGGCGAAGACGATCCAGAACTGCAGTACAGGGACTTCACTGTATTTAAATATGCTCCCATAACCTCTGGCAGCGTTGGAAGAAGCTTCTGAAAGTATAAGATCATTCTGACTGACAACAGAAGATTCCTCTTTGAGAATTTGAAGATGCACTTGGTTATTGTAATGCTGCCATAAAGGGAGAAGGAAAATAAGGTATGTAATACTTAGAATTTTGTACAAGGAAATTTGTTTATCCACAGTTAGTTTAATGTCGATTATTGTTCTTTATATAAATAGAAGGAAATGTAAACCATAACAAGAAAAAATTAAAGTTGTGCATTTATGCTAAAATAACGTGACTCAAATAATGTAGCAATTGTATTATCTAAACCTATGTGTATCTAATCATTTTTTTATTTGGTAACATTTAATGATGTAACAGTTGTGCAATTAAATTTTCGCGATTTAGTTATCTTTTTTGATTATATGCTATTTAAGGTCATATTGTAGGCCCGAACCCTATTAATAAGTATTACTCCGTTTATTCCTATGAACGCAAAATTTATTGCTGTATTTATGACTTAAATAACATCAATTGTTAACAAGGTAGGTTCATAGGGACTACTACTTTCTTTATGCGTTGTCGACATTACTTTATGGTCACCATCACGAGCCGATATGCTTCAGCGAGTTTAGCCCGGCATGTAAGAGGACTAATCAAAAAGACACAATTTTTTTATCGCGCACAACAAAGAGACATTGTTGAAGCATTGATGAAAATAATCAGTCCTAATTGGTGGACAAAAACAGAAGTTCGCTCGCGCATGCGCCTGTACAAGGAGACGAGCAAACTACGTCAGTTCGCTAGCCGCCTACATACAAAATGGCATTGAAGTTTTGCTGTCGTTTGAAGAAATCCGGCATGGAAGCTTACAGATTGTTGCAGTAGGTGTATGATGATGATGTTCTGCCACAATCCACGGCACTTCGATGGTTCAAGGAATTTAAGGAGGGCCGTGTTTCAACAGCAAAGCAAGGCGACTCAGGTACTGCAGCAACAGCAGTAAACGAAACCATGATTAACACAGCTGGCGTCATTGTTCGTGAAGACCAAAGAATAACAACTGACAGACTTGCAGACATGTTACAGGTTTCCCAAGGCAGTACATGTTCGATTCTGCATGATCATTTACACATGAGACGCGTTTGTGCGAGATGGACTCCAAAGATTGCTGACTCTTGAACAGAATTTGGTGCGAGTGGAAGTGTGTAGGGAACTTCGTCTGGCAGAGAAGCATGGAGATGCATATTCCCCAGACTTAGACCCCTGTCTGAAAAAAGGAGCTAAGGAGGAGCGTTTTGGTACTTCCGAGTCATGATAAAGGCTGTGGCGGTTTTGAAGAAGATGTCAAAAGATGACTTTCAGCACATGTTCCAGGACTGGCAGACGCGTTGGGCAAAGTGCACCAACTCAACGCAGAGAGACCACACCAATCTGGATCGAGACTAGTGTAGTCCGTAGGTTAAAAAAAATCGCAATCTTTTTTGACTAGCCCTTACATTGCACTCTACTTCTGTCAATAACACTAGAACGGAGTGTCTTCAAATTTAAATGCTTGATATATGAATTGAAACGTATTTAAGATTGTCCCTAAAAGGATTTTAATGTCGAGAATGTGGACTCGAACTAGGGATATTCCACTTACCGTTTCGATGTTCTACCCATCTGAGCTACCATGCGGTTATCTGACATTCTAAATGTCACACAGTTCACAGACGAGACCTGATTACATCTGTTTGGATATGCGAGTTTCCAAAGCATTTGGTCAGCCATAACTGACATGCTAATCTTGAATTGCTCCTTTATCCCCCAAAGATTGGAGTTTGGTGTGCTGTTTTGACAAGCACTGTGAATATTATTTTCTACGAATAAAATGTCTTGCTTTAATCAGAAAAAATGTTGAAGATCGACTAATTTTTAAGTTGTAGTCAGCCAGATTACTTCTTATGGGGTTACCTCAAAGCTCTACTTAACAATTTGAAGAATAAATTATTACCGAAAGCAACTTTACTGAAGTGTGTTCCCCACCCTCCCTATAGTCGCCGTGTGATATTTTCCTTTTCTCCAAATTGAAGAAATACATTCTTAGCAGACATTTTCCATCATTAGGAGGTGATGAAGGCCGCGGAGGCGATTCTGAAGGGCCTGTCAAAAATGCCCTACCAACATGTTTTTGAATACTGGGACACGTGCATTACTTCCAAAGGGGACTACTTGGAGAAAGATCACAAATTTTTTATTGAACATTCCTTGAGCAAAAGAAGTAACTATAAATGTATTACACATCTAAACGCTTCGTGTAAGTTAATAAACACTTTGTGAATGCTTATGATAGAGGCCTTTTTATTTCTTTATTGATATTACTAATTTAGTTTAAATTATATTAAGAAATAAAATATTAACACTTATATTCAATATACCAATATCTTTTTATATGTCATGTGAATCTATAAACGGATGAGATGAATCATATTTAAACTTTCTTTGCTTTATTACTGGTGAAAGGATGACATTGCTTTTTATTTTTGAGGAGAAAGTAAAGCAGCTAAAATTCCATAAACGCGGTAATGGTGGGTGCTTTAAAAGCATGTTTTGTTGCTGAAGCGTCTGAACGATCAAAGTATTGAGGGATCGTTTCTTGTCAAAAGTTTCCAAGTCAACAGTTTGAAAGTGAAATCAAAGAACTGCATAGGTAAGTGAGTTCACTTTCTTGTTGCTTTTGTTGTGTTTATTGTTGTGAAAATTGTGCATTTGTTTTATTTATTAATAAAACGTTCTATTTAGCAGTTAACACGATTATATACTAACAACTTGGCAAGCAGGCATTTAGTAGAAAGATATGTTAAATTCTTTCGAAGCGATGTTATTATAATGGAAATGATTGTGAAATTATAAATTATTTAAACACTTCATTACAATAAAACTGTTCATGTTTTAGATGATTGTATAGAAAATTCTGTTACGGTCGATTGAAAATGTTTCTACTCTTAAAAGTAGACACCAACAAACGGAGAATACCTTTTACCATTGCACATGTACTGATGGAAAGGGCAGCTCCAAGATTTTAAGTAAGAAGTCTGAGTGCAAGTTCGTAAGTGAATTTATAAACACATGTTACATCCTAAATTTTTATATCATTTCTGTTATAATTATAGATTTTATTTATAGTTTCCAAGAAGATACATTTTT
Organism: Metallyticus violacea; assembly: GCA_030762175.1. Taxonomy (NCBI): domain Eukaryota; kingdom Metazoa; phylum Arthropoda; class Insecta; order Mantodea; family Metallyticidae; genus Metallyticus; species Metallyticus violacea. The sequence goes on from CM060835.1 coordinate 73,934,837, forward strand.
TTAAACTACTTCTTCAGTGCATTTAACTGTTTTCCACGTTTTAACACCCATTGATGCTCTTATTTGTGATCCTACATATACTCCTTTCAATTTCATTATTTTGGAACCTTTCACATTTACAACATTTTAATAAGTTATTTTTTTTAAGATCAACTCATGGAGTATTTGACACTTTTTTCTGTACAGGAGTAAAGGATAAACATTTTGGTAATTTATTCCTAATTTGGTGAGATTTCTTGTCCCTAATACCTTGTCACACAATAAACAACACATTATGTATACCCAGTGTAAATAAGAGTATAGAGCAATTGATTTTAAGGCTCTTGTTCCCTTCTTGTACACTTCAAATATCTTTTCGGCGCCTACGTAACTGGCTCCACTCTCTAAGGTCACACGACTGACAGAAAGCCTGTATCCTTGCGAGTAGGAAAGTATTTGGACTCCGAGTAAGTCAGCCGCGGGAAGTATTCTTTCGGTTTCAAAAGTTAGTCTGCTTTAACTGAAATAATGAACACTTTTTGATCACAATTCCTGCCGTTGCGCTAGAGGCTAAGTAATTGGAATTTAGCATTCATTCATTGCAATTATAAATGGGACAAGGAAGCTTAGTTTAGTATGGAGGAGTGGATTATTTTCTTTAAATGTGGGTTGTGTATAATTATGTTTTTAATAATAATAACAACTTGTTATATTCATGTTAAATGTCAAAACTCGTTAACTACACCGTTTTTTAAGTAAGAAAAGTTGGCGGCCGCCCCATTTGTTTGTTTGATACTATGTCATGTTTAAGCAGTTATACCCAAGGTTTGTTTGGGTAATTGTTTCTTGGCTATCTTATAATATTGTTAGGGTCATGTGCCTGTATTGTATGTTTCAAATACCAGGCGCATGTCAGTTCATCAAATTTGTAATTATTAACAGTAACTTAAAAATCCAAAGCACACATTTCCTCCAATCTCCTATTTCTACCTTGAGGAAGATGCTATGATTTAAAAAATGGCACACTCCACGTATTTTCCAGTTATAACTATCATACTGTATCTAATTTCTCTGTTAGTGTTGCAGATATTGGTGGTAATTTATTGTCATTATGCAGAAGAACAGCCTTCTAATCGTCTTTTGATGAATCTATGAATAAATGCCACTCATTTATGTCTAAAATCTATATAAAGAACCTATAATTATTATCTTCAGAGAAATAGTCTTTAAAATCACGGAAATAATAACTATATATTGTTGTATTTTTATGTAGCATATTTCATCCTTTTAGATTGGATTAAAAGCTGGGAAAGTTATTTGAATAAGCTTAAACCACGAATAATATCATTAATCTTCTCAAGTTAAATAATTTGATGATCAATTTGCTAAAAATGCTGGATAACTACTTAGTTTGTCCGAATGAAATACATTTGAGTCTAATCAAATCATCGTTAAGGTCAAGTGACCTGGATTAAGAAGTTCCTCACTATGCAAAATGGCCTGCACTGTCGATAACAAATTAGGATAGTTCCCTATATGTTTAGTTTTTAGCGAATTCCGAAGGAATGTGGCTATTGTAGGTTTTATTCAGGAAAGATTTTCCAAAAATGTCTTCAAATCTCCATATATCCTACTTAATATGCATCAAAATTGACGAGGAAAAATATGTGTGTGTGTGTGTGTTGTGTGTGTGTGTTGTGTGTGTGTGTTGTGTGTGTATGTGTGTGTGTGTGTTAACGCTCTGGCAAAATTATAGCTGTGGAAGAGTGTTATTGTTGGGTTATCGAGTAAGGGTCATATTTAAAGTTTGCCGTCTCTTTTGATACCGGCTGGGTATACGATGAGCGTGACGGTAATAGATCAATATTTCAGAGTTGCTATCTTCACGACAATATAAATTATGGATTAATTTGTTCAATTTTTTAACAATTGAGAGAAAAGTAAACGCTAGATATCCTTTTAAATGTAAAATTTTCAGGTATATTCCTACTCCTAATGATACAATTTTTCATATTTTCAGAACATACTAATTGCATTTCATTTAAATAGTATATACAGAGTTTTGTTGCGAAAAAAAATATTGGTGCCGCTAGAGCGATTTTTAAACGTTGGGTTTCAGGTAAATCTCTATTCCTAATAATCTGATTTCACTTACTTTCAGAAAATATTTTTTTCATTTTATTTCAATGGCATAAATCTAGTTTTGTTCAGAATAAACTAAAATTGCGACCGCTATGATGTTTTTTAAATTTTGGGTTTCAATTAAACTCCCCCTCCTATTCATTTGATTTCACTGATCTTCAGAAACTGTATTTTTTATTTAATTTCAAAGGCATATACAGAGTTTTGTTGAGAAAAAACAAAAATTGCAGCCACTATAGCGATTTTTAAATGTTCGCTTTAATTTAACCCTTACTCTTTAATTTTGATTTTCAGGTATAACTCCACTGTTGATCTCCCTGATTTCCATAAACTATTTTATTGTTTTATTTAAATGTTATATACCGAGTTTGGTGGCAAGAAAATAAATATTGGTGCCGCTGGAGTGATTTTAAATGTTGTGTTTCACTCATAACAGTCTAATTTCGCCATTTTCAGAAACTTTTTTCTTATTTTATTTCAATGGCATATATCGAGTTTAGTTAAGAAAAAACAAATTTTTGCTGTTAGTCCTAGATTGTTATTGGCTGAAGTTAAAATAGTATTAGTCCCGCAAGATAGAGAAACTGTATCGCTCTGAGGAAAACGTAGCAACAATAGGCTGCCATTTAGCATTACTCCATGTGGAGATTATCTAGACTACTATTGATTGAAGCTAAAACATTATTAGTGTGATAAGACAGAGAGTTTCTATTTCTTGTATTATCAAAGGCTGTGAAAAAATGTGCCAACTAATCACACTGGCTTGGCCCGTCTTCTACAAGAGAAGGGAGATGACCAGAAGTAAGTGCTCCTGGTAGTAGACACACGAGTCACTGCTTCCTCCCAATTTTTGTAAACTCGATATGCATATAGCGATCTGTAATAACCTTCACAAATTCAACTTGCTGAGGAATTCGCTTAATTTACGCTGCTCCTGCGTGATGGACTTTTCATCTGATTCTTCCATATTCATTAAACAAACATAACAACTAGTTGAACATCGTCCAAATAAATTACATAACACTTTTTACCAGTGGGGTTAAGTTTCGACTTGAAACATAAAAGTTATATGACCATAAACAACTATCGCGCTAATAACTTTTAACAAAACATTTACAATGTCATGTTAACAGCTTCAAGGTTAGTTTAGTATTGCTATCGGGGACGAAGAGTCCATTACTACAGTAAGGCTCAGTCATCCAAAATTGTGCTCGTTTACAAGCATTAATTTTTATTGACGAATTGAAAATTTTCCATATTTGAACTAGGATACGTCTATGTCATAGATAACCAATAACTGCTTAATGCAAGCATAGTAGTGGTTTTTAAAGCTACTGTCAGGGAGAGGTGGAGAGGGTTTTACACGAAGTTTTTGTTGCTGTTGTAGGCTAGTTTTGGATTTAGTCCAGTTGATTATGTCTGCCCTCTTCTGCGATTTTGTAGAAGTTGAAACCCAACATAAGGATCGGGGTGCACACAATATCAGTTTTAAATACAGTATTTCACTATTTTAATGCTTTTGTAATAGTATAGAGCAATGTAATTACTTTATTTTAACGTAAATAGTATGTTATCTCTATTTCTATATTATTGTCAACTGCAGCAGTATGGCACAATATCTTACTAGGTTCAGTAAAGCATCAAGAATTCAATTCAATAGTGACTCGTACCTACACAGAAAAATACCCGTATGACTAAGATTAATAAATTTAAGGAAATGAATAATGGAATATATTATTTTTTTATTTTACTTGCATGCAATTTAATTTATTTATAGCTTATATTAATATAGTCTCAATGTCATATTTTTGAACAAGAACAATGTTTATGATAGCATTACAGAGTTTTATTTTGTAATAAATTTAAAATAGATTATATTTTCAATTAATTTCCACATCGCATGACTCAGTCTAGCCGTTACAATAAGACACGCTTAGTTACTGGTCTCCATGAACATGACATGTTTATACTCAACATGTTTCTACATCACGACATGAATAAACTTGCACATTATTGACTGCGTGATTCAGCATAGCAGAGAACCTCAATATTATTGAGAAAATCTAATTTTATACAAAGTTATAAATATCCCACGAAAGATTATGAGCACAAAACTTCCAACCGCAAGTGATAGCTATCACAAATAATTCGATAGAGATATTTTAATTATATTTGAACATAGATTTAAAAATACAAAAGCATTACTATGAGAAACAGAAGCCAACCACTTTCTAAATGACTTAGCTCGTATATGGGGGGGGGGGGGGGCGGCATAGAGTCCGTAGACTTGCACAATATTTTGACCAGGAAAACTGCTTTTCTATGTTTCTGTTGTATATCATAAGCATCTTCTTACCATTTTGAAGAGAATAACAATACGATTCCTCAATGCGGAAGGTAAAATGTCGATTCATATTCACGAGGTTGAATAATATTTAAACGTTTGATGGACGTCAGGTTTGGAAGCTGAAGGACTATCTTCATTGATTGATGAAATGCGGATTGGCTGCCCACACACTGCAGTGACAACACACACGTCATCTTAGTCTACGAGATTGCGCTGAACAACCGATGTATAGTGTCTGGTGTTTTCTACATGAAAACCAGTACATTAGCTATTACTGAAAGGCTAGACTGCATACATAAAGATCTGTTCCAAGTGGATACCAAATATGTTTACCGAACAGTATAAAGAGGCAAAGAAAATTACAATCACAGATCCCTTTTGCCATTTTTGATGAGCAGTTTTTGGTGAAAACAGTAATAGGAGATCAAACTTAAATTCATTTCTTTAAATACGAATCCAAAAGTCAGTGGAAAGCTTAGTCCAATGTCATAGAGAGAAAAAATTCAACCGGTACCATCCACAGGAAAAATTGTGTTGACAGTCTTTGGAAGACGGCAATGCTTCTGAACTTTTTACAGCAGGTGAATGTAATAAATTCTATTACGTAAGAGCTCTAAAGAACAATAGGGGTCGTCTTTGGCGAGTTAGTTCATTAAAAGACTAGAAGGTGTTCTTCTTTTGCAAGACAATGCAACGTCACACACCACTAACACTACTACGAAAATTGCATGATCCTCAGTACTTTCAGGCATTCTCCTGTTTGGGCCTTAGTGGCATCACTTTGGGGATTGTAAAACCCTGAAGAATTTCGTTCGCCAATGGTTGAGAAATAAGACCACATAGGAATACATACTTTCCTTTAAAGGTGGAAAAATCCATTGAAAAGGACAACATTATATTGAGAATTGAGTAGCTAATAAAACATCTCGTGATGACTTGTAGAACTGAGTGGGTTGGCTCAATTGGTAATGTTTGGGACTAATATTGGGAAGTCTCAGTTTCAAATGCTGCGGTCCACCAGACGGAGGTTTTCCGTTATTTTACTCAATCTATTTTAAGAAACAGGAAATTCTGAATACCACGGATTCACGTTCCATTTCACCTCTCTGTATATGTTCACGTCTTCTGTGTCTGTGATGTCATCGAGGTTGCCCTGACGTAGGATTGACCATCCATTCAAGAAGCCCATCAGTGTTCATGTGTAAAGTGCAGACAACCTTAATAAACTCGCCCAATCTCACAGAGTACCCAGTGTCTGTTGTTATCGCTTTCGTCTAATCAATAACATTCTGCCACGAAATACCTGGTGAACCTCCAGGGTTGACACTGTTACTTTTGCACATTAAAGGTTGGGCGGAAACTATTAATATTTCCTGTTATTCGTATTATTAAAAAGTCTGAAGATGCTTTATTAATAAATATTTATTGTCATTCCCGCATCCAATCTCTGTTAGCATAGTACTAAACAGTATTGAAAGAAAATGCAGAGACGTCGCAACGTTGTTTTCCTGAGCGAATTCTGATACACCTCTTTTCTCGAATCTGTTATATTAACGTAACATAAATAAACAGTTGATATGATTGAAATCTCAGTTCCAGAAAAAAAGGTCACCAAGGCTTGTCCGGTATTTATACTTTATGTGCGTCCAGAGTAATTAGCTCCTTGAAACGATTGACCCAGGTATTGATGAGCAAGTCCTGCAAACGGAGAAGGGTAAATAAAGCGAAAGAATGAACGGAGTCCTTGTAAAATAATATTTTAAAAATAGCATACATTACTTATAATGTCCTCTTGTTATATCCTATTCTATATATATTCCAAAGTTGTTGAACTTTGATAATATTTAATCAGAAATGATGTAAATATCGTTAGATGGTGTACTGTGAACCTTTCAGTTTCATTTTTGCTTTAACGCAAGCAGTTCCGCTACGAGCTGCAGGGGATCGTATTTCCAAATGTGCTTGACGATTGCCAAGTCGGTGTTATAATAATCGATTCTTGCCAAAAGGACAGATCCTGTTGCTGAGAACAAAAATATCTCCGGAAACAATTGCTTCTAACACGCACGACAGATGCGTGACTGAATCTGGACACTTTCCAACAATATCGCCAATTTGGCTAATGGAGTCTCTTTTCTTTCTTTATTGCGGAGGGAGAAGTCTTCAAAGGAGGGATAATTTGGAACATAATGTGCCAAAACTTTGCCGCGCAAGGCGCTGCAAATTCTTTTAATGGTGTTTCAACATAAGTGTGATGTGATGAGGATATATGCAAAAGAAATTAGAAACGAGAAAACTTAGTTTAAAGTCATCATTGTATTTATGCGGGATTTTATATGCAAAATACCCACAGTTTTCTTTATTATCTCCTGAAAGATATGCAAAGAATGTTTATACTATTCAAATAGACAGTATTTCAGTTATGAATTGATTCATCTTGCATATTTTTTCATTTTTGAAGTTCTTCATTTTCACACATTTTTTCCTTCTTGGTGTTAAAATTTTCTGTGCAAGAAGATTATGATATATTTTAGTTTATAACTTTTCCTTAAGTTTTTAAATTATTTTAATGACAACGCGAGACAAAATAATATGCTATGTTGGAAAATAAATGTGGTAAATTAAATAATAGTAAAATGCTTTATTATTTTGTATATATGCTATTGTTATGCTATTCAAAAACATGTAATTCAAAAGTTCTTTATGCATGTAAATTTTAAAATTTCCTACTTATTAAACTTTAATTTCCAGCATTTGCCAATCAGAAGATTAAAGATATAATACAAACACGCATAAATTTTATACATTTGTAAAAAAAAAAAATTAAATTAAAAATACTCAGTAATATTTATCCTTCTATGTTTGTGTTGTGTATATTGCGCAATCCATTTGCCTGGCCTGGTCTTCGGAAACGTTTATAATTGGGTAAAAGTCAGTATAATGTTCAGGGTGAGTCAGTTTAAATGGCAAAAGTGTATATACGAGGGGGTGCTTTAAAAGTTCTTGGCCTGACTCAGAGATGTTGAAATGTCCAAATTACTGTGATACTGTTCAGTATTAGCTTATAGATGGCGAGCTGTAAAGTGTAGTCAGTTCAGACGATCATGTAAACAAACTAGTATTAATATTTTCTACAAGATGGATAAAACTGAAATATTAACTGTCATATAGTACTTCGTTTTGAAGGGTTTAACCTCAATTAAAAATACAAAAGGGGTTATATTCCACATTAAAGGATTCTTTCCTTTCGTTTTCGACGGTTAAAATATGGGCTGCTGGATTTAAGCGTAGTCATACATCTAGTAAATATTTTTTCATGGTGTTTAACGCCCGTTTTTTACTACTGAGGCACCACAGGCGGTTTGCAGTCAAGAAGATGAGTTCTTAGGGCGAACCAAATCTTCTACAACCTACCAGATTTGAATTTGTCGTACTCAATGATCGTTGATTTAGGGTATGAGGGTTGACTGACATTGTAAGGACCTCGGTAAGTCGTGTCCAGTGCATATTAAACCAAGTTTTGGGTATGATATAGCTTTCTGCTCGATGGGTGCCGCGTTTGTTAACAATGGACCAATATAATATTCCAATGAACATTTCTCAAGAGTGTTTAGAATGTTTAAACGCAACTCCAGTTAGTTTCTCCGGCGTTTCATAACAGTAGATGAATCATGGACTTATTGCTACACTCCACCGATGAAGGAGCAGTCGAAACAGTGGGTAGCAACAGGTGAAAGAAAGTGCACCAAAGAAAGCAAAAAAGGGTTACATTTGTAGGAAAAGGCGTGGCTACAGTTTTGTGGAATTCTCGTGGTGTGGTGCTTGTAGACTACCTCCAGAAAGACAGATCCATCACAGTGGAGTATTACGCTTCACTACTGGACCAAGAGAAGAATGATATTCGGGCTAAACGTTCATACTTTGCGAAAATAAAATTCTGTTTTATAACGACAATGACTTTCTTTTCCAAGTGCTCCCACATCCACCATATGCGCCGAATTTGGCTCCCGGCGATTACGTTTTGTTTGCAAATTTAAGAAGTGGCTGGGTAAAAGAAAATTCACATCAAATGACCAGGTTCAAGCTGAGACAGATGCGCTTATTTTTCACAGTTGGACAAATTGTATTTTACTAAGGGTATTAACAAGTTTGAAAGTTATTAAACTAAATGTACTGATTTACAAGGTGACTATGCTGGAAAAGAGTATATATATAAAAGTTAACAGTAATTATAATAGTACAAAAGGATAAAACACTAAGAAAAAGTCACACTTGAGATCACTATATTTCGGACTGGCGAAGTCCTTCTATGGTAAGAAGGACTATATATTGTGATTTGTTGGTCAGGTCGAGAACTTTTAGAACCCACCAATTAAAACTGGCGAACATTAGATGAAATTCAAAACAGTATAGGCTAAGAAATTACTATTAGAAGCAAACTTACTATATATACAGGGTGTCCAATTTATCTTGTTCACCCAAAATAATTTACGATGTTAAAAACTTTTGTTAAAAATAACTTTTCATTTGACGCACCAGAAAAAAAGTTATTTTGATTGAGCAAGATAAATGGAATATCCTGTATATCAAAATTATTTCTGGGCTACAACGCCTGTCCCACAGCACAATAGCAGAATTCCAAAAATAAAGTAGGGTACTACTAGTATAATCCGGTCTGTTCCTGAATTATATGTACAGAAGAGGACATTTAGGTTCTTCAGCCTTACTAAGGGCTGGTCGTTTGTGCCTATGCCTCCAATACAGGCACCTCCAGTAGGAAAGAATGGTAAGGTCACCAGGATTCAGGGGCGGTGAGGAATTACTATATCGTTGTTTCCAAATAAAACGCTGCAACGCAGTAGAAACCCCCCCCCCACAGAAAGGCCACTTCCATACCAAATGCAGGCACAGAAACATGTTTAATGTGCAAGTCACTGTACACCGCACATAGTATCAGCCCACCTTGCCTGGAAATTTCGACCCTGCAACAGAACAGACGACAATGGAATGGGAGAAATCGTCGATAATAAAGGTCCGTAACTGGATTCGTCTAAGAGGTCAGGGTGAACCGCGAAGGGTGAAAAAAAATGTTCGGGATGGCCACCCCCAAAGAACTTGAACCCGTAACCTCCCAAATGCCAACTTCAAGTATTATAGCTTAGACATACAGCTCGGTTTTGTTCTGTAAGAAGGTGTGTATATATATATTCTCTTTTGCTGATCGCTGATGTTGTCATGACATACCGGTCTTGTGCGGATTGGTGTGGCGCGCGATCACCTGCCACCTCCGGGAAAACACCGCTGCGTAAAGTAACGCTCAAAAGAAATGATGACACGGTTTAAGAATACATCGGTTGACACTTGTTACTTTTGGAATAAAATAGTCTATATGTAATAGAGGCAAGCCTAGACATCGAGGCAATATAATTTATAACTTCAAGCAGCAAATATAAAAACACCAATCCAGACTAGAAATTCGACTGTTGCTACTATAGAATCATCACGCGCATTTCCTAGCAGGGATTTATTACGAATACAGGTGCCATCTGAAAGCATAACTGTAACAAAGACTTTGTATAGAACACCTGCAAGTAAATTGTTACATATTATTTGGATTTCAAATTTTAAATCTCTTCTCCAAGAGCACATATGCATTTAGTTTTTCTGGAAATATAAAATAAAATGTCAATACATTTTATGCTTCACCAGAATTTAAAATTGTTATGAACTGGTACAGAAGCTCATAAGAAAATTTTTGTTTTCGTTACAGATATAAATATTTAAATTCTGATTTTATTCTTTTGTTATAGTTAAACGAAACTCTAAGCTTAAAGAGATAAACTAAATTATAAAATTACGAGATGTGAAAGAAATATTAAAAAAAAACGCGATTCTGTTGTGGGAAAGCACATATTTCGATGTTATATCAATTATATTAAATCATTGAATTCAAGCATAATTACAAAATTTCCTTATTATGGTCTTAACAGTAAAAGAGAACTAAAAGTAGGAAATTTGTATAATTAAACGTATAGCTCTAATGTAATTTTGGATTATATGTCTTTCTCTATGAGCACTTGTGCAAAGCGATAATTCCAAATTTTAGACAGTCTGTTGCACCTGTCAGTCTAGAATGAGTTTATCATGACGCTTTCTGAACGAGAACATTCCTTCACTTTAGCGGCCTTACAGTCAAATTAATGGTTATCTTAACAGCCGTTTCATTGGATGCCGTTTGGAGAGCATTAGAGGCTCTATAAACTGCTTATATACCTATTTATCCCCTTGTTGAAATTTGTATTTAAACATGCACGTTTAAGTAAGCGGTTCGTTTATATAGCGTTGTCATTTTGGTGAACATTACATTTTTAGTTCTGTATTGTATTTATGACTCGATATCAATACGAGCGGGAATTTTGAATGCATAACTCTTTCTGCAGAAGTAATTACACAATAGAAGGAATCTTATAAACGGTATCTACCGTTAGAAATATTACTGTATACACGAACAAATAATCAAAAAGTTAGTTTTCTTATTCAAATTCCACACAACCCCATGATCTAAAGGAACCCCACACCTATAGTGTCATGGCATCCTGACGTGACATCCGCAGACCTCCTTCATACCATTTCCCCCTCCGTCTTCGATACATAACATCCAAGCGGAGCCATTTCCGCCTCCCAGTAACTTGGTAAGTCCAGGACATAACACCACATTTTCTGCGCCCGTCAACCAAAAACGTGTGCATGAAATTCTATTACAAAACAAAGAGAAATGAGGCAAAGGAAGAGGAGAGCATTAGTGGAATGAAACTGTAAAAAGGGAGAACCTAGAGAAAGTACTTTGTCCTCCAACAAATGCCAATATCCCACAAAGAGGATAGAACCAGAGTCTGCAGTCGTGGTGATCTAGTAATGCAAATTAAAAAGAGATCAAATCAACTAAATACTCGGCATTATTTTTCTTAAACACATTTATAGGGTATATGATATATAAATACTAGATGTTTCTTCTATAGGCGCAATTATTGTCACAGCAACTTATTAGTCCTGTAGCATTCACTAAGGAGTTGATGTTGATTGAAAATCTTCTGATACTAGACTTTGTTTCCGAAAAATAGAATATTTCTGCGAGCTCAGGCCCTAAAGAAGCATACAATATGATCAATTGTTTAAGGCTCCATCTCTCTTCGCCTGTACCAAAATAAGCCCATTATATTAAGATATATCTGTTTTATAAGAGCATGACCTATGTGATTATTTTCAGCTGAAATCTGTTAAACTAAAGCATGCTCTCAGTTCTTTTCTTGCATGGTTTCTAAATGAATACTGTACCATATCCAATTTCTTGAGATTAAATCCATATTTTATAATAATGTACGTCCTACAGTTTTTATATGTTCTCTTATAAAACATCTTGGTATTCCAACATTCTGGTTCAATAACATTTCAAGCTGCTCCTTGTTTAACAAGTCATTGCCTTTTTCATTTCTTTCAATGCTACACTGACCTAATACCCAAATGAGATTTATTTAAGGACGTTCTTTAACATACCCAAATGAGACGAATATCATTCTATTTGAATAAATTAAGAATATGTTTGCCAAAGTAGCCTCTCCTTATACAGTGTTTAACAAAAAGGTATGTCAAAACTCTTTGCAGATACGCGGTACAAATATGTTACATGAACATGGGACCGGAAATGCTTTATATCCTTGTTAGAGCCCTTTGTCTACAGTTCAGCATACACGATATGATATGCAAGCATAGCTGTCCTGTAGCAATGAGTTCAGAACAGAATAGTTGCTTAATACGCACAGTTGATAAACATTCGCTTTTATCTCTGGTTATGGAATGGGATGTTGCAACTACTCTTAGTTCCTAAGTTTACCGTTGTTGTGGTCGTTCTGTATCACGTAGTCCACTTGTTATGCTACTCCCTTCATTGCATGATATAGCACCGAGCATGTAGTGTCAGTTCTGTGTGTTTACGTACCTCGTTCCAGGTATGGTAAAAGGAGGTATTCAAATGCGAAGTTGGATTAACCGATGTAGAGAGTCTTCATGCTCGTATTCTGCAAGGCTGCCTGGCAATACGAGATACTCCAGGGATACATAAGCGAATCAGGGGGTCCATTCAACGATGGATTTGGATGTAACGAAGGGCATTTTGAACATTTCATATGATTTTCCATTTCCCACAGTTTTTAATATTCATAATAGTTTATATAGCTTGTGGACAGCGCTTTTTGTTAGTTTGAGCTAATGGCTCTCGACATCTGTAAAATAAGTTTTACAGATCTTAAGCTACAGAGTATACAAGGTCATTTTCAAAAGTTTCTGGCCTAATTAATTTTTTACAACCCCCCCCCCATTCTCTTAAATGCACTATTCACATCTATGAATTACTTATTCTTTGCCTTTCAAAATGCTCTCAAGAACTTTATCCCGGAAGCTAAAGCCCTTAATTGCAGCCTTGGCTACAATAGTCTCCGTAGACTGGGTCGTTATCATGAAAAAAGCTAAAACATTAAATCAGCATTCTTATCTTCTCTAGTAGTTAATCAAGGGAATTCCTGGACAATAATCTTCACATAGGTAGTTGTGAATGTACATTGATATTGATTCCTGGCAATAAATTCATTTTGTGGTTCACATTTGTCTTTTTATTGTGCCCCAACGGAGGTTGAAAAAAATAGCCCTCGTAGAATTATGGTTTTATTCCCTATGACAACTCAATACTTCTGATTTACTTGGCATAGCTTTTAAAATGTTGCAATACTTCATCTAAACTGCAAAAAGAAATTGGAACTCGCCTTTTATTGACCTTCATTATGTAAAATTTCACGTGAATTATTCGAAAACACAGTTGAAACAGAGAGCCCCAACTTCGTCGAAATTATTTGTAACTTTAGCCACCTGTCATTGAGTAGTTTCTCTTTTTTCTTCAGTCGTCACTTTTACAGGGAAGATCATCATCTAAGCTCTCTATTACCATGTGACTATTTAACCTGTTCTTTCACGATAGGAGCATCTATATTGCTGTTTGTTACCACTAGGAGAAATTTTTTTTTTTTTTTTTTTTTTTTTTTGGTAAATAACTTCATAAATTTTTAACATTACAAATGCCGCGTGCTGGTCAAATGAACTAAATGGTACATGATGGTACTGGAAACTGGTATATCAACTTCTTCATACTAGGTACTCTCTGTTGGCGTTTTTAAATTGGCACTAGTTTTATATTTTGGGCCAAAAACTCGCAGGCAGACGGAAAGCAAATGGTAGGATGGATCATCTTGAACGGAAGCTTAATTCTGAATTATTATTATTATTATTATTATTATTATTATTATTAAACTGCGATAAACTTTCCAATTGACAGGATGATATTTAATGTTAATATAGCATTTGTGCCCTGCAGTTCACTAATAGAAGATTCAAATAGTACGGTGCAGCTTCGTCGAGATCAGATATTTCACGAAACACGACAATTGTGACCGAATAGTAAGCACAACTTAATCCCGCTCTTCGGAATCTAGAAAATTCACTTATTACTTATGTATAATCATCCTACTCGCGTAGGATGCATGCATCAACTCCGCAGCAGACTTGTACACATAATTTCAAGATATCATATTAATGTATTTAATTTCCACAAATCCATAACATTGTAGGGGTATATATAGTAATTATAATAGTAGAAAAGGATAAAACACCAAGAAAAAGCCACACCTTAGATCGCTATATTTCGGACTCGTGCAGTCATTCTATGGCAAGAAGACAACTGACAAGTGTCAGGCGTGACTTTTTCTTGGTGTTTTATCCTTTGCTACTATTATAATAATGTTAATTTTTACATTGTTAAATATATATATATATATATATATATATATTCTCCCCTCGACTAAATCTCTCTCAAATGTTTACGATACTTTTTTCTTCTCTTATCGCTAGGTAGCGCCATGGTTTCCTATTTATTTTCTTTCGCTCTACTTGTCGGCACATATAGTTGGCTCTTGTCTTTGGTCTACATACTTATGTACTTGTGGACTCTGGGCTTGTTCTTGTTCGAGATTATCATCTACGCAGGTGGGAACTCGTGTTCCGCCGTTCTGCGACGATATTCTACAGCAAGGCAATTCTTCTTTGAAATGTGGTAAATTTGAAACCTGACTCATTTTATATCATGAGATCAGTGAGTTGAGCAAATGTTTAATTATTTATTATATGTATAATTTTCTTTTGCAATTATATTTTTATGTCTTGCAGTGTTGTAATTGCTTACTTTTAATTTGGTTCACTGTAATTATGCTCTATATTGGAGCTGTTTTGTTAACAAATTCTTCACTATGGTTTACTTATACTTGCAGGAGAACTTTATGTGTTAAATATTTGCTTTTAGTGATTATTTTCAGTTGATTATATCGGCTATAATGTATTAAAAGTAATTTAATATTTCACGCATAAAATTTTATTTTGAGGTTGAAGATTATTAATTTTCCATTAAAATATTCTATATTTCACTCGTCGGAGCGTTATTAAATAAACAAAATATTAATTTTAATAACAAACATTTAGATACAGACATGAATTTATAGTTCATTAAATTAACTGAAAGAAAAATTGAAATCTGTATATAAAAATGCTTTGTTTAAAAAGCTTTTACATAATATTATGTCTTGTTATATCCATATTTTCTCAGAAGAGATCTTGGAAAACTTAATTAAGCTGGAAGTTTTGTATGCGCAAGATTCGCTGTTTTGAATGAAATTAAAACAGCTACTTCAAAATTGGAAATAAATTTCCTACCCTGGCATGGGGTAAATGGAGTGGAGTGTATGCTAGTGTTATTAATACCGTCTACTGCTATCGAACTTGTGAGACTTTCCCTCTGTTGTTATTTTCGCGTTATTGAGTTTCTTTCGAATTCTCTGCACCAAATCACGAAATCCAATTTTAGAGCTTTTGTTCCTTCTCTACGTTAATGAAAAAATCAAAGAGCTAAATAAACCTGCGTTGAACATGCAAGACATTTCACATGCTGGGTGCGTGACCGCTTTAACGAGAGTTAGTACATTTTACATGAAGGTAAAGGCCACCCGGACGTTTCGCATTTGTTTTCTTGGAAACGCAGCGAGATGAGGTAACGATTCAATGGGCTAAGTTGCCAGTCAAATTGTGGGTTTGAATCTCGTGGTAAGCAAATTCTAAACCGAGATCGTTATGAGATCAAGCTATACTAAGATGTCATACAAAATGGATCTACTTCGTGCATTGTAATATCTGAACTGTTAAACCCACGTGAGTTGGCTAGAGTAATTGTTTTTTCTAACTGCAGATCTTGATAAATTCCAATGGCTGTTAGAGTGGTATTTGTTATGAACAATATCGAAATTTTCAGATTTTTTGTTGTTTTATTGTTGTCCTTGTTCATGTTCATAACTGATAAAGGTGTATACATGTCTTCCTACGCCTTTCTAACCTAATCTTGATTTACTAGTAAAAACTTGCCCGCCTGAAGAGGTGTTACACCACTTGCTGCACATGACCTTGGGCAATAGGGACCAATGGAGATGGCGATAAGGGAGGCTTCGGGTCATTCTATCACATAGGATTACAGTATAGGGTTCCTTTACCACCCCTCTCAATGAGGTTAAACAAAAGATCTCAGAAGTTGAAGTATTTAAGTGCTGTCTCGTTATAATTCCCACCTTGCTTCGGCAGCAGTGGGCGGTAAAGAAATAAGTGGACTTGTAAAATATATTAGGACAGTGACCGTTTTCCTTTCGTTTATCCAGTGACTCAGGTATTTAGATATTCAGGCAATGTTTCAATTGTGTAAAGTAGATTGTCAAATTGGGTAAAATGAGAAATTGTTTTGTGTATTTTAAGTATTTAAATTTTCTTTGATAAACTGTATTATTTTGAATACGTTTAAACAAAAATTCCTTTTTTTTTTTCATTATATTTGAATACATATTTGTTTTTTTTTCTTTGGCTTCCTCCTTCAATTTTGGGACCTTCCTTTAGGCTTTAAGATAAAAATCTTCAGAAAATTCTTTTCTAGTAAGTGTTATGATGTTAATTTTGGGGTAAATTTTCTATGAAATTTCATTCTTCATTTGTGGAAATGTGTTGATTAACTTTTTCTTGCTCTATTTTTATTTAAATATATTAAATTTATAACTGATTAAATAAAATATCAATGATCTTTGTCTATTATGTTAGATCATCCAAAATGATTGAACTAAGCTGATTAAAAATCAACGCCTAGCAGAGATGTGTACTTCCACATCACTTTTTCATGGCGGACTTCTTTCTGGAACTAGTCTTTCGGCATATTGTAACACCACTAGTGGACAGTTCTTGTATATCGTTATCAGTGAATGTTTCCGTTGATAAATTTTACGGTTCAGACGGTCAAAATGTTGCAGTATGTGTTGGTGTTTACTAGGCTGGTTTCAGAAGGCAATCTTGAAGCAATCACGATGGCGTTGTCGTGCACAATTCCTGTGTGTTCCAAAAGACTGTCATTTTTGTTCACAAGCGACTCAACACTGCATGAAACAACTGTATTTTCAAACAACTACAACTATTCCACCGGTTACAGTCTTAAGTAGAGAGGACAATACCTTTGGTAACAAGATATCAGCACCAGCCTAGCGTAAATTAAGGCGCATGACGTCAGAGGGAGCGGATCAAGAGTTTGTGCCTGCAGTGCAAAACACTTGCTGTTGTTTGAAAGCTAGGCAGAGTTCAGAGTCAGCTGGACTGTATGGTTGATGCTGAGCTCACATCGACCCATAACCAATGTTCCGTCACTAGTTATCAGCAACAAAATTATTTCCACCACTTACCAATACCGCTCCATATCTCAATCATTTTTAACGATTATCATCGTAACTTCCACTTATATGAAACAGAAAATTACAAGAAGGTAGCATTTTTTTCAATTCAAAACAAGGAATTTTATCTGCTGACACTGTTAAAATGTTTTAACATCTTTCAAAAAAGGCAAATTTGTAGTTCAGTGTTTATTGGGCTTGGATTGATTGGTGGACATCTCCGTACATCAGCCTTGATCAAGAGCTGGTCTTTTGCTTCCGCCCTCAGTGAGGGAACATCTGGTAGGAAGGGTTGAGCTAAGACACTTGAGTGGCCAGGATTCAGGGGTGGTGAGGCAAGGACAGTGTCTTTAGCAGTGTTTCCAGAACCTCCCGATGCTGGTGGAGCCCCCTTTCAAGAAGTTCCAGTCCCTAAAAAAGGGACTCATCCAAACCAGACGCCAGAACAGAAAATTTTCAAAAGTGCAAGCCACCGTCACACCACACACCGCACCAAAACACTTCGACGATGCCGTTCGACCCTATAGCAATGAAATGATGTGAAATGGGAGAGCGGAAAATTCGTGTTAACTTATATGACCATGGGTACCATGAAAAAAAGATCAGAATGGCCAATCTCAAGAGATTTGAACCCTGGGCCTCTTGATTGCCAGTTCGTCTGAGCCACTCCGCTCGGTCAGTGTATGTTAATGTACGGAGGAGGCGGTAGTTCCTACCTATTCTTCAGATCTTGTTCACTTCTTTCATCTCTCCTTGAGGCAAGAACTCACTCTGACTTCTAGTTGAAGCAATGGAGATTCTAGTCAGCGAATCGAAAGAGGATTTGGATACTGTCTTGAAAAGTAGAAGAAATACTAGGATAGGTGTAAGAGATCCCAGGGGATTCTTGGAATTGTGTCACTAAATCTTCATTTAAAATTAACAACTGCTTTCTTTACGGATATAACGAGTTTATTAAAAGAAACATCACTTGTTTTCAAATGTATAAAAGTGCTTGTTTTCTCTAAAGGGTATTATTAACAAAAGTGTCAAATTTTAGCTGGCAAAAAGGGCATTAAGTTCCTGCAAAAGATTTGTCTTCATTTGAGAGTCAAAATTGTGGGCTCATGCGTAAATTTTGATTTGTAAGCTCAGCTGAGCCCCAGCAATATTCTGATGTCCATTAATTTTGGATGTTTGCCTTTATTATTATTATTATTATTATTATTATTATTGTTGTTGTTATTTTGCGACATAGAGCAGACAGCATTCTTAGACTGAATAATGAAAAATCGCATATCAATTAACTGTTCTAACACTGGCAGGGAATTTATAGCTCTACTTCCGTGAGAAAAACAGTTTAATGTCTCCTCGAGCACTGTCAACTTTCCTTTCGGGACATCAGAATATAAAATAAAAGATAACGAAGTACAGAATGACAAGTAGAAAGGGAAAGAACTAAAGAACCGACATAGTTTATTTAACGAGATCAACTAGAGCAATGAAATGCGGAGCAGCATGAAAGCTCATCAGGTTTTTTGTTGATTAAAGTTGGGCGCATCATTAAGGATCTAATTAAGCTTCAGGAAGGTTTACTGAAAAATTTGAAATCAGTAAAAGTTACTAGAATCACGCATTACTTTAATAAAAGATGCCACAAGTTGTTCTTTAAGACTAATCATATTCGAAAACTGTTCAAAGGGGATTTATAAGTGTATGGTTAGTAATTTAAAAATGACATATTCACGTTCACAAGAAATAACTCATAGTATTTAATAAGGAATTTTAGTAGTTTTCTTTGATATTCTGAATCTTCTCGATATATTAAGTCGCTTTTGTTTAAAACATCCTTTTGTAAACCGAAGTCTTAAGAGCTTACAGGGTGTTTAAAATAGCAGAAAAGAACACTAAACAGCTAAATAAATTAAACTGATCAATGCATCACTGTACATAGTACTGAAAATAATTTGCGTTAGCATCTAAACACTTGTTAATTCATGTGCAAATACTTCTGTAACATTTGCTAACATAAAGGGAGTAATATGTAGTGTCGTCCTTGCCATATTCTTTTTTGGTAGAAGGTACTGTAGGCATAAATTTGTATTTAGGTATCTCCATTAAAATTAATTTAACGGGTAATGTGACAAGTCAAGTAAATCGATCTTTCAATTCCCAAAATTGTCGTTAATCAATTTAATGTATGTATGTCTTGCAAGGTGTGATGGAGCACCATTCTACTGGTACCACAATTCTGCTTTCATATTAGACGGTTATGAAAATAGTTTATTATTACGTTATTGCCTTTCTAAGTTTTTTTTTTTCTGCACTCCGCATAGAGTATTAAGCCTGTATTATTTTAAAGCACCTGAAAGTTATAATAAGAAAAGACGTTTTTAACGAAATTTAATTTATATACTGAGGGGAATATAAGATTAGAGAAAATTACCGTCATTTCATTTAAAATACTTTCCATAACGCTGACTGACAAACCCCTTGGATTGGATTGGTAGGGAGGAGGAGGATTTTTCGGTACTTCAGTCTTGTCCGAGGCTGGCCATTTGTGACTACGCCCCTTAGAGGAGGAAAGGGAAATGGATGAAATGAGGCGACACCAGGAATGGTGCGGCATGAACATAAACAGAGTTCCTAACATTGTTTCCGACGCAAGCTCATGGAAACTCTGATCCAAGGAACCCTCAGAACGGAGGAGACATCGGAGCAGAAAAATTTCCAAAGCGCAAGCCATTGCTATACCGCACATAGCACCATCTTACATAACTTGTTATTTCCTACTCTGTAACAGAACCAACGAAATGAAATATAAAATAGAGAAGCGGAAAATTCATGGAAAGGAAAGGAAAGATCCAACCCAGCATTTACCTAGGTGACCCACAAGGCCAGCCCCAAGGAATTTGAACCTGAGAATTCCTAAATGTGTGTCCCAGTGTTACCGCCTAAGCCACCCTTCTCGGTGAAAGAGCCCTTTCTCCAAAGAGATTTGACAAAATCAGAAGTTAATTGATTCGTTAAAGAGATCATTAGCCTGCAACATTTTAAGTGTAAATCAATGATCTTGTATATATAATGTAATATATATGTACATGTGTGTGTAAATAATTAAATTTATTAGGTGGAAATTTTATGTATTTGCTCTTATAGCATTTAATGTGTCTATACGCTGTAGATGCTCTTTCTGTATATCCCACTTGTCATTCGGCAAATGCTTCGTAAGCTATATCGCTTTATATGAGGATTGTTTGAACATTTTTAAAAATAAATTCGTTTCACAACATATCCCTCATTATTGCTATATATTTGGTCCAGAGAATCAAAAATAGTTTTTGAAAACTCTCTAAAATAGTCATTCGATGAAATTTCTTCTCACTGAGCAAAAATTTCAAATTTGGAAAACAAGATGAGCAATCAATTCGGAGACCAATTCGTGGCAAGTAAACTGCCGGTGCTTATGATATCGCGTTATCCTTTTTGTACGCTGGTTTTCTTTCAGTTCATCTTTCAGCTTTACTGAGAATTCCTTGGGAATCCCAAAAATCAGTAGCAATCATCCTTCTACCCAAAACAAGTCTTGCTGTTCTTATTTGACCCACATTGACCAGTCATCTAATGCCTAAACTGAGGCTTTGATTCAGGAGTGTAACGCTGAATCAAAGTTTCGTCCGCGGTCAAGATTTTATGCAAAAACTCTTGCCAATTTCGCATTCACTTTTAGTATATAAACTGGAGTTTCATCTTCAAACATATTTTTCATAGGGAAATTCAGCTGCAGGATTTTGTGTAATCATTTAATTTGGGTAGCCAGAGTCTCGGGCACTTTCCTCGGTGGTCTTTCCTTACGATACTATGGATAGTTTTCACGCAGACCTCAAATGGGCGTCCGGAGCACACTTTATCTTAGTACATGTGCCGCCATATTTAAACTGTTTATCCAGAAATACTATTCAGTGTAGATATAGAGTCCATGAATATTTCATCCAAATCGGCTTCGTAATGTGCGGCATCAGTTAATGATTAAAACTGTTTTTATATTTATAGAAGCTGCGACAGTGGTTGTCTACAAGAACTATACTTATCAACAAAGGCACTTAACGAATTTTCAAGCGATTTCAAGGAAATTTGCTGAACTCTTCAAACAGCCCTCGTAAATATTCATAAATAGAATGAAAGAAGGTTCTAGAGTTTCACCGTGTTGATTCCGAAGCATTATGCAACATTTGATCAAGCCCAGTGGTGAGCAATATATTTAAATAGTTATTTTTTGTTAAAATATAATATAATTATATTTTTCATTAAACGTGAAGCAATCATCATAGTTGGAAAGTTCTTACACAGGTTCTATCATGTTCGAGTACTCGAAGCTAGTATATTAATCAAGTAATCACAAATGTCTTTTGACCAAATGTGCCAATTCTTCAATTCTTTACATGAATGCTAACGTAAATATTTTTGGAGATAATTGCTCAGTTCTAAACTCTCCTCTGTGTAACAGAATGGAAAAGGCAAACTACTAAGGAAGCTAGAAAATTTCCTAAACAAAACAGATGAGGTAGTCTTCAGAAAATAAATAAATAAAGGACATTTCTAAGCAAAAGCTGGTGTGTCGTGTGCAAGCGTTGCTTCGCAAAGGTGCTGGAAATGGTAGTGTCTACATTTTAATTCCATTTATTTTATAAGAAATGTGCTGATAATATTTGACACACGTTATAGGTATAACTAATATTAAATCATATTTAAGAATAATTTACAAATAATTAAAACGATTGTATTACCAATTTTAACAGAAAAATTAATCAAAGCAATATTGCTAATAATGCAACTTCAGACGTTTAGAATTATTTTTGTTCTATATGAAAAGTTTAAGGGAAGAGGTACAGTATAGAAAGTAATTTTGTTACACATTTTAATACTTCCTAGTGTATTGTATTATGAATGTAAATTATTTAAAATTATTTCTAAAGATTGGTAGTACCGTTTAAATGGCATGAAGACGATTGGGGTTATGCCCCTTTATCACTTCGGTAATTTCATTACAATGTTGAATTTTATTAAAATGTTGCGGCATCATGCTTCTAGTAAAATTTACAATATCAAGGAATGGTAACTTACACTTTGCAACATTATCAAAAGACGAAAAATAAGTGCAAGACTTTTACCATAAAACAGTTTAGAAGAAGAAATGAAAAATAAAGTTTCTGAGAGAATAAATAATATTATACCTAAGGATTTACTACAATATAATATACTGTACAATATATGTTTTGTTTTAAGTGGAGATAAATGCTTTGATGATGCCTAGATTACAAAGAGTATTTTAGAAACTTTGTGAAGGTCCAGGAAGATAGCGTAAATCACTTGTAATTATTAGTGAATTTTGTAAATGAAAGTAATGATGTAAGTTTGAGGTTAAATATGACATCTTAAACGTTTTGCAATAGTACTAAGCATGTTGAAAAAATACTTCACAAGCAATAGGTGAAATTACAAATATAATAAAGAAAATATGCTATGGTAACTCGTACATAGTTAATGATAAATTACTTTCCATTGTTCTGCGTGAGAGTTATAAACACAGGAAAGGTGTAGTTAATAAATTAATTCTGTATTGTTTAAAATGTGACATAATGAACGGAGTTTACGGATTTTTCTCAGATACCAATTGGATATAGATCTGTATACATAATGAGGTCGAGTGAAGGTACTAAAGACGTTGGGCATTGGTCCTGGCAAAAGCATATGGGAAATTAGCAATGAAATTTACGCAAAAGAGCGAAGAATGAAATTTGTAAGCTGCGATGATCATTAAACAGTTCGGAAGTAAGAAGATAACAAATAGAATCATTTTTTAATAAAATTTACCGCCAACTCTTAAACATTAATATTCCTTTCAGTAATTATTCATAAAAAGAAGATGCAAGTTTTTCTGAGGTAATATGACAGTTTGATTATATACTCCCATTTTTAAACCATGTAACTCAATACTTCAAAGCATTCAAATAAAAGTTTCTGAAAGTTATATTTTACACTTTTTTGACTTGAACTTATATAGTGTATGCTATCGGATTCTTTAATTCAAAAAGTGCAAAATTTCAACAAATAGGATTGATAGTGTTATAGAAAAAGGTCCATAAACAGTTTCATTTTTAGCACTGCAAAGATAGGGTTTACCATCTGCCATTCAAATTTAAACGTTAAATATAAAATATAACACATTTTCATAATTCTCATAACTTTTGATAAACTGAATTACTTCAATCAATAAAAGTATTTAATTAAGAGATACTTTGAATCAAACTTTAATGCATTATTATATTTTGACTTGAAAAAGCTGCTTGAAAAGACCGAAAATGCTTTAGAAATGTTTCTTTATTCCAACATTTAAATCGCATTGTTTTATCCTACTGAAGTATTTACAAAACTGCATTTCATTTTATCCCTGATCACCAAAGTGTTTGAAGTGCCAAGCGCATTCGCAGGTCAAAGAGGTGATTAGTTGACTTTCCTGTGTGTATTTGTGTGTTTCAATTTTAACTCACGTTAGCGTTCCGTTTTTCTATCCGACAGGTTGTGCTCTGTCAGATTTTCAATTCCGCGGAACGAATTAAACTCTCCAGGGGCCCATTCTGATTTTCTGTCTGTTTTCATGTTACAACAAATTATTCAATGAAAATGACTATAAAAGTTTCTTACTGGATGAAGTTCATATAGTCAATCCCTGAAACGATAAATTAGGTTATAACTTCTCTAAATATTGTTTCTGTTGTTAAAACTATCGAAAGACAAAGATAAATTAATACTATAATAGAATTCCATGGGCATAGCAAACATATTCTTGCTGGAGCAGAGTCTAACGTCTTCCGTTGAAGCCAATACAGGGCAGAGCAACCAATAGTTTACGCATGTTTCGGGGGCACAGTGCGGAGTGTGCTAGCAAGAAATGCACTGACTTTACACAATATCCATTTTGTTCGCTCTCGGGGAAGTAGCGTTTCAGGGAATAAATAATTAAAATACTTACATAATCATTAGTTCATGGAAAATAATGATTCAATAATTCGTCTATCTCTAAACAGAAATTCAAAATAAATGTTAGTAATGGTATCCTTTTTCGTTAGTTCAGTAAAACGTTTTGTGACAATTTCTGGTAATTTAGACAGAACATGTCACAAGACTTACTCTTTAAGAAGCCCCATAAATAATATTATTTATTCAATAGTGTAGTTAACCTAAATTTAACTTTCGTTTTAAAATAACTACAATTAATAATGTACTTCCAACTAGTATAGGTATAAGCTAAAATCTCCTACTGGAGTGATATTGTAGAAGCGCGCCAAATATCTTCCAAAGGAGAGGAAGGGGGGGGGGGGAGAATCGGAACATTCGCCGCTATCGCGCTCATCACTCAGTTCACGACATATGCGTGAATTCTTGGCTGGACCGCACTGCACTCTCCAACAGTTTGACAACCAGTTTTGCAAGGAGCTTTAGCTTAGTTAAGGAAGGGACTTGCTTACTGACATAAAAATGTTTTCCGTCTTTGTAAATGACTGCAACATTTAATGTGTTACTCCTTTTTGGCATGAAAGTTTTTCTGTATGTATTGGCTCTAAAATTATGTATATGAGGTCAATGAAACAGGTAATCGATAATATTTTTCTGAACTATTAGCATTATGTCATTGTCGCTCTAAAAACACTTTTTAGATAGTTTCTTTCGATTTTAGAAATAACTCGGAGCTAGATCAGGTTAGTGTGACGGACATGATTTCAATTCAAAACCAGTTCTTTGTATAAATAATAAATTATTTTGGTTCTTATGGAAACTACAGTGCACTCACTCTGCTACAACAATAGAAACCGGATGGCATTCTGTAATCATGCTATTTCCGATACGACTCAAGTTAAAATTTCGCTGACGCAGACAACTGAGCTTGCTCAGTTGTGTTTATCGTGCACACTATTTGAGTTGCATTTCAGTAGGAAGCGCGTGTTGAAACTCTGTACTGTATTTTTGTATTGTGGAGTATACCAAGAATGAGATATACGCTAGAACAAAGAATATTTATATATCATTGTTACGTGTAAAAGAAATACAAGTTCTGTAGAAGAGAATTTTGTGTAAATTTCCAAGAGTAACTCCTCAATAGAGGAGTGCAATTTTATAATTGGAGATAAAAGTTCAAACCCAACGCGTTTTCAATGGAAAGAACATGAGACCTAAAATCTGGTTTTAACAAAGGAAAAGATTGATGAAATATGCTAGAAACGTGTCCTCTAAAGTCTTCAATATTATTATAACAGCAAGTTGGTGTATCTGTTTACAGTGCGTATTAAGTCTTTCAGCTGCTATATCTTGATCCACTGTATTAAACAGTAAAGGCGGTGAAAAAATTACCCGGGAAGCAGTTTACAATATTCGGAATTTTGATTAGTGTTTCGAAAATCTTTTCAAAGGATCTAGACATTCTCACAGCGGACAACAGGTATCTACTATGATGGTGAGTACAATATTAATCACTGTTTACGACCATTAGCAACGAAAGAAACGAGAAATGTGTGCCATCATTTCCGATGGCACAACGTGGTTTCTCTCGGTAGGTAGCGAGGCCATTATGTAATATCAATTTCCGATTGTGTAGCGAAATGAGGACTCTATATATCTCAACGTCTATTAACATAAATACTATTAAGTCGACGCACAACTATATAAATGCTCTCTTCAGATGATATATAAAATACAAGCGATATAAACTGTACAATTATCAGATTGTAAATTCATTCGTGACATTTTGCTGAAAATTCCCTATAACACCTAAAATGAACTAAAATAATGTAAATAAAAACTTCAAGATTTAATGATTATCAGTTACATTTGGCATACTACTGATATAAATAACTGGAACAAAATAGAACCATCAACTACATCACTGTTTCCTTCAGAACAGTTACGCTAAATAACGTGAAAAATGAACAGCGGTACACAGTCATGCCAATTATGGGAACGTCATTAAAATAGATTAAAGTTAACGACAGTCTATGAAATAATGAGATGTTTCCAATTAAACAAAAACATAATTATAGATATGATAGAAACAAAGAAGTGATGGAAATAATTAATGACAGCATAAATAAATAGATATCGCATTTTTATCTTAAGGATTCTTGAAAAACAGCATAGGTAGAGAAGGGTGATATTATTATTTGTTATTATCTACACATGTTTCGACGAAAATATTGCACAAAATGATATTTGATACGTATAAGAAGTACGAATGATGAAAATAATGATGGGACGAAGGGGACTATGGAGCAAATTCCGGCTGCTGAGGTCGAACTCCAGTAGTTCTGTTAACAAGCTAGTAATCTAACTATGACAAAAATGCCATTCTATGTTTTAAGAAATTAATAAGGAAATAAACGCTAGAATACGTTCATAAATTAATAACATACCGAATGTAACAAAAAGATATGCCAAAACTTAGGGGAAACATTTCTCAATATATAGTTAAAAATATAATATGAACATGATTCCGAACTTGCTTAATTTTCTTGTTAGAGCCCCTTTTCTCTACCTGTAACACATAGCAGAATATTCAAATATAAATCTGGGAAAAAGATATACATTTGAAATGTTCAAAATGTGCTCCGGATACATTCATCAACCCGTCGTTGCATGTATAAGAGTATCTCGTATTGTCTGTCAGTCATGCAGAATACGAGCATGAATACTCTCTTTGGCTAATCCATAGGTTATTTACCATCTCCATAACTGAATACCTCATTTTAATGTATCTGGAACGAGATCCATAAACACACAGAACTGACACTACGTACTCGGTGCTACGTCAAGAAATGAAGTGAGTAGCATAACAAGCGGACTACGCGGTACAAAATGACCACTACAACAGTGAACCTAGGAATTAAGAATACTTACAACATCCCCACCCCATTTAACCAAGGTAAAAGCGAATGTTTACCTACTCTACGTATTAAGCACTATTTTGTTGTGGGGTTATTGCAAAAGGACAGCTATGCTGGCATTGTAACTTGCACATCACACCGTGTAAGTGAATTTGTACACAAAGGGCTCTAACAAGGAAATAAAGCATTTCCGGATCCTTGCACCCTCTATATGTAAAGAATATTTTCCCAAAGTTTTGACATAAATGTTTACTATGTCCTGTAACTTTAACGGTAGCACTTTAAATCGTTGTCATTTTTACCTTCATTAGCTACACAAGTGAAGTCGGGACACTAAGAAGAACTAAAAAAAATAGAACCATAAGAAATGAAGTCCTTAAGCACATTGACTGGATATTTATTATTAGATCATAAAAGGGATGATGACGTAAGGGACGAATTGTAAGTGTATAATGTACTGGAACATTAAAGAGTGGAGGGAACACATAAAAAGAGAAAGACTGCCTAAGATTGTGATGGAGTACCATCCAAACGGATGTAAGAAGACCCAGAAGACTTTGGATGGGGACGAAATGAACTGCAGAAGTCAGAAGTCGAAGCCTTGAATGAGAATTGTCCTTTATATTAATATACCTTACCCTCACATCACCAAAGAGAACATGGGCAATTCTTGCAGATTTTCTAATAAATTCATCAGTTTTAATCTTTCATACTAGGAGAATAGGAAAGAAGAGTTGTGTGTAATTCTGAATTTAAGTGAATAATTAAACTTTTTTGTGAAAATTAGCAAGCCTACAATATTCTATTCGGCAGTGCATAACATCCCTTGAATGAAACGAAAGACAACGAAGGTAGTTTACAGTAGGTGATGTTTCGAGCAAGTTTTAATTTTGTTTATTTGTAAGAAAGCTATAAGCAATCG
The DNA here is from genome assembly GCA_030762175.1 of Metallyticus violacea. Lineage (NCBI taxonomy): Eukaryota > Metazoa > Arthropoda > Insecta > Mantodea > Metallyticidae > Metallyticus > Metallyticus violacea. The sequence continues at coordinate 73,962,986 of CM060835.1, forward strand.
TCTACAACCCCTACAATCGTCTCGGCTGAAAGCTAGCACAGTCTTTCATCAGCGTATCTTAAAGTTGCACGGCTAGACATCGAAGCATCAGACCTTTTAACACCTAACAGCAGATATTAAAAACCATATCAGAGCTTCATCTATCTCCCAAATGCAATTCATAATCGTATAGTCTCCATATACATCCATGTCATTTGAATCTTGTTTATTTGACTTATAAAGCAGATATAAATACATTTGACATATTTTAGGTTTCAGAACTGAAGCGGCTTGTTTAGCACGCAACCTTCCAGAATCAAAAGCTAAAAACCATAAAAAAATTAATTTAAAAATCAGTGAATTCCAAGAAGTTTGTAAATTTTGATCTATATTAGGTGATAATTTTGTAAGGAATTCTATTAATAAAAACGAAGTAAAAGGTAGTGAATATCTAAGATGTTCGATAGATTTTCTCATACCACTGCATGGAACAACTACGTAACTTTTTATTTTATAAAGCATCCCATCGACCGGGTTCTGTTTGAACGCGTGACTCTCAGGGCAAAAAGCAAACGTGTTAACGGCCAGAGCTATGCCAACAAAAGCTAACATAAAACGGCATTTATAAGAGACATGGAAAACTTATTACCGTTATTTAAAATTTACTACAAAGAGATTAAAATTAATTTTCTGTTATATTGGCGTAAAAATGTAACAAACTATTAAACGAAATATGGAACACCACAGCACATGATAAGGAAGTTATAGGAATTAAAATTAAACGGACATTTCGAGATGAAATGGAGTGCGATTTTTGAGCGCGAATGCTGCAGAAAATGCTGGGGAAATTGACTATTTTTTATTTACACAGCAAGCAAACAGGCCAGGTATATTTAATATTATAAAATTGTATAGGTAATTATCTTCAGCACTTTTTATTTTGTTTCAGTGACAGAGTATTTCACTGACACAAATGGATGTTAAGTGAGAAGTTTCTTTGATTGCAAAGTGTGTTATGTTTCAGTATATATTTCCATTAAAATACATTGACGCCGCATTTATTACAAATACGTCCTGGAGAAACGCTCCTGCATTGGCCGGTACTCTTGTGGCTTCCCTAATTTCTTGATACTGAAGTCATTCGTAATCTTAACACATAATCATGCCATATGAGACGGGCATGCACGCTAGTAATAGAGTTTTTCTGGTAGTAAAACTGTGTGTTTAAAATTTGACTATGAGGAAAATTTGTTCTCTATTAAAATTACTTTAAAAATTATTTATTCGTTTTGTTCTAAGAGAGGTTATTGAAAACTTGAAATAGTCCTTATGGTCTACCCCAACTAAAATATGAATATAATATAATATGCATGTTGCAAACTTAATTCTTATATTTTGTACATTGAGGTTAGTAATATAAACATTGTGTACATATGTGTATCATAAGGTTTAACTTCAATATAGGAATTATATGTCGACAAAGAAAGTTTTTGTAGCTGTTTACGGTTACGCTAAGGAGACCACAAACCGCTATTCAAAGTAAGTTTAAACCCAAAGGAACCAGTGTCATACACTTCTTAAAAGACCTACCTTTGGATTGTTAATAACGCCAAGGTCTTTTAAATACGTTAGGGTAATGAATCTGCCACCTATTTTTAAGTTTAACTTTAAACCAACCAATGTGAATAATTGTTTTAAACTTTAAAAATAGCGGGTGGTAGGCGTTGGCACGTGAATTTGAACCAGCCAACAGTAGATGTATATTTTGAATTTTTAAAGCACAACCTGATCGTGCTTGTGTAACCCCCGTGGATTAGTGAAACCAACGTTTAGTTAATTTGAATCGAATATATAAGGAGGCATTTACTCCGCTGGGGCATCAGTTATTCAGTTCAGTTTACACACACAGTTCGGCAACTCAGTTGATATACCAGATAGTTAAACTATCAGATAGATAAGTGCAGCTCATAGGAGTATTTCATATAGTCAGATAATCAGATTAATCATATTCATTTCATTTCATTGGAATTCGGGGAAGCTAATTTATATTCGAAGGGCTAAGTTCTCTCGTACGTAGAACACCAGAGGGCGCGAAAAATAAATTATCATACATATTCAGACCTGTCCATCGTTTCATAAGTCATAGTCCCAAAATAGTACAACAAACACCTGAAATATTGTCTTGAAACGTGGGTAACAGCACTAAAGCGATCAATAGTTAACGATACACCGCGATTAAATATGGCGATCAGCAAATAAATCGCCTCATAACTGGCGACCAACCTTGTTGCCTATGACCAAATCGCTTCAAAATTGGCGCCCACCGTGAGGCACTCAGCCGGAGCCTACTATACCACTGCAAAATGGACGCCCATCGTGAGGCTACCCCATGACAAATCCCTTCAAACTTTCCCAGTGTAAAAATTCTATAAAAGGACCAATGAATACATTTATAACTACAGATACAGTTTTAGACAAAATAGGACAGAAGACGAACAGTTTTAATGAAGGAAAAACTGGATGAAGTCGAAGCCAATTCAGAGCGTTCAACATAAAAATCAGTAGCTAAAAGTGTACATCAGACAAAGGTTGAAACGAAACAAAGCTACTACAGTTAAATCGAAATCATGTATGTACATGTGTTCATACTTTTATTTAAGTTGATCCGATTCAAAGAGTAAATTATTGCAATCGGTTTCTGAATGAACACGAAATAAATATAACTTCAGTTGATGAGCTCAGACCACTGATTGACATCGAGATATGAGCGGAAGGAGGCCACCTTCAACATCTACTCGTAATTCATTTGTGCTTCCGACGTTATAGGGAGCATTTTACCGGCTGATGCTCGAACTGTTGCCCGGGAGCCAGACCCAGTACTATGGCTGCAAAATATATTAATAACCCTTGATTATTATAAATAATCTGTAATTAATCGGCTGATCATGACATGCGTCAAGATTCCTCCTCGTGTTAAAGTTCCAACTCGTTAAACAATTTCATTAATTACACTTCGAAAAACGCGAATTATTCTATGAAAGAGGCGAAGAATTAACCAAGTCTTATCATAGAGGAAACAAGAGAAAATATCATTGGGATTTTCTTCTGGTTCTATGAGCAAGTAATTAAATACTTAAATGATTGAGATAACAGCTTACTTGCTGTTGCAATATCGACACTGAATGGTGGCCACAATTCGTCGCTAGTAACGTGTTATAAAAGGTAGCTCTTATAATCTTTTTATAACAAATATCCTTTCTTTCGCTCCTTAATTTCATGCACAGTTATGTTTGAAGACAAGAGTATTGCCCTTTTCAAAGATATTCTGTAATCTGGCTCTCAGAACGATCCTGGAGTCCTCAATCCGAAATATAGATAAATTTTATGTTTTACACTATTATAATTTTAATCAGTAATGATAATTTGAAAAACATGCTGCTAGCTCTCAAGGCAATTGAAAGTTGGAAGTTTCAATAATAATTGTCAGAAAGAATACTTTTCTGTAGTTATTTTTTGCATATTCACGTCATTATTAACTTCTATTGAACTAATGCAGGGTGTTCCAAAATGATAGCCTTGATTTGAAATTTGAAATCCTCTCTAGCAAATAATGCAGCAGTATACATTTTGCACTGTACCTCAGAAAAAATTAAATGTATCAATATGAACATTTTATGAGATATTAAAAAAATTTAACTAAAGATGCTTTGTAAATTTTAATTCTCTAAAGCACATAAAACAAAAAAAAAGCTTATTTTCCGATAACCTTAAATTTTGTCATAAATAATGCATTTTTATCAGGATTGACTAAACCAATCTGGTTGAAAATTTACATACATACAATGCATTAAAATATAACGCGTGGTAACTAAAAGTATTTAAATATCGTTATTATTTGATAAAAATCCATATAAATAAAATGACTAAAGTGAAAAATGTTTATACTTTTTTTTTTCAAAATTGTAAAATTAAAAGTATTTTCAAGCAACTAGCATAGGTATATTATTCTAGTTCCCAGTATAGTATGTTGTAGCGGGAGATCCAGATTCGACTCCTGTAGAAAGAGTACACCATTAACTATATTATTTATTTACCATGTAATCGTTTATTAATGTGTCTTGAAATGCTGTAAAATTGCATCTTCATTCGCGACTGTCTGGAGCCATTCGTAAGAACGTCTTTTGTATTCGCGCAGGACCCTCCTATTATGGCCACCGTTAAAAAAAAAGTGCTCGAAGAAACAAAGTAAGATATAAAAAAAAAAGCGTTTCCCTTTCATGCTGTGACCTCCAAAAAAAGGGCAGAAGAAGAAGAAATTGCTCAAAAGTAATTCCAAGGAATGAAAGCACAGCGACAACAAAATGTGGTAACAAGTTGGAGAACAAGAACTTAAATTTGATTTCTAGAGCATTCCGAAGCCGGGTTTATGCAATCAATAAGGAAACAAAGTTTAGGACGCTTCTGGAAAGTTCTGAAATTTGAATCCATGTAGCGTGATGCTAAGAGAACACATGAATAGCCCAATTTTTGAGGTGTTCGAGGAAGTTTTTAGAAGTTCACCTAAGAGCCAAAAACATGCAGCGAAGTCGAAAACACAAAAGAGATTCAGCTATTGTAGTGAAGTGAGAGAAGAGAGGGTTCTGAGTAATCCGATGCGACGCTAGTAAATCGAGATATCGCTAGCTACGACAGTTATTTGTCGCTTTGACAGTGTAAATTATATCCTACAGCATGAAGTTCCGGGCAAACAAATGGGCATTAAATGAGGTCACAAGTTTGAGCCGTGAGTGAAGTAGGGAATCGTGTCCGATTAATAATAGCGTCAAAACTTCTCATCTCATTCCTTGCCGGTGGCTCAGTCAGTCAGGAACTACGATCAAATTGCTAAATAAATAGCAAGTGCAGTGTTTCCATGTATTTTATTCAACAGCTCCCAACAACGGCCATTTTCTCTCTTGGTCGAACCCAAAAAAAGCTCCGAAGAAAGCCTGAGATCATGCCAGATATGGTGAGTACTAATTTTAATAACTAATTTTATCTTTAATAATAAACAAAAATATTGACCGCTTAATTGTAGATGGGCAAAATAGTGTTAATAAAAAGAGGATTTTAGTTGAATTGTTGGGCATTAGAAAAGAGAGATGAACTCTATAAATGAGACTTCGAGCTAGCTGCAGGATCTCGGAAGAATCAAGATTCTGTCAGCGAGGAATAAATTACACCATCTTGTAAATTAACCGCCATTTTCAAACAAACCAAAGACAATTAAAATCAACGAATCGATCTAACAATCCCCCCACATATAAAATCGTAGCAATGGTGTATGCAGTTTATGTACGAAAATTTGTTCCAATTTCACCAATAGTTTATAATAAAAATGCATGATTATGTCACAGTGTCCCCAGTTTTTTAACAATTTTATTTTGTTCAAAAAAATTTAAAAAGCTTTCTATGTGCATTAGAGAACTGAAATTTACAGAGCATCTTTAGTTAAGTTTTTTAATATCTTACAAAATTTTTCATATTGATATTTTTAAAACTTTCTGAGTTACAGTGTAAAATGTATACTATTGCATTATTTGCTAGATTTACATTTACTGGGTACCTTAAATCGTTGCCATACGATTAATTTCGTTGATCTAGAAGCTACAGAAAATGCTAACACAATAACAAAAATAGTTCTATGTGCTTCAGTTTTCAAAGTAGGAATTGGTAATTTTGGTTCTAAGGTGTTTCGTCAACGTTTTGGAATCTTGCGCCATGTGACTTTTCCCCTTGGGGATGTGTAAAGAATTCTGTGTACATTTCGCTATTAGCTAAAAGCATTCATGAGCTCAGAAATCGCAGTGACACAGCAGTGGATATGGACAAGTTGGAGCGAATAGGCAGAATTTCAACTGCTGGTTGGTTTGGCTCGTGTAACCAGAGAAAGTCGCTTAGAACATGATATAATAAGAGAAACGAATACATTATACATGACTGTCTAAACTTGAAGAATTCCTCTGCCATTTGATATATGCAAAATAAATACACGTTTATTAGGGGCGGAATTATACCCATTTTAAAACAAAGACAATCGTTTTCAAACATCCTGTATAAACGTTTAGAACTATAAAAACCCAAAGGACTATTAATGCAACAAGGCCAGTTGAGCATGAAATGGCATCAACGAGGTCGAAAAAGATTTTATTTTTTTTATAACCTCTTGCTATTTAAATGTTTTAACTTTTAAATTAAGTTATGATTCACTGCACGTTTGTGAGAAAATGAAAGCTATAAGAGTATCACAGTAACAAAAAAACTGGAAGTAAATAAAGTCTGAAGATCAAAAAATATTATACACAAACAAAAGACATACTAGAAGATGCAGAAAAGGGGAACCCTCTACCTTAATGTAGATGATAGTGAAAAATTGTTGGTACACCTGGTTCCATCCAACCACAAATAATATATTCCTGACATTTTGAGCACAACTGCAGAACTAATTAGAGATCAAAACTGGCAACTGAAAGAGCTTACCTCACCAACATTGAATGCTGTTGTTCATACTTAATGTTTCCGGATCCTCTTTGGCACGCTAATGGAACATACTTAAATGAAGTTTTTGTCTTTGCTACTGAAAACAATTACTAAATATGTTGCACTTTTCGGAAAATAATGATAGGTATAAAATACATGCGTCAAGCAATACTAAGATTTTTATATAGTGTACTCTCAGAATCAAGTCAGACAGAGTGTTTTGTTCTTTGAATAAGATAAGGACAAATATATCAAATGTGCATGCTGTGCCAAAACACTTATAGCAAAGAAAATGCTTTTGAATCATGCACTTACCCTTTAGCATTACTGACAACAAAGAATCCTCGTAGCAAAGAGAGATATCATCAACATAAAAACTAACAGATTTTGAAACTTGAAAAGTTGAATATATAATGAACGAATGAAATGTGAGTGTATTTAATTTTACGATACTTTTAAAAATAACGAATCACTTATTGAGAAAGAGAAAAGTGTGAACGTTTGATAAGAAGAAATAAAATACACACAAGGATTAAATAAGCGTAAATTGATAATATTATGCGTAAATATTTGTCAAAAACGATTTTGATAATAAATATACACACCTGCTGTGACTAAAGTAGAAGAATTAAATAAAGAAAAACAGGAGTAGGTGCTGATTTGTACCACAGCTTTCAGGGCATTGTCCATAGAAAACCCCTGGTCGACTAAACCAAAAACTTTTTCCTATGTATGCAATCTTAGAAATTTCTAGAAGTGCTGAGTAGCAACAAAACATTATAAAATTCGCACAGTAAATGAAGAAGTTGTTGATCATTAAGATTACTATTACAGTTGCAAAGATTCTTGTATTTTATATAAGTTCCAATCAGTCTTAAAAAACTATTGCATATTGCAGGAGAGTTTTGCAGATACAAATATGTTATATTTAAAAGTTTATATCTGACAAAGTTTTGAGAAACAAACACCTAATTTCGTTTCAAGCTAAGTTTGATATATTCAATCTTCATTATTGGTGGTTTAGAGCGTCTTTTGAAACTTAAAAAATTACAACTTTTTGTATAGTTATGAAAAATTTCGGAATCGCTATTAAATGTTTTAGGGAAGCCACAAGAAATTTTTCAGACAAATACGCGATTATCATTTGAAACCAAATGCGCCGAAAACTCCTAACGGAATTCAGAGAGTAAAGATGATAGCATTTGCCAAAAATAAAATATCAACTTGTCACTGATATCACAACAATTTGAATCAACAAAAACCTCACGGAAACACATTACAGATTGTTGCAATTCAGGAAAATGATGAGGGAAGCAACTTTTGCGCTTACAGACGAAAGAACGTCTTCAACTATAAACTTCGTTCTTCAGGAAGATGCCATTTCAAGAAAGGCTTTGGCTAAGGGAAGACACAGCACAAAGTAAACACATAAAGAGACAGGTACTTTCCTAGAAGGGGCGGCGGGAGATCTTCCTCGTCGAGTGGAAGGCCACAGCAGTCGGTGTAGGCGTAATGAGGTTCATGTTCGGCAGCGAGGGCGGGACTGATCTTGGTGTAATGGACCAGTGAGCGCGACTGCCGTGCCTGCGACTGATGGTCCATCATCGCCGCTGCTGCTGGTCCATGGACGGTGATGCTTTCACCCGGATCTGCATGCACGCGCTGGCCAGCAACACGGGACTGACTACCGCTCGCTCGCCGCGCTATGCTGGCTGCCTGCCTTGCCAGGAGACGGGATTGCGGGGGAGGGGGCTCTGCTGCAGCAGCGCGGGGCTGCAGGACCCGCTCGAGGTGTAACGAGATCACACAACTACCCAACTTGGTTAATTTGTACCAACATCTCTCTTTTTTTTGCTTTCTGCGTGATGTTCGTGTTCTGTACCAGATGTAAACAATGTCACGATATATAGATAGCCGCGAGGAAAAAATTAAGTGTGATATGTGAAAACTATGAAGTACGAACGAATTAGTTCATATCTAATTTTAAGTAATGCTCCCACAAATTATTAAGAATATAATTATGGCATTTAAAACTTATCTTGAAAATAATTCAAGTAACATTGACGTTAAAAATCAAAGCTGAATTCATCGAACCTGAATGACTTGTTTGAAAGCTCGAGGAGTAACGTCCGCCCAAATATTTTGTATAGGTCTACATGAGCATTATTATATATTTAACATAGTAGCTACAAAACCAATAACTTTAAATAGTATACATATCTAAGTATTATACTATAAGCAAATTTCATTGGCATGTATATCCATTTAACATCCCAGACGATTAAGTCTGAGTTAAATCTGTGCGTTAAAATAAAAACCGTTGAGATTTCAACAAATACATACGGTTAGATGGTATTTCAGAGTAGCATACTAAATAACAACCCAGTGATTCATAGTTATTGAAGAACAACTTTTGTTTCGAACATCCCCCGTCTTAAATTAAAAAAGTCCCTTAAAATCGAAAACAATAATTTACTCAAAAGTCATGGATACTGTCATAAAAAGAAACAAAGTATTTTTGAGTAGTGTTTAACACCCGGTTTTACTACTGATGCACGACAGGCGGTGAACACTGGTGATACACGAAATGAATTGATATATTGGAAAAGGATTTTTTAAGGAAGGAAACGCTCCAGGTCTAAGTTTAGGGTACTTCCCCGGCATTTGCCAGTTATGAAGACTGAGGAAAACCTGGAAAAAATCTCAGTCAGGGCGAACGGTCCTGGCGGGATTCGAATCCCAGACCTCCCTCTCGCGAGTCCGCGCCTTAACGACCTCGGCCACCCGTGGCGGTTTTCAAACCAAATAGAATACTCCATATATAAAACAGTATTTCTGCTACTTCAAACTGTTCGCGCGCTGCTTTCTCTTTGGCTTCTTAGACTGGTCTTCCTTGATGTCATTTTCTAACACTTAAATATCGTGAGGTACTTTAAAAACCTTATATCCATAAGTCGATCCGATCCCTCCCTCCCTCCCTCCCTCCCTCCCGTCAACTGTATGTGGCTCTGCGAGCTCACATTTCACTTTCCATCTTCTTAAAACTTGGGTACTGTAGATAAAATAAATCATTTTTTTACTCGCCCGTCTTACAGAAGATACTGTTGCTCAGAAGTTAGATGTTATTGAATTGGATTATTGGGGAAGGAGGAGAACATTTCGGTACTTCAGCCGTGATCAAGGACTAGTTTGTGCCTGTGAACCCTGGAAAACCGGGGCATAAACATATCCAAAGCGCAAGCTTCTGTCACGCCGCACACAGCATCATTCCATTTTTCTGGCATTTTCGATTCAAGATCAGAATGACCTGCCGCCAGGGGATTGAACTAGGGAGCTTGCGAATACGAATCCGAAGCGTTAACGTCTAAGTCACCCTACTCAGTGACCCAAGAGTTGGGTTCATTGGTATAGAAGAACTAACGGGTGAAAATGGTAGTTTCTCGTTATGTAGAATGTATCGTGCAAGATGAGCAACGCTTCTAGCATTTCCTATAAGAGAGAGAAGTATTTCATTTCTGTACCCGAGTATTTTAAAAAGGTAAATTGTAGTGGGGCCATGATTTTGCGGCGCTGTTGGGGGGTGGGTTGCAACACTAATGTGCCTCGCGGTATTTTGAACGATACTCTGCAAAACTGAGATGTTATAATAAAATCAACAGATTTACAACAAAAAAAAAATCTCGATGTAAATTCACAAAATGTTCCATGATATTCAAGAATGTACAGAAAAGCTAACTACGTAGAATATGGCAAAAGTTTAGTTTAAATCGAATGATATGCAATTAAATGTTTGTACATTTTTAAAAGGCAGTTTTTTTTTCCCAATATTTTCCATAATGCCAAAAAATATCTGCAATTATATAGCAAACTAAAAATGTGTGGGGAAGAGAAAGATATATTGAAAATCTGTGATAAGGCAGGAAGGGAAGGACTGGCATTGTTTAGAACAGGAGTAATAAATGGAATAAGAAATGGATATAATAACGGGATATGTCCTATGTATGAAGAACCAGATAGTGCTTGGTATTGTATATTAGACTGTAAGCAAACCAAGTTTTAAAGGGGGCAGTTACTGTTACGAAAGTGTGAAAATTTATCAAAGGTAGCAAAAATTTAAATCTAAAATCAGACACGAAATATCGAGGAACTGGGAAGGTACATAGGCAAGGTGGGTTAAAAAAAAAAAAAAAGTTATGAAACATGGATAAGATAAGTGGAAACAACAATACTGAGAGTTACATACACAACACATACAACCTGGAGTTAATTGCAATGAGGTATGGAAGGCGTGCAACTCCATAAAGTCAGGGTGAGCAAGTGAGAAATTTAAAAGTTTATTAATAGTGGTAAAATTACATGTACCGAGAACGTGGCCAGGAAATGTGTTTACTTTGATTTTAATGTGTTTACTTATTTGTGAAATTGTATGAAACCGGTTTTATTTATATGCTAAATATTTACTTTATTTGCATGCAAATTATAAATTGTAAGAAACAAAACAAAAAATTCATTTTGTTTACCAAAACTAAATGACAGTTTATTGAAAATGTATTTTTGATTGTTATAAATTATGAAGCTATGGAGCTAATTATGAAGATAGAGGAGGAAATATAAATTTAATTGTATTGTTTTTGTACAGATAAAATTCATTCATAGTATTTTCTAGAGGAACCTCCAAGTTATAACAGTCACATGATTAGAGAATTTGTTTTAGACTGTTGTCGAAAATCCAACAAATATTAAGGAAACTCTGATGGCATGGTAAAATTTAACATTTCTCCCAGAGCATAGATCAATTTTGGGTTAAAAAGGCGCAAGAATGCGAAATAGTCGTCTATGACCGAATAAAAATAAGAAATCGGTATCGCTGTTTCCGTTCCACATATGATCGGGAAGCTAGTTTCTGAAAACAGGTGTTTCTTTATATATATAATATATAAATAATAAATGCATATATATACATTTATATATATGCATTTATTATTTCATTAACTATATGGTTATTAGAACATTTTTATCTTTTATTTTCAATTATGTTTAAGCTTCTAAATATTGAATAAATTTGTTAATAAAATGCGTTGTTTTATTTTGTAAATTCGCTCCCACATCCCCCACCTCTTAAGGGGTCCTTACCCACATTTTGAGAAGCATTGGTTTAAACATCTAAATAAGTAAAGCATAGCAGTTAACCAGACTTTGACGTTAAGGAAAACTAAATTAATATGTTTGCAATGTAAAAATAAAAACAACTAACAATAATCTCAAATAAAAGTTACATTCTAATTTATAATGTGAAAGGATACCGTGTGTCATATTACATTCTTTTCTTAAATCTTAAATTACACCGAGATCATTCTAACGGTTATGAGGCAAAAGCCGTTAATTTGGCTTCTAATATAGAAAGAAGGGTGACTATTACCACTAAACGAGACGAAATATTGCAAAGAAAATGCAACTAAATAAGTTAACGATTTTTCATCACCTTGAATTGTTGGCTAATACCATTCACGTAGCTGTTATTTTATCAGAGTTATTCTTTTCTTTTAGTTATTAATACTTTTTTGCATTCCCTAATATCGCGTTATTTAGTTACTAATGAGTTAAGACAATATGCGAGTGCTCCTTAAATTGAATAAGTTTGGTTTTAGGGCGATGGGCAAGTAATTAGTAGCGTGACATATGCGCTGGGCATCTTTCATTTCCACGAATTCGTCAACTGAATAGAAAAATCGATTAGAAAGAAGTTAACACTAGTTTAAGTTTTAATTTTTCCAGAATGTAGTTCACCGCCACCGGTGGCCGAGGTCGTTAAGGCGCGGACTCGTGAGGGGGAGGTCTGGCATTCGAATCCCACCAGGACCGTCCTCCCTGACTGAGGTTTTTTCCAGGTTTTCCTCAGTCCTCATAAATGGAAAATGTCGGGAAGGTACCTAAACTTAGGCCTGGAACGTTTCCTTCCTTAAAAAATATCCTTTCCAATTATATTATCATCTCGTGTATCATCAGTGTCCACCGCCTATGGTGCCTCAGTAGTAAAAACGGGTGTTAAACACTATTAAAAAATATAGTTCTTGTATTTTCGAAGGAAGGGAATTAAACAGCACGACACTGGAATAATAAACGTAAATCACTACTTGTTCTGTATAAATCCTGCCTTAGTGAGTTTTATGGGAGTTTAAGTACAACTACAACAGTTTTTGAATTTTCCATAACAAATAAAAGTAGAGCTAATAATAAAATGCTAATAAAAATAAAAAAGGTTAATAAGTGGCTTACAATGTGACTTTTTATTTACTTCTGGCATTATTTTTGTACATAAACACTTTATTTGCAGACACAGTATTATTATATATACCATTAATGTATTAAAATAGGAAAATATACCATTTTTGAGTTTACTTACTTGTGCAATGAGTGAAATACTTAATATCAAAGTATGCAGGTGGCAATTTTGGCAAAATATAGCCGATATTTCCAGTTCAAATGTTGATAGATTATCACCAGATCAAGAAATTTTATACGAGATTTTGTTATTTATTTACCTTCATATTGATCAGTCAGATTTTGTGTGCTACATTATAATTCTATTGCTTTCAAACCAATTATTTAATGTACACAACACCGTATTAGCTAGTGACGATAACTAATATTTTGTTTTAAAGATCTGCATGAGAGAAACATTAAAATCGCTCTGCCATTTTATACGACCCATATTTTTTCCATAACCCCAATGCCACCATTGGATGTGCACTAAAAGGTTCCGGAATCCCCTACACTGCTTAAAAAAGTGCTTATAAGTGCAATTTTTCTAAAAATATACATCGAGTTGGGGATGATATTTTTGTAGATTATATATGGAAGCTTTGGCAATATATATAATGCATTTATTACATTTTTGCGTAATGTTATATATGTAAATACAATAACATTTTATTTATTTAAAAATACTGTATTAAATTAAACATAAGTGCCTGTTAGATACGTGCTGAAAATTTGAGGCAAATTGGCAAATTACATTCTGACAAAATATGCATTAATATGATAAATACTTTTTCGAAAATCAAACGACAAAGTTTAGAATACCTTTCAATGCATTACAGTCCCACAGTTTTGAGCATTTTCTTCTTCTATAAACTTCCAAAAAGAACAAATAGTGACATTTAAGATTTTATAAAGGTATTGTAGGCATTTAAGAGATTTGCCTCATTATTTAGTTCCATAAAAACATCTTGAGCATTAAGTTTGGAAAGAAAGACATTTGTAATTAGATAAACAATTCCTAATCGAGGCTCGCCCATGCAATATATATATATATATATATATATATATATTTCAATTGTTAATATATGTACTTTTCAGTTATAAAATTTCATAAACTATACATCATTAAAAAGAGCCTATTCATATATTTAAATGCCTAAAATTTAATAATTTTATTATTTTTGCCCTTTTCGGAGTCCCTTAAATAATCATGGTGAATGCTCTCTAAGTGAAACGTTGTATGTTGCATGAAAATGGCAGACATTGTGAAAAAGAATTTATGCAGACATTGAGCTTGCGTCACTATATACATATATAATTAACTCTTATTTCCTTAAGTATGGTTTCCTTCGGAATGGAAGTAAAGTCGTAGATCTCGTGTAGTAGATTTACGGCACGTAAAAGAACCTCAAGCTTGAAAGAAGAGGCCTCTGAGTAAAATTTATCTGCCGTTTCACGCCTTGAATTGAATGGGAGGCTGATGAGATGTTCAAGAGCGTCCGTAAATAAACCTAATAAATAAATAAACTTATTGCCCTATTCGAGATCCCTGAAGCGATGGATGGTGACTACATTATCAATGCCTTTATAGCCTCAGTGAATAGGGAACACTTTTCACATGAAAGTAAAACCCTCTTGAATTATTTTAAATGCGGTACCAAGGATTCGCACCACAAATACTTGCTCTGTATATATTTGACAATTTTTTAAGAGAAACTAAAACCCTTACAAGATAAAAGAATGTAATATAAGAGCACGCAAGCAGCAAACAGCTCTCCGGGTCAAGATTCGAATCTGCAATGCTAACAACTAAACTCGAGCCTGGTGTTATATCCTTTTATAGGCAGATTTTTATTTATAGCCTTAATAGCTGTTCACAGGAAATTGTGGTTGAATAAATATTCCCAGAAACACACAAACTGCTCACTACAATACGTATTTTCGCTCCCTTTGTGAAGCGTGCGGCATGCAAGTATATAATTCCATACAACAGCCACGCGCAAATAAAAAGTTGTGAGCAGGCGAGTGGAAAATTACACCGTAGAAATATTTGCTTCATCATTCCGTTTTCGTAATGGAGACTAGACGGTTTGCCAAATTACTTGCTCCTACAAAGACAGAGGGATTCACACAGAGTAGACTGCCTCGTTAAATGGAAATTAGTGAAGAAAAGAGACAGCGAACTTAATGCTGAGATAAAAGTTTATGAAGGAACCGTACGAGAGAGGCCCAGATTTTTACATTTATATTTGAGAAGACATTTCCCAAAAATACTAAAGTAATTATTATTACTGTTTTTGTAATAATACCACGCAATATCCCTTTTAGTCCTACTGAAATTCAGTACAAAATATAACATTCCTCTGTAAATGTAATTTAAAACTCTAGGGTCCGGTTTCATTAACGGGAATATGCTGTTAGACTGTTTAATATTCAAATTAACAAATATTCTGTTTCATTAACCAATGTTAACTTTAACAAGGTGTTTAACTTCGTGTTAAGTTAATACCACCTTTCCCTCGTGTTAAAAATAACAACGATAACAGTTCCAAAATGGCGGCCGTAAACACAGCTATAGAAGTCGAAATTCTATATTTGCATAATTTAAGTAGTTCATAACAGAGAAAGGGCTTAAGATGTAGTTACTTTGAAAATTTTACAAAGTTACAGTAATGTGTGAAAAAAAGTCGTCAGAGCATTGTAAATGAAATACGAGAGAGGTTAGAACACCTTTGTGTTTCTACTCCTTTTAATATTCCTTGCATGAGCCGTATTGTTTAATTATTTTTGGAAACAAAAGTATATCAGGGTGCGTTCAGAAGTCTTCCGGTAGTGACTCCGTGTAATTTGCAATACTCGGGAACCTCAACAACTTGTTAACAAACAATATGCTGGAAAAGGAGTCTTAACGTATTGTAAAATATTAACATAATGTAAGAAAACAAAAGTTGGTGCATTTTTACCATCTGTTTATCAAATCGGCCCTAGAGGTACAAATGCTTTAAAAAAAAAAAAAAAAAAAAAAAAAAAAAAAAAAAAAAAAGCCTTGAAGGCATCGCCTACCTGTTCCTCCACATAATAGCTCACTCTTATTTCATCCTGAGGCATGGTCCTCGCTTCCACAAAAATGATTTTCTCCATCTATTTACCCATCCTTTTTTTTTTTCTCGTCCGTTACATTTTGTTCCATTACGGTATTCGGTTATTTTTTATTTTATTTTTTTTTTTTAAGTTTTTTCTCAACATTTGTTCCTCTATACTGAGGAATATTCCACGAAAAACTTATTAATAAAAAAATGAAAAAATTAAATAAAGTAAAATAATTAAATCGTGCCATCATTTTGTTTGCGCTTCGACTCGACAGATAATTGTGACGGTACCACACAGCCAGCAATGATAAGTGCTCAGTAAACAGGCGGCGCAGATCAGGGCCCTAACAATTACTCTGTAAGGAAGTGTCGCGTTTATAGGTGTGCTGTGTTACTTCACACCTCTTCTTGTATGTGCTGGTTATTATGGTTATTATTATTTATTCATTCATTCTTTTATTTGCCCTAGCAAAAGTTAAAGGGCTCCCTTTCCACTCTTAACAGGCGAATAAAATCAGCGATAATACAGATTGCAATATATATATACATAGTTATATAAAATACAGAAAGAAGTAAAATTAAGATATATATTCTATATTAAATATTACATATTTAAATATAGTTAAAGATTTGATAAATATAATATTGGAATTCCGTTTGTTCTTCAGTGCTTTTCCTCAAGTATAAGGAGAGAGGAAGGAGGAGGAGAAGAAGAGGAAGAATAAGAAGCGAGAGACTAACGTTGTGATTCCTGGAGTTCAGGAGGAGACCATTTAATCTACGTTTAAATTGTTTTACTGTACGACAATTTCTGACTTTAGGAGGAAGGGAGTTCCAGATTCTAGGAACTGACACGCTGAATGAGGTTTAGTAGAAATGTGTTCGGTGAAGACGGAGAGAAGTAAAGTCATATTCCGGGATTTTTAAGCCCTGATTCAGAAATTTAGTAGGGAATAAAGAATTTTAATAAAGTTCTCTCAGTGTCGCAGAGAGTTTCAGAAAAGTTTTTCTTAGGTTGTCTCACCTAAGAAAATTACAATTCGTACGATAGGAAACAACCTTTCAGTTAATATGCACACCTAAACGGAAAGCCTAGTACTTCTATAATTGGAAAGCAACACAACTTTTCTTTGTTAAATAATTTGCATGAAGTCATTAACTTTAATATATTAATGTGATTTATTTGCCCAAATATTCTGTAAAATATTTAAAAGCGCTGGTATCACCTGAACACTAAATTTATATTTCGTTAAAATCATGATGGGTTTGGCTTCAGAATTTGACAGTAGCTATAAAGTAATTAAAAAAAAACAATACTATGCTTACTAACAGGTAAGTCCAATAAATAATTAAATACTTTTATTTCTTATATGGTTTCGTTTATTTTAAATTTATAATGCTCTATATTGTTTAATACAGTGCTATTTTTAAAAATAATCTCGTTACAACTGTATAGCCCTGTGTACCTAAATATCAGAGTTTATGTGATAGTGACAGTCTTTCTGTTTTGTGCTGTAGCTATGACTTCCTCGTCATCGTCATTTCTAATGCCGCGGACTACGAATCACAAGGTGCAATACCCAAGCTGATGGGTGAGATAGGACCTCTATTGAAAGTCGATGATCTTTGCCCTGTCTCATCTTTATGACGAAGAGTACACCGTATCCGCTTCATCAAAACCAAGAGTTTTGACAGACAATTCGGAATGAACTATTTCACTGCAAAGAAATACACCCATCAAAATAATTACTTCAGTGTCTCAGAAGAAAGTAGCCGTGCTTTGACCGCTGAGGATATTTTCTTGAAATGTTTTCCATGATGTCATTCTATGGAATGTCTTTTCGTCTCATGCTAAGGTGATAAATATCCCGTTACAATGCTGGACAAGAAATCAGCCGTCACTTTCAGGCCCGTAACGAGCTAGCAACTCTGAATAGATGTTCCCTATAAAATATTCAGATAGATAATTGTACTGACAGTGTATAGAGACATATCAACTTCACTAGCGAGTTTGTTGTTATTCACAAATAAGTATACCGGCACGTTCCATTTTGCAGGTGTGCCTGTAGCGAAGCACAGCAAGACTGCCTCGAACAGTTTCCAATGCTAGTTTTTCTTCCGACTACAATGTTTTATACCACCGTCTCTCAATATACAACGCCTATGAGTGTAGATGATGGTCTCTTTTTCTGTAAAAATAAATTAAATTACTGATATTTTTATAAAGTGTGCCAAGTAGACACTTCATTTTGAAAGTAACTGCATCACTGTCACTTAGCGGAAGGAGATGAAACTACACGAGATAGAGTGTCAAGGTTCAAAGGTACCGCGCATAAAATGTTGTAGTTTTTCAATATAAATGGACTGTTAAAAATAAGATTGCAATACTTATTTAAGATCCTTGGAATATTAATGATCACTGAACACTGATTAAACTAAACTGTGATAATTATAAATACATGGCCTTTTATAAAACTCACCGTTAATACTGATAATGGATAAAGACCGTAGCGTTATTAATAAAGAGAGAGGGGTTTTTAATTAAAATATGTGGAGGGAAAATTATGGAAATTGTTTAATTTGATTGGTTTTGGATTCTCAGGGGTAATGTTATTTCTTCCTCTCCTACGATTGGTTTCAGTTGACTTATATTTTTTTCACAGCTGTTTAGACTGTTGCTGGATACTTTTATGGTCTTGTGACCATAGGGGAAGGAGTATAAGGAAATTGATAAGATTTTTCGTTATGGGAGATATTGTTCATAAATTATTCCACAAAAAATGTACTGACATTATTTTCTGGAGAACGTGTGCCACTTTCGTACTAACTATGACGAACACCCTGACGTTTCTGAATTTGATAAAGACTGATCCTGAAATCAACTAATTCCTGAGAAGCAACTGAACTCAACTAATAAAGCTCGTTCACTGAACGGAACTGAACTGACCGTACACACACACACACACACACACACACACACTGATAATGTCCCACATTGAATACACTTCCAAATCTAATTACAGCTTTACACTAACTGAACTGAACTGAGAATATCTGAGAATATCGTGCAAAGCTGACTAGGGGCCGCAAAATTACAAGAATAAATAAGCATGGCCTACGTGACTTTTTACATGTAGATATCAACTCAAACTGCTAGCTTCTTTCATTGAAGAGGTTATCTGTCTTTTTATACCAGTAGTTGCCACGTGTTTTATTATGCCTACCCTGCTTTACAATTATCTAACAGAATACAAATAAACATCTAACTCAAGGATTCTCCTTTAGAAATGTGTCCACAAAACATCGGGTTGCTGGGATCATCTTTACAAATATTGTTACAATAGACAACAGAAATTCCTGGGTCAGATTTTATTACTGGGGTAGCCTTCTGCACCCTGGCAAAAACATTTTACACACATTGGTTCAACACTTGTACAGGAAATTAGATTACATTACACTCATGACTATAATAAGGAAGTTCTATAAAATTACTTGCTACAATTACTCTAATTAAATATGGGGGTAGCAGCTTTAAATACTGTCTCGAGACTCAATTTGAATATGGTGAAAGCAGTTTCTTGAACGTAACATTCCAGGTTGACATGAGCAAACGGCTCTACTAGTGGATACTTCCAAGACATAGTTTGCGCTTATTATTCTTGTATATAGATTGTAATAAGTTTGTAGACTATCTCAAAATTTTACGAATTCAAAGATACACACACAGGCAAATTATAAGATGTTCTATATACGCTATAGTTAACTTCTTTCATTTTGAGTGATTTCTAATAATACAAACGTAAACAATAAATATCATTAACACGTTTTCTGAAATATTCTACCTTTTATGAGTATATTTACAATAATGTTATTTACTTGAGTAATAAAGTACATAAATACTAGTTTAACTTTTTGATATGTTAGGATATTCAAAAAGAAGTATATTTCAAAATTTTATATTAAACATTGTAAAATTCAGAAACATATTCTGCACATTATTCAATGGAGAAATGTCCCAAGTGTTTTAAAGCAGAGACGTGCACACCGAGAGCAAGCAATCCGAATCATACTATGTCCCAGCAGTGAAGGGTCCCAGCGCATTATCAATCGATGGACTTAGGACATTTATAGCTATAGATTGCGCACCGCCAGAAATGAAACGATGTGGATTCCAGTTCTGCTTAATACTGTCCACCCCTGTTTTAAACTTTATCCAGAAGTTCCATTCAATGCCACAATGTTGTTTGTAAGAAAATGGCAAGGGCACAGTAAAATTCGTATTTTGCGTCATAGTTGAATCTTTGTTCAAGTGCAATGTCGTCGAACATGGGAGAGATTCACTGAAGGAAAATGTATTTTGTGTCACTTCTATAAGCACCGTTTATGGAGCTTTTTTGCGGGGCAAAAGCATTTCATATCTATAAAATATGCTACAGAACTAATTGCTTCTCACAACTTTACAAGAACATTCAAATAACTTCATTTTCATGCAAGATGGTGTCTCGCCACAATTTCACCTCAAGGTCTGTCGTTATCCGAAAGACGACATTCCAGAAAGAAATGGACAATAAGATTTTATTCATAGTACGTAAAAGAAAGGGTGTTTGGCTCGGTTATGTCTACCACTCGTAAATATCTGAAACATGGAATTGTTGAAGCTGTAAATATATAACTAGGAACTAGATGTGTGTCAAGAAATGGACTGCTATTTTGTTGTTTTTGCGTAGTACACAACACTCATCGAGTGCATACAATCTAAAGCATTACAAAATTTTAAATTTTTCATCTTTCCTCTAGCCAGTAATGTGAAAAATTTCTATTTCTTCTTTTACAGTTGTTTGAAATAAAATTATGAAATCCGTTATTTTGGAACATGATTTTAAAGTAATTAATATAATCGCCATTTTAACGATTTTCAAACTTCATGAATGTATCTCTCTTGATTTATCGACATTCTGTCAACATGAGAGAAAAACGCTTAGTGAACATTAGAAAGATTTCCCTTTCTTCCCTCTCATAGGAATTGCATATCTCTAAAACTGTTTATATTTCAGATTAGCGTTTCTTACCTCATCACTTGACTTAGATTCCGACATCCACAGCCTTGAAGTCGCGGTAAAATCGAGCAAGAGCTGTAAAGAGAAAAAAATGTACGTTATGTCTTTGAAATCAAATACAAAATTATTCATAACATAATTGCGATATTCGCGCACCTTATTACTGATTACAATCCGTTTTAGTGATTACACTGTACTAAAATAAACGTTTTCTTTTTAACTTATGAAATAAAAGTATCTAAATAAACCTTTTACCAACTGTGCTGTCTTTGTCAACACATTTTTGGCACGTCGATAAATATCCAGTGATACACTCTTGTATTTTCCATTGAGAAATAGTGAAAATTTCCTGAATTCTTGCAGAATGTATGGGATTTTGTAGGTACACCCTTTGAATTTATTTACAGAAAAACAATAATATCGATTAGTTCAAAAATGCTTACTGTCAATTCTGTTACTTTCTTGATTTCATACATGGTATGTACGAACAAGTGATGGGTAAACATAGAAATACCTAAAACATGGAAAAAAATAAAGGCGAAAACTTTCCTTACTAAAATGGATATTATAAAATTTTTAAATACCTGTATTTAATAAGTTGTTAAGTAAAATTTTAAATTAACTAAGTTACCGCCAAAGAAGATTCTTACAACATTTTAAAACTTTAAAAAGGGTTTATAAGTCTTGCACTCGTTTATAACAAATACTGTAAAGAGTGTACCATAAGTCACCGCATATCTACATATTATCACAATGTTTATTATCTTGTAACCAAATTCCTGCGTTAGAGAGACACCGAGAAGCTCCAAGCAATCCGTAATGCAACTGTGCAAGGAGTATTGCTTGGCGGCACCTTATACCCCACTTACACAGAGGGGAGAGCCTTCACTGTGGCTTGTACTGTTTTGACTTATCATGATCTCTGTCCAAAACGAAGAATGACGGAGCACTTAACTTGTGTCCAAAGTGACCAAACGCAGCGCTCTTATATAACTTACAAGCGAATGTTTGAAGAAAAACTTGGTGCAAAACTTCCAATTATTTTCCAAACAATTGTTAGGTACAATTAAAAGAAACTTTGTGGGAAGTAGTAGAGATACAGTTTAAGATTTTATTAGCTAATTGTAGTTCCTTCTTCAGAAATATGGACACTAACAACAAAGCAGCAGAAATGAGACTCCTGAGATCATTGGCAGGCTACACAATCTGGAAGTGAAGAGGTAAGTCAAGAATTACATATTAATAATACACTACAAACAATAGAATCCCAGGCTATGAATTGGAACATGAGCAGAATGGAAATTAATATCTAAAATACTCTATTCATATAAACCTAAAGGAAGAAGAAATGTAGGTCGTCCTAAGAAAAGTCCGAGTGGTCAATTTTTAAGTTTACAAAATATATAGCGACGGAACAGAGACCTAAACTGTGATGTTTATGATGTTGAGCTTATAACTTGAAATACCACCTGGTGACAAATAAGTAGGTACGTTTTGCCAGCAGTTGGTAACAGTGACAGCTGAAAATCGCGATAGCGAGATTAGGACAAGATGGCAGATTGAAGAGCACTTAGTTGTGAATGTTTGGATTCATTAACCACGAGCAGACAATGGAAATAATTATGAAAGTTTACCGTTCCAATCACGATCGGAATATCACTTTTTAGCAAAGAAAAATCCCCCTTTCTCATTAAAATATAATTCATCACATGTTATGTTGTGGGCAGGTGTTGCTGAAAAGTATGTTGCTGGGTCAAGAGTCTGTTAACGAAATAACTTATCTGGAAACACTTCAACACTGTCTATTAATTCAACAAATTAAAATAAATCAGTAGCAATTGCAGCGGAATAGTGCGCCGGACCTGTTCGTGATTTCCTAAACGATTCTTAAGAAAAGTGAACTGGCCATTGACCTGAAATTTCACCATTATCACCACATCACATGGTTTGATTTGACAACACCATTGCCTAGAGTATATATCAAGTATAAAATGGATGCAAATCGCTACAGAACAAAATATGCTGTAAGAACAATCGCAATCATACGATCTATATAGATGTCGCGAAGGACCTGGAGAGGCATGCAATTGTGTGGAAACAATAATTACTAAATATGCGAAGAACATGGTTTTACTTACGTCATACTCAGTTCTAAAAAATACAAAAGTCCAATTTGTCGGAAAAGAACTGCATAACCCGAAAAAACTACCATTATTATTGTTGTAAAAACACATTTTATAAATTCATGAAAAGAAACTATACTGCAAATAATATTTGAATACAAAAAGAAATGTATACATATTTATAGAAAAGAACAATAAATTAATAGAGTAAAATGTCTTAAAATGTGCCTTTACTTTAAAATAAAATATTAGGTAACCACCAAAATCATGTAATTAATCCAATAAGATAATTCAAATTTGTTTCGTACATATAAGGAAATCACACAAAAAAATTTAAGATATACGGTTGAAAGTGCGTGCAAATACTTTTGAATAAAGTCAGCAGACGGTGTTTGTGAGCAGAACTGCGTGTCTCAGCACGCCCCGAAGTTCAGTTGGGAAGCGACGGAAGTCAGGAACGGCGGTGACGAAGAGTGGACTACGTTATGACAGTCAAGGTGTGTTTGTGTGTCATTCAGTGTGTGAGGGAACTACTATGAATGTTCAGTATTACAGGTGGTTTTGGTGTCGCAACTGCGTCTTGTGCCAGAACTTTTAAAAAACTTATTATTCTTCACGATAGATCACACAGCCGACAATGTCAAGTGTCTTTTACAGTGGTGGGAAGGGGACATTCTTCCACATCCGCTATATTCGCCCGATATCATCCCCAAAATGAAGCAGTATCGTGTGGAAAATGTTTTGCTAACAAAGAGGACAGTTTGAAAGCATTTCGACGCAAGGTGGCTCATGTTAGCAACTCACATGCAGCACACGGTATTCAGAGCCTTCCCCATCGCTAGCAACGAACCGTCCATGTACTTGCAGACTACTTCGAAGGTTGCTAAACACCGTGGATTACCTGAGAGATTCATATATATATATATATATATATATATATATATATATATATATATATATATATCCTGTGTAACTTTTGCTCATGTCATAATAAACCAACGTTGTACGGTTGCCTGTGTTTTGATTCTTCCCTACGAGCTCCACCGACAACCGGTCTTCAGTTTGTGGCAGCACTAGGCACATATACTTTCAAGGGTATATCCTATATTTTTAGTGTTGTCTTTTGTTCGCGAGAAAAAATAATAGCAGTCATGGCTTATGATTTATCCTTCATGCATCGCCAACCAAATACTTTATAGACTTTAATATGAAATCTTTGGATTTGACTACCATAACAGCGCGGCCACTTTTGCTAATGTTTCATTGTAGAGAACGTTTAAAAAAATACGTCTCATAATTTTTACATTACTAACTTCTACTAAGATATTTTCAGTTTGGATTAAACTGCATCTTCCGCTATTCTTCATAAATCTATTCTTGGAAGTTTAGGCATAGTTTAGAAATATTAAGAGCTGTACTTCATCATATATAACTTCCCACAACAGTAAAATTACTTAAATTATGAGCTGTCAGCATACTGCAGCAACTGGAAAAAGGAAGATAAAAATCGGTACGCATTAATTCGTATTTTTGTTTTACTGAAAACATTGATACTATTTAAAACTGATGGTGACAATAATAAGCATTAACTCACATTATAAAATATATTGAAATGATACATTGCCGGCATCTGTCTAGGAAATTCCTGAAGTTCATCTAACTTTTCTTCCGTAGGTGTCGCGGTTCGGAACAAGTTTCTTTCATTGAGAGATCCTGTATCTCGTAATTGGAACAGTTCTCTATCTGGAACACAACTGGTAGAATATTTTCTTGCGAATAGCCTTACCACTTCTCTGCAAAAATCCGTTTTAATATAAATGTCGGACATAAAAACAGTCCCTGATTATATTTATACAGTGGCATAAGTAACGAAGAACAATTGGCATACAATTTACACATAATGAAATCATCGAGTAACACACAAACGCACAACCCCATGCAATACCTGCAACTGGCTTGACTACTGACTTCTCTGAGTGGGCTGCCGGCCCGCATCTCGCATAACCTCACTGTACTCTTGTACAACGTTTGTTACATATAACGCATGTTCTGCATTAAAACGTTGAAACATCTAAACTAAGTGGAATGCATCATTCGAGTTCACTTCACATAAATAATGAAGCCGCTGTGTGTATGTTGCTAAGGGCATGACAAGAATCATATAGCGAGAAATTCATGTTTCTGTCCTCTGAAAGGGAAAACCCTTCTAAAGTAATCTAAGGCGAGTGGTGCTGCAGGAAAGTGGTTGGTACTGTCGGAGCATATGGAAAATGGAACACACCGTGTTCACCGTATGAAGTAATTGCTGCAGCTTAGGAAGTAAACTGCTAACGCTGTTGAGTAGCAATGAACTGCTTTGGTTTTGTTTTATTTATTGTCGCTTTGGCTGCATTGGTGTTCTCGTGACGTATGTAGATTGGACGTAAATACCGTAGGAATGAATGAAATGGAACGAACCAATGATGGCAAAATTGATCTCGAGGTCCTTGGTGCCTTTCCTTACCTTCTCAGGATAAGGAAAATCTCTTAAAAAACCTCATCCAGACAGCTTGACCTGACTAGAATTCAATAACAGGACCTCCGGATTAATACGAGGGGCGTTCTAAATGTTTTCGGCTGCAAAAATATACAAGATTTAAGGTAACTTTTTTCAATAAAGTTAGCTTGTAAATCAACACTCTCAGTAAAATAAGATTTGTCCAGCTGTGAAAAATAAGCGTCTGTTTCAGTTTCAACATCATCATTTTATGTTAATCTTAGTCCATCTAATTATTTCTTCAGGTTTATGAACAAAAAGTAATCTCTGGCAGCCAAATATGACTGGTGTGGAAACACTTGGAAACGAAGGCCATGCAGTTTTGCAGAAACAATCCCAGACGTGTGTGAAGGCGGAATATTATAAGGATAGAGAACTTTCTTTTTCGCAAGGTGTGGACGTTTAGCCTGAGTAGCATCCTTCAGTTGGTTCAGAAGTGAAGCGTAATACTCCTCAGTGATGGTTCTGCCCTTCTGGAGGTAGTCTACGAGCACCATACCATGAGAATCCCATGAGAATAGTAGCCATGACTTTTCCTGCAGATGGAACCGCTTTTGCTTTCTTTCACCTGTTGCCACCCATTGTTTGGACTGTTCCTTCATCTCTGGCGGTAGTGATGAATGCATGCTTCATCTTCTGTTATGAATCATCAGAGAAACCCGCTGAATTTGCGTTTAAACAAGTATAGACTCTTGCGAAATGCTCATTAGAATGCTTTTTTTTTTTTTTTCAAGTCCATTGTTAACAAACGCAGTACCCATTGAGATGAAAACTTTCTCATACCCAAAACTTCGTGTAAAATGTAGTGAACAAGGCCTATCGAGGTCTTTGCAATATCAGCCAACCCACGTACCTTCAATCGGTGATCATTCAATACTGCATTGTGAATTTTTGACACAAATTCGTCGGTTTTAGCAATTTGGGACACCTTGAGTGTTCAGCACTTTGAATGGACGTATTGCCATCTTAAATTCAGCAGCCCCCCTTTTATAACCATCGAAAACGAAAAGGAAGAATCCTTTAATATGGTACCCAACTCCTTTTGTATTTCTGTTGGGGTTAAACCCTTCAAAATGAAGTACTTTATTGCAGCTGGTATTTGAGTTTATGTAATTTTTAGGATATGTTAACAATGTTTTGTTTACACGATCGTCACAAACACGTGACTGCACGTACGCTTGTAAAACTTTACAGCGTGCAATATAAGGAATGGTACTTAACAACTATCATAGTAATTTGGCCACCTTCACGATATCTGTGAGTTAGGCCGAAAACTTTTAGAACACCCCTAGTAGCAAATGCTACCTCTAGGCCATGGAGACGGTCGGGTTTCACGCTTGTTAGATCGACGGGAGACACTTCTCCAATGATGTCTGATGGGGCAGCGGGCGAAACATGTAACACGGCCTACAAGGCTAAAAACAACTTTATCTGAACAACAGTTCTAATTTAGTATTTCCTCTTACTTTTATGTCCTATGTACTCTTCATCAATTACTTCTCACGCTCTTCCATACTCCATCTGTTCATTAGGTTGAGTTTTCCTCCTTTTACGTCGACATTCCACCACATGATCTTTGAAAATTTAATTTTTTGATCATATTGATCTTCTTTAAAACGCTTCAACAGAATTGTTTTTGTCTTTAATTACATTCCTCTGAGTCTGCAAGTCTTCTTCAAAAATCTCTTCCTGCGACTAGTGTATCTGTTTGTTACATATTGTCCACGTTTAATTACACTCAGCAACATTAAATGGGCAAGTTATAACCAGATCTGATACAAATTTGCTTAAAGTATCTGTATCGCGAGTAACAGCATAAAGTTGTGCATTGGTCCAATACAATAAATACTCTTTTAATAATCAGGCATCCCGACATGACGATCTATTGTGCCAAGATTATGAATGATAGATGATAATTACTCGTATGCATAACAAGAAATAGAGAAGCAGAAACAGAAAAAAAAAAAGCCTCATATATAGCCACACAATTCGAAATGCTCGTATTCTTCAAGGACAGATTTAAATGTTTTATCTACATCTACTTTTCTAGTTGTTATTTTGTATATCTTAACGCTCTAACCCTTTTATTTTTATCAAGTAAACTCGGCATATAATTATCAATTAACAAACTATTCATCGGATTGAAAAACAAGCAAAATTGAACAACTGCGAGTGGGGATTAACTTTATGTGTGTGAGAAGGATTCATTAAGTGCAAAAACCATAAAAATTGGACCTTGAATCATTAAGAATTGGGGTGAAACTGAAGCAATATATGTGTCTGTAAACGCAATTTTTGTTTTTTCCCGATCAAACTAGCCATAAGCTATCAATTAACAAACGATTAGAGTTCGTTAACCTACAAAATTATACCATTGGGTATGGGGGATTAACTTAAAGCGAACATTTAAAAAATCGGTCTAGTGGTGGCAATTTTTTTTTCAGAGAAACTCTGTATATGCCATTGAAATAAAATAAGAAAAATAATTTCCAAAAATCAATTAAATCAGACTATTAAAAATGGGGGTTTAACTGAAACCCAAAATTTAAACATCAATATAGCGGCACCAATAGTTGATCTTTTACAACGAAAAGCGGTATATACCATTTAAATAAAATAAGAAAAATAATTTCTGAAAATCAGAGAAATTGAACCATTAGGAGTGGCGGTATAACTGAAAATCGAAATTTAAAAAGGGCTATAGGAGCACCAGTCTCTCTGCTCTATCGCTCTTAATACATTTACAAATTCGATTTGCTGAGGGATTCGCTTAGTTTATGGCGTGACGAACTTCTTTTAAGTAGTGTTTTTACTACTGAGTCATTACAGGCGGTGCTGATACAGAGATGAAATGATAAATTAAGAAAATGTTTTTAAGGAAGGAAGCTGAAGAAAACCTGGAAAAACATCAGTCAGAAAGGACGGTCCTTGCGTAATTCCAACATCACACCTTCCGTTCACGAGTTCGCGCGTTAACGACCTCAACCACCTGTGGTGGGTTTAAGACCTCAGTATAGAAGTTGTTCATTTGGTTTATATACTGACCCTCTTTAACATCTCAGGTCATCAGCGTCCCATCAATTCAGGGCGTGAAATGGCCGGCAAATTTTGCTCAGAGGCCTCTTTTTTCAAGCATGCCGTAAATATACGACACGGGACCTACGGTTTTATTTCCCTTCCGCAGGATTTTTACACCCGGAAAAATCCACCGACCCTGACCGGGATTGAACCGGTGAACTTGAGTCAATGAGGAAAGTATGGTTACCATTAGACCATCAGGATCTACTTCAATAGTGAAGTATATTGAGAATGTACGCAAAGTGACATCTACTGTCCTGGGTCCCGTTTCGATTCTCGGTTGGGTTAGTTCCCTGAGATTTTTACGGGATTTTCCTCAGTTCTTTAGGTGAATGCCTGGAAATTTAAGCTACAAAACCCTGTTAATTTTTCAAAAAAAAATTCTCGGGTACGATAGCAATATCTACATTACTATGGAATTCACTAAAAAGCCCGTTAAGTATTTTGAAATATTAGAAGCAGCAAAGACATTGTTGAAGATGTCTGTTATATTTTCATTTTTGTGCAAATTAAAATATAGAATTATTTCCTACAATGTTTATTACGTTATAATTATTTGTGTCAAGCTGCTATGCAACAATGTGATAAAATTAATGAAATTGCATTTCTATGCGACAACAATACGAATATTTTTAATGAATAATAACTTGTTAAAAACAAACATTTTAGCTTTCCTCTTCGCATTTATCAACTTTTAAAAAAACAAAAATAGTATTCTCACATTAGAAATGTACATTTTAAAATATCAGACATAATGAAATTAGTTCTTGAAATAACAATATAAATGAGAAATGTATAATATTAGCGCTTTGCTACGATATTAAAAATTTGCATTTCTCGAAAAATTTACTTTATTACATTTATCGACTTTTGAAAAAAAAATCGTCATTTAGTTTCCATTAATATTTTTTTGTATTTGTTGCTATATAAGAAAATACTACAGAAAGCAGCTTACCTTCTCGCAAGGGGTGCGCAGCGAAAAATCAATAACGATATAGCACATTATATGCTTCTCTTTGCTTTAGTTACGTAATTAGAGCATAAAACTTATCTCTAGGCAAACTCCGATAATTCAGCGATATACCTAACGCAAAGTTTAAATGGGGAAAGTGACCGAAGTTCAGATTTGAAATCTCTGCTGCAGAATCGGGTATATTCGTGCAAGATCTGTTCATCCGATTGCGTTGTAAATTAACTCCCTTCCACACAATTTTTTATTTTAGTTTTACATAAACAGTTTTTTTTTTAAAAAAAAAAAAGTAAAATTTCAGCAGCTCAAAAATTTAAAGAAACCTCTCATTCCACTGAATTACTAATATTTTAAACCTTTTATGAAGGTTGTTTCACGAACCATAACAGAAAAATTAAATGTATTCACGTTTTAAAGCCTATCAAAGCAAACCCAATCTAAAAACCTTTGACAAGGTAGTTTTGAATTGAATTTTGTAAATAAATAACAACTTTTGAGTTAAAAGAAGTTTTTAACTACAAAATGTTCTTTTGAAAGCTGTATAGTTAAAAATAATCCATTCTAAATACTGATAAAATGCACCTTTCACATATTTGTGTTCTTTCCCACTGAGGTTAAAGTGGGTGATACAGGCTAATTTGTGCATTAAAAATGCCAAACATCTTACGGCTTTGCAGTCTATCATACCGTACATTTTCCGCGAATTCTAACGGCTTTACTTTATCTCTCGAGTAGAAAACTGTGCATTGTTATTTCTTCTTGTGATATTGTCTCAAAGCAGTGATATATTTTACATATTATTTAACACAAGGAAAACTTTTGTTATGGTTTGCATCTATCTGAATTTACCTTTGTTTTCATATAATGGAGTGCAAAACCTTCATAATAATGGCTGACGAAAACTCTCATGCGCTTTATATGGAAGATATCAATAACAATTTAATATTAAAAATATTGGCAATACATAAATCAGTCCTTTCATTTCACTTAGAATGTTGACAGAAGCATCACACTGTGACTTTTAATGTTTGTTGAAAGAAGTTCCATTAAACTTAATACGCCATTTATTATTCATGCATGATGGAACACGCTCTCATTTTTAGAGCAACTCTAGGTCAGCGATTCCAAATACATGGAAGGATCGTGCGAAACGGATATTCTGGTCTGCTCGTTCTGTTCACCTTAATCCATTAAACGTGTACATATGAAATGTTTGAAAGATCATTGCGTATTTCACATTTGTTAACAACATGGAACATTTTTCGTTGTTGTATTGAACGAGGACGTGAAACTTGCAATACCGGAGAGAGTAAGTTAGTTCATGAGGACTACCATGGTAGTCATTTAAAACACTTACTGGAGAACTACGGGTAAACTAATTTTTTATTCATTTGGTTTATTTACGAACTCTCTTTAACATCTCAGGTCATCAGCGTCCCATTCAATTTAGAGCGTGAACCTACCGACAAATTTTGCTCAGAAGCCTGTTCTTTCAGCTTGAGGTTCTTACGTAAATGTACAACACGGGGCCCAAGGCTTTACTTCCCTTCCAGAGGAAGCCATACTTAGGATTTTTACGCCCGAAAAAGAAATCCGTCCGGACCGAACCGCGATCTTTGGTTTAGGAGGCAAGTATGGTTACCACTACCCACCATAACCGACATGGTTAAGTTAAAAAATAAATTAAAAACGAAGCGAAATTCACCATATGTTTATATAAAAATTTTGCTAGTGTTTACATTTTCTTATAAATTCCCCAAAGGCTTCGCCAGTGTTAAATAATATCCTGTAGAAATAAAACTATTTTCCATCATCAAACATCTTTTTTGTACATTGCAAAAGTTTTATGTACTTTGTCCATTATCAGTTTATTTTTATCCTAACATTTAATTTAATATTTATCTTAACCACAAACATCACACACATTTTCCTAGCTCCTAAAAATGGTTTTTATATGCTTCTCCATGTAATTTATATTTTTAAAATATTTACCAAATACTTAAATGTTTGCTGTGCCATAATCCATAGACATCATTATTTATTACACTGGAACAATTTCATGGTTGGGAGGATGAAAATGTTAAATTTAAATGCTGCACAATTAAAAAATCACATAACACGATTTTGTAAAAACAAGTGCATTTTTAAGAAGCTAACACGCCTTTCAGATTAATTTTATAGCAAAAGATAATTTGCTCTGCAGGTGAGATCATCGTATACTACTAGAGGATATGAAGTCTCTTTTCGATAGAAATTGACAAAAATGTTGTAATAAACCTTCATTTGTATGTTTTGTGTTTGTTTCACACGTTGTGTATTAGGCTAAGATGGAATCATAGTCATATAAGAAAAATTCTAAGTCCCGGCAGGAATTTGAACCATGGATTTTCGGATTATCTTGTCGATGTTCTACTATTAGAGCTACCATACTCTGTCTGGTCACGCCCATCTATGCCTATATGCTCTGGAGCCCTCTACGGCTTTCATGTGTCATAAAAATTAACCTTAATAGTTATTTTAAACTATGAATTTAAAAACAAGCCACAAGTACTCGAAGACTTCGTGTCACCTCTTTGAGGTACAATGTCTGCAATGAGATAATCTCAGAGGTCTCCAGGGTAATAGACTCAGATGCGGAGATTTGTGGTTGTAGTTGTATAGAACATAGTAAGAGCATCAGCACGGTAAGCCCCGAAGATCCTGATTCAATTTCGGGCCGTTACCTTAAATCTTTCCTATCTGATTCTGAATCCAAATTTCTTATTGTTGATATTATTATTGAATGCCCAAAAGAGGAGCTTTGCTTTGCAAATGCATCTTCGAGATATTATTTTAAAGCATTAGACATTAAAGAACTAAAGGTACTTATTTTTGCAGAGTCTTAAACATATCAACGATATATTGCAGTAATGTTTCAAACAATACTGCATTGAAGAAAAGTTGTATCAAAGGTGGTTTCAAGGAATATGTTTCAAGATGAGCTTCTGCCAAAATCTCTTACAGTCTAACACTAAGTGATCAGTTGTTTGTGTATGCTGTTCATACAGACATCACGTAGTGTTTTTTAATATTAAAAAAGTGTTAGTAAAAAGAATATTAACATGGGCTCCCACCTGCTTACCGTCGAACGGGCTCCCCGGCACTCGCCCGATGTCGATCGGCCTTTTACATTAGGACGGCACTAAAACCAAGATTGCGGGTTCAATCCCGGCCAGGATCGATGGCTTTTTTCGGGCGTCCTTCGGAAGGAAAGTAAACCCTTGGGCCCCGTGTCGTAGCTTTACGGCACGTAAAGGAACCTCTGAGCAAAATTTATGGTTCCTGAATTGAATGAGACGCCGATGACCGGAGATGTTAAGGAACGTCCGTAAATAAGCCAAATCAACAAATTAGGACGGTACCTAGAAGCTATCCTATCGGCTGTAGGCAAGTAAGCTGCCCAATCAGTCGGCCTGATCTAGCAAAGGCCTACTCATTTGTTAACCGGAGTTAACCGGCGAGTGACCAGAGCATTTAGGGAGCTCACCACCCTCTCGGCGACAAACAGCGCTTGAGGACTTAATCCCTACCAACAAGGTACACGCCTGAAGCACTGCCATAGGAACCCAGTTTACCCTAGGTTGGGGAACCACATGCAACACAGACCAACCCATCCGGACTCTCCCCGAAGAGAGGGAGAGGGGACTGATTATTTGAGCCAGAGTCCTGTTTACTTCTAGTAACGTCAGAAATACCACGGGTGCTCAGGATCCTTAGAGCTCGCACAGGAGACTCTGAAGTGCAAAGACTGAAGCGCCCCTCCCCTTTACGACGAGTAAAAAGAATAATTCCAGTCTATTAGTAGCTGTTAAGGGCTGTGATGGCGTTAATGCGTGAACTGAACTTCTTATCTGCTCGGCCGATTCCACAGCAATGCAGTGTGCGTCGTCAGTTATTTGACAATGGATGTACATTCAGCTTAATTCAAAATGTGACGAAGATTTGCTCATATTAAGCATTAAAAATACAGATGAATAATTCTTTGCCTCGATAAAAGAAAAGATATCATTTTTTAATCGTTGGTGGAATGGCCTTCGGAAATTATACAAAATTCCGCAAATATTTCAGGATGCTTTTACGGTTTTCTGTAGGGTGTTAAATTTTGTCCAGAAATATTACAACAAAGTCTTACAATAGATAGATAGAATACCATCAGCAGAGAAGAAAAAATTATGCCTTGCATTAAAACCAGGTGATAGATGTAGAATAAAACACTGAAGACGAGCAGGCAGGCAGGCAGGCAGGCAGGCAGGCAGGCAGGCAGGCAGGCAGGCAGGCAGGCAGACAGACAGACAGACAGACAGACAGACAGACAGACAGACAGGCAGGCAGGCAGGCAGGCAGGCAGGCAGGCAGGCAGGCAGACAGACAGACAGACAGACAGACAGACAGACAGACAGACAGACAGATAGACAGATAGATAGATAGATAGATAGATAGATAGATAGATAGATAGATAGATAGATAGATAGATAGATAGATAGATAGATAGATAGATAGATAGATAGATAGATAGATA
The DNA here is from genome assembly GCA_030762175.1 of Metallyticus violacea. Classification (NCBI taxonomy): domain Eukaryota; kingdom Metazoa; phylum Arthropoda; class Insecta; order Mantodea; family Metallyticidae; genus Metallyticus; species Metallyticus violacea. The sequence goes on from CM060835.1 coordinate 73,997,156, forward strand.
GATAGATAGATAGATAGATAGATAGATAGATTACTATATACGTTATCGTTATATACGTTATCACCCTGCACCAAAAGTTTTAAAGATGTAAAATCATTATTCATTTCTTTTATATAATAATCAAGAATAGGCTACAAAGGAGATTCAGAAAATATTTAGGAAAAATAAAAAAAACCTGGAAAATTGGGAGAAAATGGGTTCTTCTGTAGTTGTGCAAGTCTCAATGTGTGATTACAGTATTCGCATTCCGTTTATAGTACGAGTATAATTTTCAGCACCTCTAGTACAGTCAGCAGGTGTACATTGCTGTGTCCCTAACGGTGCCTGGGCTTTACCGCAGAATGGAATGATGGCTATAGTATACTTTTGGGGGGTTAGGGTGTGGAATTGACGGAAACAGTGCTAGAGTGTGGGCAAAACTTAAAAACCATAATTTGTATTCCTGCGTTTATGAGCTACGCTCCAATCACTACTTGCCGTACGCCGTGTACTGTCCTTAAAAACCGCACCTTTAGAAAGAACGTTATCTTATGGCCAGTAATATGCTGCACTATACTATAATATAACAATCCATTTTCTGCTGTGTTAAAGTCATCTTATAGTCGTCTCTTTCAATCAGGATGTTTCCAAATTTAACTCACTTGCAACCCAATTGTAATCGAAATACACTACGCCAATGGATTTGATTAATAGCAATGGCGATATTATAAAATCTCATGGAAGGTAACGCAATGTACTAAAACTTATATAATTTTAAATGCAACTTTTAAACATAAATATAAGCAACCACTATGTTCGCTTAGCAACATAGAATGAAAAAGAAATATGTTATATTTTAATGAAAAGAAAATATTCCGTACTTTAGTTTCTAAAACCTTTGTATATATACATATATTAGTAAATTAATAATGTAATATATGCTATATAAAACGTACTGTCATAGAAATAATAGAATTTTGAATACGTAATATTTCTCATTCCACACAGCAAAATTTCGGTAGTTCAGCTGCGAATGATTGTGGGTTGTTCTGCAGTTGGACCCACCGTCCTGTATTACAGGTCTTAATTTATTCTGTACCAGTCATATCCAATCTTAGTTCGCACGTGCTAATGTCATTAAACTGTAACTAAATCACACTACCCAGTTGTGCGTGGAAAGGTGCAGGGCAATATCGTGACTGTGTTATTACCAAAATCCAGTACTCAATTGGCGGCTGTAACTATTACAATGTCGTGCTATTTTTATTTCACAATGTATGGGAGAAGAATTGCTTATGTTCAAGAGGAGAGCGAGGTTTTACCATTTGCACTTGGGAACATATTCAACCATAAGTTTTGGTTTTCTGTGTTTGAATTTGAATTAAAACAATTAACACAAATAATATTTTCGTCAAAAAATTAGTTAAAATACGAAATACATTATGCAAATTATGCAAACGACAAAAATATACGAAACGTATATAATGAAATTAAACTACATTTAAATGAGATAAAAGTATTAAATAAAATAATCCGTTACTTCGTTATCAATAACAGGACTCAAACTTTGTGAAATATAAATAAGGTATATCAAATCAAAACTAATTGCAGCCATTTGTTTCTTACTAAGTTAATCAGTTAAAAGAATATTTACGTATTAATTGTTTAATATTTTAGTTCCTACATTTGCTCTGTCAGTAAATTTGTTGAACTTTAGGTAATCACAACTAAAATGAATGTATATGCATTTTGACTTTATACAAAAAGGAACATATGTTTGCTGACACGTTAAAGTTCTATGCATCCCAAAAGTCAAATTTCAAAATTAATAAAATGCATTTTCTGACAATTTTGAACAAATATTGTTTTTCTACATTAAACATTTACATTTGAAATTACTTTCGGCCAATAATTTCCGCTATGTTGTCAACCGCGGTAACGCAAGCGATGATTTTAACATACTCCTAAAGAATAAATCAAGGAGAGCTGGATCAGATGATCGCGCTGGCCACGGAACAGGTCCCTCTCTTCCTATCCAATATTGCCCGAATTATGGGGTTGAAATATGCACAAATCAATGCAGAGGTGCGGTGGGGCTTCCTCATTTATGAATCACATGTTACTATGCATTATAATGTTACAGAACATGTTCAAGAGAGACCGAATGCAGAACACAGAGAGCTACAACAAAGTACTACAGCAGTGTAACAAAGCGGATAAAAAGATTTAAGGATTACGCTTCTAAAACAGATTCATAGCTCATGAGAGAGCGAATAAATGTTTGCGTTAACTATCATTCCTCAAAGTTTATCGGTGAGATCCCGTTACACACTGTATAACAGCGCAGTAATATACAAATGTGATTGGAAAAGGTTCTATTTCGTTGAAATGGGATGTAATTCAGGGGACTATAGGAAACAAAGCTTCTATTTTGCATTTTTCAGATGTAATACATATTTCTTGTTTGTTTATAAACATTTTTATGAAGAAAAAGTGTACTCTCATGTCACATGACACTAAAACTGCAAATTAAATTCTAAATATCTGTTATATCTACAGTTTTAGGCAATTTAATTTCAGTTTTCATTAATTTTTTGTTTATTTGAACAGTCTTGTTAAGATCTGGATATTTAGTTTTCACTTGCACCACTTTCTTAACTACAATGGGTTTTGAAACATCGTTATAAAAAATACGCAGGTTGGCCTCTCGGTTCTGAAACTTATGAGTTTTAGGAATGCTGAACGAGCATATGTCTAAGGCAACTTGCTAGAAAATAATGTGCCTTTCAAAGTCATTTGAGCTTTGTTCACTCATTTATAATACTCGAGTTCTTTAAAGAACTGTACACACATTAAAGAAGCATTGTAATGGAATTCTTAAACTTATGAATTCATAGGTTATAGATATTACGGTAATGGTAGCATATAAATTCTAAACACATGTACATGTTTAAAGAATCTTAACATTTTCCACATATTAATCATGTAAGAAATAGAATAATATACAACCACATTCTCATCCTTGCAACCACAAAGAGTGAAGGCAAAGGAAAATTGCCAAGGATTTCCTTGAATGGGTGATACTGAGAAAAACAATTATAGGTTTAAGTTCAGGATCTTCTTGCTCTGAATAATACAAATCATTCTATGCTATGCACCACAGGTTACATTTTATGGGAAATGCCTTCAAAAAGTGCTCGATTAAAACATATAAAGCTATGCAGTAAAATGAGAAATTTCTTCCAACGATGTTACAATATTTTTGTCAATAATTAAAAATAACATTGTAATCTGTTACTTAAATTAGACATAAGGAATTAAATTCAAAATTTGAGTTTGAGCTCTAATAGCTCGATTTATAAAAATAATAAATTGTAGATAAATATTCACAAATTATGTGATTATTTTATAAATAGTCTTGTGCAGTGAGTTTGATTCCAGATGACGGGTTTTTCCTGGTTGTTTCCACTATAATTATATTAGCAATGGATTTTTCTGAAATATCACCAGATCTTACCAGTAGTTTAAATATTTCTCGAAATAGAGAAGTGTCACTTTAAGAGGTTACCAACATGTTTATCAACAAACTTATTTAGTTTAAGCTAAGATCCAATCATCCTGTATAATTCTTACTTTAAAATATGAAAAATTGCAAACAAAGAATCCATAATATGCAAGTATATGAAATATTAAAACAAACTCAATATTCCAAAAATGTGCATTTTGAATTTTGTCTATATTGACTTAACTCCATTAAAAATATATTAAAGTGATAAAAAATTATACAATATGAACATGAACTTTAAACTATTTTATTATAATTCGAAATATTATTTGCAGACAGCAAAATAACATCGCTTGAGGTTTCTATCATTCATAAATAGATGTCGTTAAGCATTCATATTACATAGCAGATCACACTAGAAGACATATGAAATTGGCCAAAGAAGCAGACTTTACCAAATAATATGTAAATATTTACAGCATTAGGAAAAACCTGTACTGAAAGTAAAATTTTACAAGGTGTCTAGATAAATTTCATAGCTAACTCTAAAATCAGCACATTGCTATACTAAAATATAATTTAGTCGTGCAAATAAACTTAACCGCTTCTACCAAGTAACACAATTACGTATCATAGAGGGCCAAAATAAAGTAATAATGCTCATTTGTTTGTTTGTTTTTTTTTCCTGTTTCCTTTGAGCAAAATCAAGTAAAGTTAGACTGATTGCCGCATAGTGACTGTCATATTTGTGTTATGTTTATGATCATTTGAGTATATAAACTTTTTGGACGGGATTTCGTATGTGCGAAATGGGATCTAGAGATTTTTTGTTTTATAAAATAAATTTGATAAGGTGATCGAGTGATGTCACTAGCGTCAGGAATGTTACTTTATTTTCTCGATTTTCCTTATTGTTTTCTGTAGTTGAAGATGCCATATGACCAAATGACTTGCTGCCGCTTAAAGGGAAATCAGAGGGAACACTCCCGGCCAAGACCGGTGGATTTTTGCGGGCCTAAAAATCCTAAGTTGTAAGGGAAGTAAAGCCGTAGTTCCCGTATCGTACATTTACGGCACGAAAAATAACTTCAAGCGTGAAAAAAGAGGCCTCTGAGCGAAATTTGTCGGCCGTTTCACGCCCTGAATAGAATGGGACGCTGATGACCTGAGATGTTAAAGAGCGTCCGTAAATAAACAAATTAAAATAAAAGAGGGAACACGGTGTGCGTGTATCCCCAAGAGAGAGAAACATACTCGCCTCAGCGAGGAAGTCTCTGGTAAGCGTCTCAGTTCCTGTTTGGCAAATGTGACTGGTCTGTAGCAGTCTCCTTGAAGGCAAAGCACTCCTCCTACTCCATACATAGAGTGACAGAGGTAACGAAACTGAGGTCAAACAGGATGACTGCTGTTCACGAGTTGCAGCAGTCAGATGAGGAATGGAATTCGTTACTTAACATGATTGACAAATGAAGAATGATTTCCGTGATGTACTTCGGCCTCACGTGACCCTTGCGCTAGTCATAAATTGGTCAACAGAGAAGGGCAAGACTTGTATTTAGGAGGCCCTGGATTCAAATCCTTGGCCATTCTGATCTTGTGTTTTTAAGTCATTTTTCCGGTCGCTTAGACGAATGATTGGCATTTCTTTACATGAATTTTCCGCTGTACCATTTAATTCGTTGGTTCAGTTGCTATGTGCTCTTTGAAAGGTTTCTGAATATCCACAGTGGCCTTCTCTGTGGTGTAGTTCTCTGGACGGAAGCTCTGTTGGCCTCAGAGTGCTTATCTGAAACATGTCAGGGACCCTGTCCACTGCCTCACCGCAACCCTCCCTTCCGGAGGTGCCGCCACTCTTGAGCCCGGCTGAAATACCAAAATTTTCTCTTCTGCCTCTGCCAATCTAATCATAAATTGACCTTGGATCCAGAGTGAAGTTTGGTGTGCAGTTTAGGAAGTTCAATCAGAGAGTTCGTGTTCAGACATAGTAATCACAAACCAGTACAGAGACATTTTCAAAGAATTGTTGAGCAGCTATACATGGCTATTTTCAACTAAGCAATTCCAGTTATCAGGCGTTAGTTTTTTCTCCATTGATTTAAAAAATCTTGAGTAAATCATCAAATTGATTCATAATTATAGTTTTTCTTCAAAATCAAGTATATTGAAATGATACGAAGATCGACATCGCTGAAATTAACATCATTGTCCAAAATACGCTGCAGGAAACCACCAAAAATATGAAGAGATAGCAAGGGATATATCTACATGAAGACAATTTTCAGTATTTACTGACAGGATAAGCCGTTCTACTAGAGGTAATGCACATGTTCGCAGCTGCCATCAAACAGAAATAGAACTATTTTAAGTACGAATCAATTGATTAATCAAGATCGAGAAGTGCATTACAGCGTACAGTAATGCAGTCCATAGGTGCAGTCTGAGTACCCACGTTAATTTCTATCGTGGAAAGTGCCTTTTAGTCTAAAATCAGTGGAAGATCACCTTAGAAAGGGTTTAATTGTGCGTTATTAACCAGGAGCAACTTTGCATCAGAAAGGAGGCAAGCTCGTTGAGAGAGCATGGCTGTTTTTGGCCAGCATTCTGCAGAGAAACACCAGGTTCAATTGTTCACATATGAAGGTAATTTGACCCGTTTCGTGCATCTAAACATCACATTATAGTTATAGTCTTCAGCGATGATAGTGATATCTTTCAGCACAGGCAATGGTTTGGGAACCTGAGGAAGATTTCACAGAAGTCACCCGATCTGAAACTGATTGAACATTTGTGTAATGTCTTGCACAGCATGATATCCAATCTCCTTCTATACAACAATTCAAGAAATTATTCTTAACTTCTAGACGTCTTGTGAAGTATATCTTTCAGAATAGAGCAGCACATGGACCACCAACACAAATGGAAGTTGGTCATAATGTTTTCCATTATCATCGTATATGATGAATAAGACATTTCCATTTAATTCTATGCAAAAATTTGAAGTATGGAAATGCATCACAGGATATTCCAAGTAGATGCCATTCTTTCTTTCTACAATGTTTTGTTTTGTTTGAAGCTGAATATTACACAGTAGTTCTCCAGTACTATCACAGTGTTTTGAGAAAAGCTTGCATTATGAAAACTATTTTTTGATATTACATTTTATTTATATTGCTGGTCATTACTACATACATTAATTAATAACATTCCTTTTAGAAACTTGGTATAATTCATATTTTATATCCCAAAATGTCTCTTGCTAATGCATACTCCAACAAAGAATCAAATATATATTTAACCACGCATCCTTAACTTTGAGTTGTTCCCATCTTCCAGTACGGAATTAGCTTTTTAACTGCACTACGAATCTGTGGGATATCTGCTAGAGTGGGAAGGGTTAATTCAACTCTGGCATATTTCATAGACAGTTGCAATTTTGGCTGGGCATCCTCAATAACAGCCTTAATGAGTGGCGCTTATACTTTTATTGCTAAACTCGCCAACTTAAATTTCCAGCAGAAAGAATAGAATCTACCAAAAATCATAGGATCAGCCGTAATAATTCTGTAGCATTTTCTACTTAAAACTAAAGTGCAATATATTGATTTGTAGTTAAATTAGATTATGAAAAAGTATTATTGATAATGCACCTATTTTAATATAAAAATACAACTAGTGTTTTCTATGCTTAATATACATTTTGAATATAGCGTGTAAAATACACTCAGGGACAAAAGGTACACTTTTTATATTAGTTTGTATATTGTATATACCGAGGGTACCAAAATGTATACACGCTTTTACTGTAGATATCGATTTAATATATTTCAAAATTGGACCGAAAAATTACAGTATTGTATAATATGACATTCTGTAAACAGATGTGACCCACATTACGTTACGCTAGCGTTGCTACAATACAATAGAGCCAAGATTATCGTTTGAACAGCGGAAAGCAATTTTGAAGTGGTATTGGAAAACTGAGAATGTTGTTGAAGTTCAAAGGCAATGGAGACGTGTATACAGAACAGAACCGCCAACGCGAGTAACAATTGCACGTGTTCGAGACAAATTTGAGACCCATGGTACCGTATGCGATGTTCATAAGAGCAGATGTGGGAGACCTCGCACAGCAACAAGCCCCGCGTCCTCAGCTATGGCTTTGGAACGTTTTAAGCACTCACCGCAGAAATCTACAAAACAATGTGCACGTGAGACTGGAATTAGCAGAACTAGCGCACGTCGTATTATTAAAACAGCAAAGTTGAAAGTTTTTATTCCAAGACTTTTGCATACATTAAATGAAGATGACCCTGATCGGAGAATGTAGTACTGTGAGTGGTTTCGGAACATGGTGTAAGACAATGAGACCCTCATAGAAAAATTGTTTGGTCCGATGAGGCACAATTTAAGTTGAACGAAACTGTTATCCGGTATAACTGTGTCTACTGGCGTGCAAACAATCCGCATGCTATTTTGAAAAAGGCTATTAATTTACCTGCAATTAATGTTTGGTGTGTATTGTCATCTATGGGTCTAATTGACCATTCTTTTTTGAAGGAACAATAACTGGCCCAATGTGCCTAAACATGATAAGCACATCCGTCTTACCAGCCATTCATTTACTTCCAACAGGATTGTGCATCGCCACATTACCACCGAGATGTACGTGCATACCTTGATGACATTCTTCCAAGGCACTGAATAGGACGAAGATGCCCGATTGAGTTTCCACCGCGTTCTCCGGATCTATCTCTGTTGTACTTCTGCCTATGAGGAACTCTTAAGGATGTTGTATACCGTAGAAAATCAGCTGCACTGGCAGCACTTCGGGAAGAAATTGAAACGGCATGTGCTGCAATCGCTGAGGACACTTTCGCAAACGTTGCTCAATCATTAGTCAAGTGCTCAGATGTGTATCGACGCCGATGGTGGGTATTTTGAGCAACTGTTGTAGCTGTAAAAGTCTAAGATGATTAGTGCTCATCATTTTCTCTTTGCGTGATTTTTTTTTCTTGAAGTATGTATACATTTTTGTACCCTCTGTATTTGCTTGATATAAAATATTATGGCAGGCATTTGTTGTCATGGAGACATGTAGGCTATGTTGAATGTTTTTTTTTATAAACAAGCCATTGTATTAATATTCCAATTATGTGTATAAAGTCTCAGATAAAGTAAATTTGTTTTAACCATTTTGTGCTTAACCATCATTATTTCTTTATTTTTACATGTTTTAAATGTAAATAGGGCTGTCGCATTTCACCTTAAAATAATTTGATCTGAAGATGTGATTCGATTTGTCCTTAACGATGAAGGACATTACATTACATTGCAAATGAATGAATATGCCCAGATTCACAGTCTACGATGCCTTAAAACGGTTAAAGAGCGACCCTAGAATATACCAGAAGACCAGGTCATCCTAGAGCTACAAATCAAAATGAAGATAGGCACATGATGTTGACAGTTCTTAGGGAGGGCAAACGGCTGTAGCCCAGCAAATTTGTTAACACGAGTGCATGGACGCCCGATTTTGGCCAAAACAGAAGAAGGTTGAAAGTAAGTGAACTGATATCAAGTAGACCTGCAACTAGTCCCAGTTTGCCCAGAATGCACCGAGTCGAACGATTGCGTTTTGCAAATGATCATAGGGGTTGGAGAAATGGCAGTGGAAATGTGTTCTGTTTACAGACGAGTCCTGTTTCAATCTGCGTTCACCTGATGGACGTGAAAGAGTTTGGAGAAGGAAGGAAGAAATGCTGCATTTCCGAAAAATTATCATTTGGAGATGGTGGAGTGATGGTTTTGGGCAGGAGTGTTTATGGATGCTCGTACTGAGTTAATTTAGTAATAAATTGTAAGTCTAACAGCTGATAGGTACATAAATGAAGGTTTGGCTAATCATGTTGTACCATTTGGCTCATTTACAGGCGATCATTTTCTTATTACACGACAATGCACGCCCGAACATTACCCAGTGGTCAGAGATTATTTTTAAGAAGTGGGGACCGGTGTTTTAGCATAGCCAGCAAGCAGTCCTGTCTTGAATCTGCTTGAACACGTGCGGGACACGCTGGAACGGCGTGCAAGACAAGACAGCAGCTGTCAGAAACTTTACAGGAGTTGAGGCGAGCACTTCTTGAAGAATGGGAGCTTTTCCTCAAGAAGCCATAGCTAACCTAATCGAAAGCATGCCAAGCAGTATAAATACCTATAGTTATTCAAGTCATAGATGGGCGAGGTCCGTTATTAAAATGCATTTTTAATGTTTTCAAGCACAAAAAATGTACTCACAGTTAACTCAAAACCTGTCATTGTTTTATGTCCTTCGTAACTGTTCGAACCAGAGTTACGGTTTTGTTTCTATTGTTGTAATTTAAGGGTCTTAATAAAACAAATTTTTTGTTTAAATGGATATTCTTTCATTTTAAAATAATTAGGAACAAAAGAAAAGAAAATATAAAAGTGTTCAGTTTTTTTTTGTCCCTGAGGGTATTTTTAAAAAGGCACACTTATATGCCGAGCTGCATGCAGCACGCTCTGGCTGAAGGTCACTTCAGTAATCTGTCATAATTAGAGTCCGGGTTTTATGTAATTATATGTTTTAATGCTACATATTTATGTACGAACAGAGTATAAATGTTGACGAGATACACGTATTTAATGTAGTTAGTCAATTTTATTTTACATATTTACACCATACTATATATTTGTACATATTTTAACACAATTGCAGAATTATAATAAAAAGTTCGGTTTTTGTTGCGCTTCTATTCAATAATCCAGTAATATAGAAAGAAAAGGAAAATAATTTTAACGTTATTGTACTACTCATTTCAAACGCCTAATTGCACGAGTTCAATGCCGTTAACATTGACTCGTTTCAAACGGTTTCCTTTCTTGTTCTCAAAATGCGTCTTCATTAACTTGCAAGCTTTCCTTACCCATAGCCCTTCTTGGAGCTTGGGAGCTTCAGTCCCGAGTCACTCCCGAGCGATAGCGGAGAAAACCGAATGTAATGAAACTTTCAGACATATAGCTGCTCTCAAGCACCACGGCCTGATAGCTCAGACTGTTAGAGCGTCAAGCAACAGTTGTGAAGATAGTGGTTTCGAAACCTCACATTGACTTTTTTATTCTGCCGGAATAAAAAGAGATTTGCTACCATTACAATGATTTTTCGGTAACATAGTACCACGCACATAATACGTTATAAATTGATGTTTACGATTTGTTTTTCTGCTGGAATCAAAGGAGGTTTGCTATTATTATAGTGATTTACCAGCCTGTATCAATTTATATTTACGAAAAGGAGGTGAGAGTAGGCCGTCAGGCCGTAGTGAGCTGCAGCAAACCACTAAGTTCACCGTTTTCTAGGGTTTACCTGAGGTTAGCGTTAAGGTGGGTGGGTGTGTGTGTATTAATTAATTGCGAATGCATTAAGACAACGCGTGGTAAAAATTAAGAGTTATTTCAACGTATATTTACGAAAAGGAGGCAAATGTAGGTCGTCAGGCCGTAGCGAACTAGTGGGTCCACCGGTTTCTAGGATTTACCCCAGGTTAGCCTTAAGTTTAGTGTGTGTGGGTGTGTGTATATATATTGTGAATTCCAATAAGACAACGCGTGGTGAAAATTACAGGGATTACCCGCACCTATCAATGGCAATTCCCTTATCTCCCTTTCGGTTTAACAAAAGAAAATACAACATTTTCACTGTTGGAGTTGCTGGAGCTGCTGATGCGGAGAGCAGTTACAGCCGCGTCGATCATGACTGGAGCTTTAGCAGCCCCGAGATGCACTCTACTGGTAACAGCATGTCAAACTGAAAGCATGATAGTGCTTTTACAACAGATGGTAAAATAGTCCTCTATAAAACTTGTGATAAATGTATCGGATGTTCGATGAAATCTCAAATTGAACAACATGTAAGAAGCAATCTACATATTAAACATAAAAAATGGTTTATTCAAAGAAACTTCTAACGCTTACACAGTTTCAGGGGCAGCCTGCATCATCTTATGGTGACTTTTACAAAGAAATGTGCATTGCAATGGTTGCAGCGAACATGTCCTGCAACAACTTTAGGTACGATAGAACTTAAACAGAATTTCATACAGAAAAACTGTAACCGCAACATTACAAATGAGTCAACTGTCAGAAAGATTTTTTTTTGATTCTTGTTGTATCGACATCTTAGAAAACATCAGGGCTGGTACAGGTGACTTGTGTGTGTGGAGTTCTGCTGATGAGACGTCAAATACTTTAGGACTTTTCATGGCGGATCTAATATGAGCAAGTTGTACACCGAGGCCGCATCTAGACTTCATTTAATTTACTTTAAACATTTATAGGTAGCAAATAGTTCAACAATTGCAAGATTCACTAATGACGGACCTAAAGTACTATGGCCAATTGGAGTTAAAGAAGAGAGAGTCCTGTTGAACGCAGGGAAATCGCTTAGTACATGTTACTTTAAAGACTCGTGCATTGCAGCGAGTGGCAGACAGAGATAAATTCCAGGAAGTAAACACGCTGATGTTAGCAACGAAAAAGTTTTCTTGAAATGTGCCTATCGTGTACAATGCTATAAGCAGCAACTACCTAGTACTGTCTACGGAGCCTGTGATCACAAGGTGGGGAGTTTGAATTAAAAGCCGTGATTGTGTACAGCAAGCACTTCGAAGTTATGAAGTTACTGATGAAGAACTTTTCTTCTGATCCTGCTGTATCTACAAGTGAATTCTTGACAGTATTTCTAAAGTGTTCGGTTCAGTTTCGTACATCGCAAGTCACCTCAGTTAGCTTTCCGACAGCATCAAGACATCTGACATGTCTCTCCAGGAAGGCATGGGAATAAGGAAGATGCAGTTCAGAAGGTTAATGGTGTACCAGGTGAAGTGGGCGGTGTAGTTTTCATAAACTGCAATCTATGCTGCATAAAAACTTTCGCTTATTTAATAGTGAAACTATAGAACCGCCTGAGAATATTATTGCTAATGCAATAATTCCTCTTTATAAATACGCACCAGTGACTTCTTGCACATAAAAACATATTGTGAGACGAAAGACCGTGCATGACAACAAACATTTATAAAAATATATAATATAACTAATTGTTCATCTCCTACAATGTAATTAAAAACTTAAATGAGGGACGTTTGTCTTCCAGTGCTTTTGCAAAGTTATATTTATGAACTGAGCTCTTGGTATCATCATTACATTCACTAAAATAGAGAAATAATAGAAAATTTCAACTTACGTTGTGTATTTAAGAAGATGTCCGTATGTTTCAATAAAACAAAAACATACTACAATTCAGAAATAATTACAATGTACTAAGCAAACAAAACAATCGAAATTCCATCGATTTTATTGACTTTAAACTTAATTTAAATGTTATTGTAGCAACAACATTTAACGCAAATGTTATTACAGTGTGCTCTTGCATACAAATATAATTCTTACGCTCATATTACTTAATATTTCATATTTGCTGTCCTCACGACGATGCTTTTATTAAATATAAAAAATGTGCATTTTTATAAATACAGTTTATATGCTGAATTAATTTGGCCTTTTATTTTAAAATGTCCTTAAATAAACAAATCAAAAAATACCTCACTCTTAATGGCTCTATTGCCCTGATTTTCGCAAATAAAATTTATCAATTTATGTTCAAGAAATCTACAGAGTTTCGTTCAGTTAAAGCAAAAATTGCGGTTGCTAGAGCGATTTTTCAATGTTTTTAAAAATGCTTCGGTTTAGGTTAACCCTCATCCCTAATGGTTCAATTTTCCTGGTTAACGAATTAGGCAAATCATTGGTTAATTTGTGGTTATATGCCGAGTTTCGTTGAGATAAAAAATGTCGATCGCTAGAGCGTTAAAAAAAAAAAAACACCACGCGCGCGCGCGCACACACACACACACACACACACACACACTTTGTCTTTTTCGGTGCCTGGTAGGGACGATCGATGGAGATTGTTCAAAACGAATTGAATTCTATTAGTACAATCGCAATAGCTTAAATTCCTTCGGAATTCCATAAAAATCCAGGCTCTAGTCTTAATAAAAGACAATTCCCATACTGATGGCTACGCATGGACAGTCAATTGCAGTTTGCTTTACTAGAACAAACATTGTTTCTGTCTTTGTATTTTTATAACTTAATTTTCGGATGTGCTTTTACATTTGTTACATGTCATTTTTATTAGTTTTAGTGAAGTAAAGTTTACTGTAATATATTATATTGAAGTGTTACCACTATAACAGAGAAAAATTTAAGTTTATAAATTAACCTCCTTACTTTATAGAAACTTAAAATATCAGGGTGGACGTTAGAAGAATTGCGGAAATGAATGAATAGTGTTTAACGCCCATTTTGCTACAGAGGCACCACAGGTGATGGACACTGATGATACATGGGATGAAATGATATACTGGGAAAGAATTTTTTTTAAGGAAAGAAATGTTTCAGGCCTAAATTTAGGGCACCTCCCCTGCATTTGCCATTTATGAGGATTGAGGAAAACCTGAAAAACTTCAGTCAGGGAGGACGACCTGGCGGAATTCCAACCCAGACCTTCCGCTCACGAGTCCGCATCTTAATGACCTCGGCCACCCGTGGCGGTAAGAATTGCTGAAACAGAAATGTTGCGAGCAAATGTAAATATACTTAAAATATGTCAGAAATGCGGATTTCCAATAGTAACTCGAATTTTGGTCGAAAATATGCATATAGCAATCGCTTATGTCAGATCAGTTAAATTAAAATGGGCAAGTAATCGCGTGAAAAAATGGAGTAGGTTATTAAGTGTTAAATTGTTGAGGTAAGTCAGTAAGTACAAGAATTATTTGGTTCTGAACAAATAAGACAGAAAACAAGCAAATCTAGTTACATTGTCTGATAGATAATGATAGTAATTGGTAAAAACTGCTTAATTATGTTGACAATCGCTTTAGCGGTGACTTAGGCGAAGATTATGTTTTGCCTTTTATTTTAAGTGTTTCAAAATTCTCTTTTCAGCAAATATACATTAACTTGTTAAATACAAAGCGTAAAAGACTTGACCCCTTTTCCATAAATCAAGAATGGCACAATAAAATGTTAAAACCACCTGTGTAACACGTGTGCTAATTTTTATGGAAAAAAAGATTAGCTCCATTTTAAACCATTGGTATTACGGTCATGACCTGACATAGAGAACAAAAGGGGTCATAAGAAAATGCTAGTTGAATCGGAGAGCACAGAGGATATAACCATAAAAGAGCTTTAAAGGAAGGAAAAAAAAAAAAAACAGAAACAAAGAGAGCAGGTAGGATGAAATGGGTAGATTAAAGGCGCTGGAGATGTCAGTGAACTGCCGTATGCACCTGTGTCATCCCATAACGGTCAGCAATTACCTATATATCACGCCACAGGACCATTTAGGGAGCCCCAAAAGAGGCAACAAATGCCCCCATCGCTACATAGGATCAATATTGCCGTTCAGCTAAAAATTAACGCCACCATAAACAGAGAAACGAGGCAGAAAAGAGAAAGGGGGTTGTTGGATTAAAACAAGAGTAAATACCCACATTTTCGTCTCTTGGAGCAGGCGGCTGAAGGCTGTGACGCTTTATTGGACACGCCTATAACACTGTCGAGTCTTTTGAGTGACTTTCTTCCAGGAACATCCAGCAGTCTACTGGGTGTCTTTTATTGCAAATCTTCTACTGCTACAGCTTGAATTTGTTACAAAAATAAACGCATTAGTTTTGCCGTTTGTAACATTTTAGTTAAATAATGAAAAAGGCATAAAATTAAAGATGAAACATTGCTACCGATGAAGGAGTGTGAAGTTGTTATGTTCATAATAACCAGATATTCAAAAATTAGACTAGTAATTTAAGGATCCTTTTTCAAATAAACAATACCTACATTAATATTTACCTATGACCACATCATTATAACAGAATCAAAGCAGGTAATGATTTAAGTTAGATCTTAGAATATTTAAAAAATATAGTGCCACATGGGGAAGGGACAACACGGAGAAACTAATACATGCATTGTTGTATTGAATCGGTTCAACATTTGAGAAGTTAGGGTTGGGATATGTGCAGTAAGGTAACGCTTAGTGTTTCTTAACGGTTTCTAGCCGAGTCCAGTGCTGGAACTTGAGGAGAGTGACATTACACCAGCTGACTCAATTACCATGCTTAGGTATGGCCATCTTGGTCGACGTCCTCGTGGATGTTAAGTGTTATTCATAGATGTTAATAAAATGCCCTAAGTGAATATGATAGTAATTGTGTTTTCAGTGTACACCTCGACCCCTTATTTTCCTATGTTTGTTCGATTATAATTAGGAATAGCGAGAATGTTATTAGATAAGTATTGTGAGCTATATCTCATGTCCAGCCCTATGATGATGAATATATAAAATAATTATTTAGAGTGACTGTACTAGGACTCGTGAAAATATGTGTAAATAACAAAGCAATGGGTGGTAACTTTTAATACTTTGGAGTGGTCGTGGTAGTCAGATAAAGTATAATAATTAAAATTAAAAATATACAAAATACTACTTCTTGCTTTGCACATGGCTCAAAAAACTGAATAGGAAAAAATTGAAGAAGAATTCTGAGACCACTATCTCGTTATATCTTCATGTTATTAGTATTTCAGATATTAAGGAATTAACATTAATTGTGCTGGAAAAATACATGCGGAAATTTTTGTTTAATCATACCTAAAAAATTCCATTTACTTGAAATCTTAAACTATGTTAATGCGTTATAGAGGCATAAACAGAGCAATAACCAGAAGTAGCAACATGTCAGGGCGCCTAGATCTAGAACTATATTAAAATAGATTATATACCAATAGAAACATGTTTATGAAAGAATTCTTTGGGTACAGATATTATTTATCAACTAATGAGGGATATATTGTCGATAATATAGACTCTAAATTATATAATTGCCTGACTAAAGATAATTTCAGTAAAATTAAATGTTTATGAAGCAGTTACGGTAACTGCTATGTAATCCTTGAAGCATTTTAGGCCAGACAGAGTTGAGTAAACATATACCTCTTCGGAAATCAGACCTGCCTCCTGGCTACTATGACTTTGTTCAAACAAATGCCACTGGAGTATCAAGGTTCTAATTTGAACTCCAGTCTTATAGTCTAGCCAACTGAGCTAACAAGAAACGTATGAGTTATTTTAAATCATTGTTAATCGTAGTTAATTTCTGCGAGTATGTCCTTTAAATTTGTGTTATATTTGTTTTAATTTAATTTTAATTTTAATAATAGCCAGGAAAGCGTCGATGCATTTCAAAGGGTCTTAAATATATGCACACACATTATTCTTAATAGTTTCGCTTGATATACTCATAGAAAACCACCGTTTATTGTTGCGATGTTCATAAATTTATACTCACAAGTTTCAGGAGTGTAAATACTACATTTCCTTCTCGGATATGCTGTTCATTTCCTTGGGGAATTTCATTTAAATCCTTTATACATGTTGTATGAATATAATTGAATACAGAGCAATGCTTACATTTTCATTAAAGAAGGGCTTTTACACACAGAGATATTAAACAACAGCTTGGCGGTGTGCATAGGGAAGTTTCCCCCTATAAGAACACATAAGACACAAGAAAACATCTCCCTTGTCGTGGAAGAAGTTATGAGTGACAATAATCTAAAGTCAACAGAAAAAGATGCAAATTTGGGGTTTTTTAAAACTATACTTTGCGTCCTTCACTAATACTTGCAGAAGCATAAGGTCAGTACAAGATGGGTGCCCCAATTTTTTCAGCATTTCAAACAAGTTCTCTGAAATACTATCAGAAGTTTTTGAGTCTTTGCCATGGTAACGAGAGAGCGATAGTGGAATCTATTGTTACAAGGAGAGAAACTATGGTCCTTTTCTTTGACCAGCTTTCAAAAAAAGAATCAATGGAGAGACAAAATGGTGGAGCACCTCCTAAAAAGGCCAAACGCACACAGTCCACGAAGAAGATAATGGTGACAGAGAAATTCTCATGATAGAAGGTGACTAGTACTAAGTACTATACCAAGCTATTGCATTAATTTTGCAATGTCATTAAGAAAATGAGACTGGAATGCCGAGTCGAGGAGCTCGTGTGTTGCACAACACAGTTCTAGTTCACACAGCTGCTGTTGCCAAGGCTGCTGTGTACATGTGCCTTACACCACGCAGTCCTGAAATTGCCCCCAGCGACTATTATCCTTTTTTCAGAAATGAAATAAGACCTTGGAGGAGGAAACTCATGAATGAGCTGAAGAAAGCTGTTTTATACCAGCCTGTAAACAAAGCTAAGGTCTTTTTTTAAGGATTGAAATGTTAATCCAGAAGTAAAGGGAGATGACGTTGAGAAATTATGCCTGTATTTTTATTCTAACCCTTGCCTAATATGGTCTGACAGGAAAATTATGGGTTACATCTTGCACTTCAAAATGTCAAAAGGAACCCATTTTATTTAGTCTTTGTATTTCAGGCAGTAACTTGCAAGCTCAATATAATTAACTTCATGATTTATACACGAGAGAAAACATTCATCGTGGTAATTTCGTTATTCTATATACAATAATTCATTACGAGATTGCCCCATAAAAGTTGAAATTGTTAGAAACGAAAAGCAAAATATTGCTAAAAATAACGCACATAGTGCTCGAACATCAAAATGCTTACTTAATCTTTTTCTAGAAAGAGGTATTAGAGGGTAAAAAGGAAAGGTTATGGAGGGTATGATCAAGAATGCGAATTAGCTGAGCATGACGGGTTTAAGGAATTAAGTAGGTGGAGGAAGTCAGAACAAGAGGAAACAAAAATGTTAAAACACCCAGAAAATGAGAGTAAAGTTAAGGAGAATTGGAAACGAAATAGGAAGAAAGTAAAAGGTTTCTTACAGCCAGACAACCACGTAGTTAACAAGGTAGGAAACTGTATTTTGCTGAGTAAAAAGAGTAGGTAAATAATGTATACAAAGACATAGTTGATATTGTAAACTGAGGGCATGTTGTTATAATAACTGTAATGTAAATTATGGAAATAAATTCACTCATAATAAATCTTTTTCTGCATCTGGAACACTGCAATCCCTTGAGAATGCTGACATCAAAGCAAGAAGTGCGCATTCTCTGACCAAAAAGTTTGCTTGAAACACGGAATAAGGATGAAGACATAAATAAGGCCAAATTCCAAGCTGAGAGGCAAACACAATTCAAACCCTATGCTCCACATATGCAGCCGCTTTCATATTACCTACCTAACCACCTGCAAAACACAGTTGATACTGGCTAGAGAACTCTTTTAGAGCTACCTTAGTAGAAAAGTGAAAACAGCTTACTGTTTCATTCCGTTAACAAATCTTCAGCAAGGAAACAATGCATTGTCTAGTTCTGTGTCTCAGTTGAGTATGAAATTATAAATAAATAAATAATTTCACGAATCATGCAACAAACATATATATACATTGTCATTAAATTCTATAGTTCTTCAGTCACATTTCAGAAAGGAATGTTACTACGCAACGGTACCATTTTTTGGATATTAATGAGAAGAATTCGGTGGTACACATTTCCATGACTTCAAATTCCTTCCACGTAGGAAATGAGCCATGAATCGAAACAGAAGGCGCAATACCAGGCTTATATACTGTGTGTGCTAGCAGTTAGATCCCTTTCAATTCCTAAATTCTTTTCATGGTTGTTCGATCGGTTCGAGGATCTCCCAAGAGAATTCTGTTTTGATTAACCAATGTCCCAAAACCTCATGAACGCGTTACAGTTGTTGAGAATAAAGATTCACATCCACTGTACGCCCGTTTGGAACAAATTCCTCGTGAATCACACCTTCAAAATTTCACCAGGCACGTATCATTTTGGAGCCGAAGATTTTGTTTAGCATGACTTTTGCAGGCTGACTGTTTCGTAGTGCCAGGGTTGGGATAATATACCCATTTTTCATCACATGTGACAATTCTCCTAATAAATCCATGGGGTTTTCGATAAGATACGACAGATATTCACCTGCTCAGTATCAGTTCATTAGGTACAGCTTTTGCATGATTTTTAACTGTTTTAATGTTGCGATGTATGGTATCTTTTGATCTTCTTCTGACAGCCTACCAGTACTTTTATTTGCGGATTTTCTCCCAAACATCTGGGTGTATTTCATTGTTTAGGTCTTCCAAGACCTAAATGGTGAATATTTATTATTTTTTTTTTGCAAACGCTGAAACCGTCATTGTTCCACATGCCCACTAACGACACCTTCTCCCTGCAATTTGCATATTCTTCGAGTAGCTTTATAATTAGGAGGATTCTAATCTCAAACTTATTACTTCTATTTTATGATTGTATATTAACAACTGAAGACTGACACATGCTCACAATATACACAATAAGAACCATGGCATCCTTTAAATAAGATTGCCAAACAAAAGAACACCGTTCAAATCTGACAAAACACCAAACTTAAAAACCTACATTTCTCATGAGACAACCTAACAACAAAACAAATTGCAATTACAGTGTAACAATACTAAGTTACGAATACATGCAAGTCAATATTTACAATTACCACCTATACACTGATGACTTACAACTCTACTTCACACCGCCCTTCGTTCTGTCCATGACGCCTGACTAGTAAATGAATATCTAAGCACTCTCTACCTTTGGGGGGAATATATATATTAGCTGTTGTGATACCTAGAGTTGGGATGACAATTTAATCCACATTTAAATTACTTTATTATCCGATAATCTCTGCCTGCAGGAGGAAGGGAGTTCCAGATTCTGGGAACTGACACGCTGAATGATGATGAGTAGAAATGTATTCGGTGACGTGGGATATACAGTTAAGTCATGTTCATGTTTGGACAAGCTTCTTGCCATTGAAGAACTCGACGAGTTCGAAATATAGCAATTTCAAGTGTGACTTTGTCTAAGTGTTTTATCCTTTCCTACTTTTATTATTACTGTCAATTTGTTACATTGTTAATAGTATTACTTTATTTTTATTTTATGCACTATGCACTAAAACTCAATCCACTTAAATCACAGGCTATAGTTGTAGGACATAAACGTGCAATATGTAAAATAAATCCAAACACGTACCGTTCATCATGATAAAGAACAATGTTATTAATTATACCAGCATGACAGAAAACTCAGGTGTTTTTATAGTCTCCGATCTAAAATACAGTCAGGTAACCCAAACATGAAATAAAATATTTTCTTTGATTCACACATGTAGTAAACGATATACCTTTCAGCCTGTAAAAAAAAAAAAAAAAAAAATATCATTCAAGTCATTTTTATGCCTCACTTTGATTATTGTGATGTACTCTGGTCTGAATACTGGGCAGATCAACAGATTACAATGCGTTTATAATGCCTATGTACGAGTGTTGAAGACGTTCAACACTCGTAAATTTCTTCAACTGTCATGACTACGCATGACTTTCCATCCCCTTACGTTCCTGTTCAAAATACTCGTACCTCTCCACCCCTAAGTATATCGTCTCTCGCTTTGTATACCTTTCCCTGCCTCGAGCCCGGAACATGACTTAACTGTATATTCCTCGTCACCGAATACATTTCTACTCATCATCATTCAGCGTGTACATCAGTTCCCAGAATCTGGAACTCCCTTCCTCCTGCAGGCAGAGATTATCGGATAATAAAGTAATTTAAATGTAGATTAAATTGTCATCCCAATTCTAGGTATCACAACAGTTAGTCTCTCGCTTCTTCTTCTTGCTCTCCTCCTACTTTCTCCCCCCATGTACTAGAAAAAAATTACTGAAGAACAAGTGGAATTCTAACTCTGTTTATCATTTTTCTAAATATATAATATATGCATGCAATTTATCTTTAATTTGGATTTATTTATTTATTTTATAGAATTATGTATATTGTACCCTGTATTTTTGCTGGTTTTTTCGTCTGGTAGAGTGGAAGAAAAGGCCTCATATCCTTAATCTTGCCAGGATAAATAAATAAATGAATATTTATATTCTAAATGTATAGCTGAAAGAATTTTGTGACATATGTCAGCTTTTAGAAAAAACAATTTATAACCATTTGCTAAAGCATCGTCACTTACTGAAGTTAAAATTATAGAAATTCCAATAATTCACAATAGTCTAACACGAGGAGGCGTTTTAAATTCTACAGTTCATAAAGTTTCTGTCAGTCTAAACGCTTTTCTGGACATCTAAACTTACACGCTTTACATCACCTCTATGACGGAAAAAATAATACCAATATTTAAGTATTACAAAACAAGGTTTTAAAATTAGTACCTGATACAATAATTTAACTGCAAGGGTACTAAAAAGACCCTGCTTAGTATGCACGCTAAGATTAATGTTAGGAGGAAAGGGTTAATAGGCATGTTACAATAAAGTGGAATGCAGGTATAGGAAGACGAGAAAATAATATCTAATTCTCCTAACTTACATTATGAGTATGCTATACAATACCTACAATAATATAATAAAAGTTACCTTAGGGTACCCCTTATATACAAATAAAGGAGTAGGTGTTTTCTGCATTTTAAACACGTACACACGCACAACGACTAAAGTTTCTGTTTAACTACCTTGCAGTACGCGAATTGTGGACGCATCCACTTAGCATTTAGCGGGCCTGGTATTGTGTACATTGTCCTAGCGTAGGCAATGACCTCCATCTCCATACTTGGTTTGTTTGTAACTGGATTGACTCCCTGTAACTTTGAAAGCCCGCATAACAAATTTAACTTACCCTTGACCTTCACAGAGTAAGAGCGCTTACGATTAGTAAATATGTATTGTGGCTTAAAAAGTATAATGATTGTAGACTGCTACCACGCTGCCATCATTGCACATTATCTCTTATTCGTCAAATATAACAAAATTATGGGTCTATGGGAGTACGATGGTTCTATTCCGGACATCGTCATTGCAATCGATAAGTCAGAAGATTGTGTCCTTCTTTGGAATTCCCAGATCCAAGATCAAGGAGAGGAGGGTTTGAAGAAACTTATGTCCGATACATGTGGGACCTTGAGGCCTTGATATTTACGAGTCTTTTGTCTAACGAAGTCTTAGATCACGATGTCTTAGATATACCTCATATTGATAACCAAAAGAATTAAATTATTAGTTTTTGATATGTTTAATTTCCTATTGGAAGGAAACGTGTGATATTTTTCTTTATGCCACTTACGTTAATACTATCGTTATTCCTAATAATCGTAGAATATTTTTATTTTCTTATTAGAAGTTAGAATAAATCTTATAATGTTTATATTGAAACAGTTCCATCCATCCGCTCCCAATGAAATATAATTATAATATATATTTATGTAAACCAATCATCATATTTTGGCATTGTAATTAATAATATAAATATTATATACACACCTATATATGTGTATGTGTGTCATAAGTTTTGGTGTCAACGTAAGAATTGTACAAAAGAGGAAGTCTCTGGTTTGTCTGTTGCAGTAACTTGGAAAGTCAGCATGTGTCCCATGTGAAGGCCCTCCCCCGCTTTTTTTAAAAGGACTACTATGGCAAGGTTAATAAACCTAAAGGACTTGTAAACTCGTTAAGGTCTCTGAACACGACAGAGTCTTGTACTGGTAGGCTTTAAGCCACCCAAATGTCGACAAAATGTTTTAAGCTTTCAAAAACTGCGAAAGGCACCCGTGGCAGATGGACTCAAATCAGTCAATGGAAAATATATGTTTGAACTTTTAAAGATAGCCACGAACATTGTGCGTGCTTATGTAGTCCCGTGGGACCGTTAAAATCAACGATTAAGATTTGAATTTAATATATAAAGGGGTAGCACGGCTGAGGTTCGGCTGGTTCCTTAGTTTGAAGTTCTACACGCTGCGGGATGCAGTAACAAGATCTACCCGCAGCAAGATATATATAGGCAGTTTAAGTTTTACAAGCGGCGAGACGCAGTTATAAGATATACACCGCGAAATCATAGGCAATAACCAATTCACAGAAGCAGTTCAAGTTCTACGTTGCTGAGGTATGCAGTTATAAGATTTGCATGTGGTAAAATACATGCAATTCTCAGTACTCATTATTAAGTCCAACTTCCAATTTCACGCGCCGCGGCATTCATCTGTAAGTTTCACACGCGGCAAATAAGTTTTTTATTGGCATAGCTAAGCATCTACGCAAAATACTAGAGGACGCGAACGATTTTGGATATAATAAAATACCAGTATATAAACATACATTATGATATTCATTTACACCATTGAATTTCTCGCCCATTCCTGTTCAGTACTACAAAACAAAATAGCCGAGAACACCTTGAGAAATTGTTGTCATTGAAGCATGGGCAACAACACCAAAGCGACCAACAATCAATATTCAAAGTATTTCAAAAGTTGGCGCCCAACGTGACTGTCATACCAAACCGATGCAATATCAATCACAGCTTCCCACCACACATACAATTATTTTGTCTGAAAATAGTTATTTTTCCATTTGGTTTTATTTCAAAGGAAAAATACTTCATATTTCACATTACCCTTAATGTGATTTCTATTCTCTCTCTAACAATCGAGGAACATTCCTCTGTAATCAATTGAATTTCTAGGCTAGCAAAAAAAATTTAAAAATATAAATGTACAAATAAATACATAGATTCAAATTGCCGAGATCTTTAAAGTACCGACCCTTGAGCGAAAAATCTGGGGTTCAGTTTCCACCAAAACCGCCCTCTCTTACCGAAGTTTCTTCCAAATTTTCCACAGTTCTCATAAATGCCAAATACCGGTTAGGTACTTTAATTTTGATTTTTTTACATTATCAATTCGATGTTTGTCTTAGACTTATGTTACGACAAAGAAAGTAAATTTTGGTTTCAGAAATGAACTTTTATATATATATATATATATATATATATATATTCATCGAATACGAACTTTCATTCAATCAAATGATTATATATTTTTTGATTATTTAATTCTTAAGAAGAGAGCAAAGACAATTGTCTGTTTTTCTGAGTACTCTTGTTCCATCAAATTGATTAATATACAGGTTTTATTTTCATTATCTCTTTTTCAAGTATAGTAACTCTTACATTTATTACTTTTAGCTTATTTTTAATATAACTGTATTGCGCTGCTTCTCTCTGGCATATATATTCTGTTATTGGTGTTTTCATTGTCATTCTGAGGGGCAGTAACAACAATAAATTATGAAGGCACTCTGCATCATTATTTCTGTTGATTGCAACTATTATTAAGACATAGATAAGGAGAAGATTAGGTTGGGACATATTACCTGAAGACATGGAGAGATAATCACACGTGTCTTTATGGGCCGCCCTCATTACATAATAAGAATGTGGTGTTGGTACAACGGCTCTGTTGATTAAAGACTATCTGTTCAATGGCTATCCTGCACTTCTGCGAATAGTTTGAAAAAAATGGTATCTACTATATGATATTTTGGTATACTGCCACTTTCCGTTGCATGATATTTCTTATGCCATCGCCTGCCGGAGGATTCACCCTCTAAAGTTCTATAGATTGATCTGGACGCTAGATCATAATCCAAGAAAGGCTCAGCATATTGGTTGAAATAATGGTACACATTTGAGATGAACAGTTCGGTAGAGCTTAAAATCATGAGCCTTTATTATTCGGTTTACGGGAGTGCTATATTGGGAGATTCGACAACACATTTGCTATGCTATTATTTTTCTCTTTGGTCGGTCCTGGTGGTGTAGTGGTAACCACACTTGCTTCTTAAACTCTAGATCGCTGGTTCAATACCGGCCAGGATCGATGGATTTTTTTCGGACGTAAAAATTCTAAGTATGACTTCCTTTGGAAGGGAAGTAAAGTCGTGGGTTTCATCTTTTACGACGTGTAAAAGAACCTCAAGCCTGAAAGAAGAGACCTCTGAGCAAAATTTGTCGGCCGTTTCACGCCCTGAATTGAACGCTGATGACCTGAGATGTTAAAAAGCGTTTATAAATAAACCAAATCGACAATCTTTGTCTTGTGATCTCAACATTTTCTTCATTCTATTACAAGAAAAAATCTTATTCTTTTTAATATAGTCCTCCACCAAATAACCAACTATTTTCGGTGGCCTAAAACAGTTACTTTCTGCGCTGATCTGCAACCGAGTACAAAACACATAAGTATGACATGTTTCTAGAAACTAAACAGTTTATTTATAGAGACGTGTTTTACCTTTACTGTCGATGGTGTTGCTATCTGACGCAAGGCACGGATATTTCATGTACAACTCTTATGGAAGGGCAATAGAGTGATCACAGTTCTCCTGCTCGTTATGCTGTAAGCACAAACCTAAGGCAATCACTGCATTATGCAAATATGTAATTGAAACTAACACTGCAGGAAAACCTTAAGTGGAGAAGGAAAAATGCTATCAAACAAGATTAAAATCACGCTAACTCTCGTGCGGAATGAATAATGACCAGTCAAGTGTTCAGAGAGAAAAATGGAGTTATAAACGAAAGCATGCAAAATTCAGTCCTTTGCTATCATATCGCTATGATTGCGTTTCGTGTCATACGCAGTACATACAGTTGTCATTTCTCTAACGCACAGAAATGAAAATATTTTGCATATTTGAACCATGGAAGTTGGTATTAGGTACCTATAATTGTTTTATACTTAAAGAGGGTAGAAGAAAAGTACTAAAAATACATGAATTGTTCGGTAAGTCTATGCATGCCCAAAAGGTGATAGCACTAGATTGTTTTTAACGCTATCTTGGCAAATGGTGACTGTTGAGGGGTGATGTAAAGTGTTATATAGTTACCAAGCTTAGTGTGTGTTTTAGAGCCATTTTCCTGCTTAAACAACCCTTCAAAATGGAAAAATGTGAATTTAGTAATAAATAATACATTACGTTTTGAAAAGAAACGTATCACAGAAACTAAAGCGCAGCTGAAGAAACATTACGGCTTAGGATGGCATATAAATAGTTTAGTAAGTTTGGAAGTTTCCAAAAGAGCCCAAGCGATGCCAATGATTCCGGAAGGTAACGACTTCCAAAAAGATTGCAAAAAAAAAATTCACCACAAGGTGCTTAGCGATCGGAGACTGAACGTGCGGAAGATCGCTAAAGTTCTGAGCATTTCTGGAGATTAGATGCATAATATTTAGCAAATCATTTGCATTGGCGAGGTAGGTTCGGCTTTACTAACAACTGACCAGAAAGATAACGCATTGTTGTTTCTGAACAGAGTTTGGAACTGTTCAAGCAAAATGCGAGTTAATTTTGTTTACGGCATGTGACGTCGATTACACTGGATTCACCACTACACGCCCGAAACGAAATGAGTGGTTGCAACCGGGGAAAGCGCTCCTAAGTAGGCAAAACTATTCCCTCAATAAGTTGGTAATGGTGACTGAAGTTTAGGTTTTCAGAGTGAAATTTAATTTAGTTTTTGATAATGGACGAAACCATAACCGGTGAGTATTACGGTGTGCTTCTGGAGCAATTAAACGACGAGATCGAGGAAAATCGTCCTCACTGGTGAAGAAAAAGATTCTGTTCCATCTTGGTATCGATTTCAACTTCAAAATAATTGAACTTCAGGTATGAAATCCTTTTTCATCCCCTTTACTCTGCAGTTTTGGCTCCCTGGAACTACTTCCTGTTTCCCAACATGAATATATTACTATAAGAAAATAAATTCGCACTACATGAAGAGGTTGTCATTAAAACAAGTGCGTATTTTGCAGAGCTGAAGAAATCACGTTTTAAGGATGGGTTAAAAAATTACAAAATCGCTGGACTAAATGCATAAATTTGAAAGGAGATCACGTTGAGAAATAAAAATACTTTTCTCCCAAAAAGTAATTTTTCTATTTCACGCGAATTTATCGAATTTTACTCGTATTGCTCTATACCACCCAAATGAAGTGTTATATAAATTAATTCTTTTATAGTCATCACAAATTGAAAAAAAGTCAGTACTTAAGTACGTTTGTGGGATTATAAACATCCTTGAGGAAATATTCTGTCTTCTCCTATGACACCGACAAGGTTGGCAGAAGTCGTTAACTCACGGGATCGTGAGCTTAAGGTCTAGGATTCGATTCCAGCCAGTACCGTCTTTCCAGGTTTTTCTCAGTCCTTATAAATGAAAAATTCTGGGGAAGTACTTTAAATTTAGGCCTGGAACGCTTCCTACCTTAAAAAAATAATTTCTCGGTTTATAACTTCATTGTATCATCAATGTTAACCGCATTTGATGCCTCAGTAGTAAAAACAGGCATTCAGCACTATTTATTAAAATACACTTTTAACATGTGCCTGAAAGTTACAGTGTTTCTTGGCTCTGGGAAATAAATATAAATATATAAAATCTGTATACGCTACCCTGGTACCTGGTTTCCTAAACCAGGGCGTGTATATCAAATTTTCCATTTATTGTTATTATAACTATACAATTCAATAATATTTTAATACATTATTTACAGATTTTCCTAATAACTAGATTAAAATAATATAATAAAACAATAAACAAACAAAAAATAATTAATTGAACCAAAATATAAATTTACTTAATTATTTCCCAAATTAATCTTCCAAAATCTACAAAACTACCAAATTAACAATTTAACAATATTACTGGGAGCCAGTAGGAATTATAGCTGGCAGCCAGCTATTCTATCCTTTAAATTTATTCCATAACTATACAACTATACTATTACTAACCACTGGTTACCAGCGGTATGTACTGGTATCCAGTACTCGGCAGAGATTCTCTTAAATTGGACATTATCCTTAATTGTTTCAATTCTCCTTAATTTATTATATTTATAATAATATCCTTCTATTTGACAATTAACTTCACTTAAAGTTCATTTATCATTATTTATCTTTCCTACTCATTTCATTTATTTGTCTCAACACTTGAACTCATGAAACACTATCACCTCGCTTCCACCATATTACTCTCCATCTTTTCTTCCCAACCATTCCTTCTTCCATCTCGCTTGATCCTCCTGGTTGCACCATTTCTTGCGTTCAGCTCCTCCTCTCCGGACACCATTACTCCATCCTCCATCTCCTGCCGCGGCTCATTCCCGTGCATCTCCAACATCCTTCCTTCACCTTCTGTAATCTTCCTTCTTCCATCTTCTTCCCGATGTCAAAACTCTTATAGGTAAGTTCTCTACTTCAGGTTGTAAATCAACATTATCCCCGTTTATTATATTTTTAGGCATTTTCATCTCCATATTCCCTTCTTCCTTATCTTTATCTTCTCCTTCTAATATTCTCTTCCTGTTGATTTAATTAAAGTTATTTTCTATATTTTCTATTCTTGTTAGTTATTTGTGTTTGGGGGTTGTCTTTGCATACGTATGCGTTCTGATCTTCTTACCTCGTCCTCAGCTTTTTCATTACATCTTATTATCTGCTCTTGTGGTATTACCTCTTCCCTTGCTAGGTTACTTATTTTGAGTGCGGCCTGCTCGAGGTATTTATATAGACCCTTATTTCTAAGTATATGTGCCACCTGATGGCCACTTAAAATTTCTCTTTCTTCTCTCACATGTTCTAAATAGCGTGTGCATTCAAATAACACATGTTCTGGGTTATCCTGTGTTTTGCAAAATGTACAGATATCGTCCTCTGTTCTGTTGATTTTCTTCCAATAAGTTTTGTAAGGCCCGTGACCTATAAGGTAATGTATCATGCCTTTGGTAGGTTGTATAAATTTTAGTTTTAATCTCTCAAAAATGTTGTTAAATAAGTCGAAAGTTCTCCTGCCTGTCTCGGCATTTTCCCATTCGTGTTGCCATTGTTCTTTTAATTTATGTTTTATTTCATTTAAATTGTTGCACTGACTGCCGATTATTAAACTTACTTTCTCCAAGTTGCCTTTCTTCAACCAATAAACAGCGCCTCTTAATTTAATCAATAGGTCAATTGGCCATATTCTTGTTACTACAAAAAGGGCCATAGTGGGTGAGGTGCTTAATGCCCCTGTAAATCTTAATAACACCTTCCTTTGTGATCTTCTTAATAGAGTTTTTATTTGGTCATCCTTCATCCTCAGAGCCCAGACTCCTGCTCCATAAGTCATTATTGAAGCAAAAATGCTCGTGTAGTATGCTGTAATGACATTTAAGGGAATTTTAAAATTTCACTGAACTAATCTTGCTAATTTCATCATAACGTTTTCGGATTTTTTTCGTACGTATTGAGCTTGTTTCCTAAAGTTTAGTTTCTCATCTAAGTAAATTCCCAAATATTTTGCTTCTTTTTGGCGTTTTATATTTTGGTTGTTATATTTAATGCATGGATCTCTTTTGAGCTTACCTTTCAAAAGCATGTAGCCTGATTTAGTTAGACTCTGGGAAATGCAAAAAATATTGTTCACATATTGAGCATTCCGTGTTTCTACTCACATCTGCGAAATCGTTTTCAGCACATAGCTTCTGAGAGATGCTGAAATAGGAGTGTAACTTTCTGATCTGCCTTCGTAAATAGCAGTTATGAAGTGAATGTTATTCGACTGGCTATGATGGACAGAATCATTGTTCACAGCGCTTTATCGAGCAAACTCGTCCTTTAAGGGAAAGTACTGAATGGGCTTTCATCGCCGGTATGATGACGTTAGAGATGATTTACCGATCTGCACTTTCCAACGGCTGAATTTCAAAGCCATAATTGAGCTAACGTTGATGGCCCGAAACTTTCCACATCAGTAGAAATATGTTGACGATTCTTGAGAATATACCGTACATGATTATTAGTATGGATTTACTGAGTAAACTGTCTTTCTCTTGATTAAGAAAACTGTATGAGAGAGATGAAAATAGACGGAAAGAAATACCGAGATAAAAAGAAATAGGTTTCTGATTTCAGAGCATTTATCATTTATATTACTTAGTATTAGTATTTACTAATACTTTTGTAGTTTTTGAGAAAAAAACAGGCTTTTTATAATCTTGAAAGAAATGTTCAATTTGGCTTCAGGAAAGCGATTCAAAATGATATGCAAATTTTAAGGGGAATTAAAAATATTTTATCCCTGCCAATGTAAAATTTAGCAGAATTATTATCCATTATCTCAGAAATAATTAAAGGTAGTTCGCTAATTTTTGCAACGTGTATTTATGAGCAATTTTTTATGTGATTGAGGGGAAAAAATAAATAATAAACAGACAATTTCGATCTAAACTTTTTCATCGAAATTGTTTTTACTGTATTAGAAGTAACTAGTAAAATTTTTAAACGTTTATGCTTGAAAGTTTTTTGGTATAATGGTATATGCGAGTAGAAAAGAGTATTTTAAAGATGTTTCAATGAAATAAATAATTAAAAGAAATTTCATATTTTTCTTCCTTTTATTTATTTATTTATTTATTTTACTAACAATAAGAAAATCTCCGTAGAGAAAATGATTTACAAAATAATTTATGTGTAAGTGAGTGAATGTTGCAGAAAGCGTAAAGCTATGATGCATAATTTAAAACAATTTTAAAAGCATTTAGAATTGCCATAACGCTTTAAAACATTTATCAAAATAAGCCAAGAAAATCAAAATTTTCAAATGACATCAAATCTGAAAATCTTTAAAAAAATCATGAAAGTCACCCTTCGTCATTGTGGTTATGTCGGTCCTGGTGGTATAGTGGTAACCATACTTGACTCGTAAACCCAAGGCCATGTGCTCAATCCCAGTAAGGGAAGTTTTATAACGTAAAAATCCTAAGTATGGCTTCCTTTGGAAGGGAAGTAAGCTGTGGATCCCGTGTCATACATTTACGGCACGTAAAAGAATCTGAAGCCTGAAAGAAGAGGCTTCTGAGCAAAATTTATCGACCGTTTCACGCCTTGAATTGAATGGGACGCTGATGATCTGAGATGTTAAAGAGCATGCATAAATAAGCCAAAAAATAATCGTGATATAATATAGCAAAATCAAAGAAAGAAGTGTTAAGGTTTCGGTCTGTTGAAATTATAGTAATTGTTCCCGCTAAAACAGGAAGGGAGAGAAGAAGGAGAAGCGCTGTAATACCTACAGATCAATAGTTCATAAAAGGTCTTGTGTGGCATGATTAAAATTATTTACAAGTAATCCCTCTGATATCCACTATCAGGAAGCGCATTATATAAGAGTCTTAAGATTATTTGGAATGAAATATTATGCACAAAATCCAGAATTTATTCAAACCCATTTGACAACAAATTGGGCAAGCACAACAATTTAGAACAACAAATTTGAAGCGAATACTTCATAAACACATAACAAAGCAACAACACGGTCAAGAAGTAAAACTTAGACTAAATCCAATAATATCCCATACTACGAGTAAATAAATTAAGATTCAGGTTCCTCTGTATTTAACTCCTTTGACAACTAAACCGTCTAATGGTAGCCATACTTACATCCTAGATCCATGGGAGTTGGTCTATGGAATTTAGGATGTAAACATTCGGAATCGAAGTAAAGCGTTGATTCAGTGTCGTACATTTATGTCTGTGAAGTAAGTAATAAGTTTTTCGTTTTCCCCATTTGTTATTGGGAAATGAGCTTTCTGAGACTGTGTCGACTAAAATGGAGGTTGATGTTTATAGAAAATTAAAGCCATTGACACTAACAGCTGGAATGCAATATTTTAGGCGCTCATAACATTAGATTGCATGTAAGCAGTGCATACAGGCAATCTTTACAACAGACAATAAACAGAAATGAAAAATCGATAAAGGTTGTCGAAAATCTGTGATTTCGAGGTTGCGTTTCGAGATAATCGCGAAAGCAAAAACTTGGAATGTTAGGTAACTTGTTAATTTCGCTGCTGAACTTGATATTTCTCTTAAAAGACCATCTTGTTAATGCAACTGGTTTCGGGGAACTTATAAGAAAGTTCAAAAATACCTGCTCGGTTGCATAATTAGGTACATTATGATTAGAGATGGAACAATTTCTTCGTTAGCAAGATATCAGCAAAACTTGATGAGATAGGGTACATGAAATCAGAGGGAGGGGTTTGTGTTTTTGACTGCAAGGCAGAAACCTGCTGTTAAATCAAAACATAATGCTAGGCAGAGTTCAGAGTCAGCTACACTGCATGGTTGATGTTAAGGCAACTTCACGCCCATGTTAGGAAAGGTTCCATTACTATTCATGAGAAATTAAAAAAGAAAAAAATTTTGTGCCCAATTTGTATCACCGTCTAGCACAAAACCACATATGTGGCAGAGTAGCATACATATTAATATTTTTGTTATACCTTGTCTTTCATTTGAACCTATCCTAATTATTAGAGATTACCAGCATTTCACAAAATTACGATGGTACCAGTGTAGGGAGTGGCCAACATTCTAGAGTTCATAATCTTTTCAAAGAGCAATTAAAAATGTTCAATATGTGCATTCTCTTAATTTGACCCTTTTACAAGAAACTCGCCAAAATATATCTGTCGATGTCTTTCAGATATCAATGGCATTCCTGTTCTCTTTTCCTATTCTTCACAAAGAACCGTCATGTCCAATGAAATAATAGAAATGTAGGTAGAACTGTTCCTAGCTCTTCTAACGCTAGGTGGCATTTCAACTTTATAACTATAAGTTACATATGAAACTCAATTGAATGTCTGGAAAAGAAATAAGGGCTTGCGTCTTATATTAGAACAGACAATACATGAATTTTGATTCCCAATGTTTTACAGCATCATGCCATCTTGCATAACCAGCCACAGAAACGCAATTCAGAGCATTAAATCTAAAATATATTGAACATTTTGAAACTTTAATACAGAATATTTAAAGACAAAAATTGACGGTTTATAAAAGTGAAAGTAAAGTCAATTATCTGATATTAAGGATGGTATTGTGACAAGGAGATGCAAAGTTAGCTATCAAAACTTTGAGTACTGATATCTGTATGTTTATAGAACTTTAATAAAAATGCAAAGAAAATAGAACAAATATTTATTAAAAGAAAGAAGTTATGCTAGAAAATCATTAGCAGGAGGAGTACTTAAAGAACAGGATATAAAATAGCGCACAACGAAAACTTCCTTTGTGTATATATATATATATATATATATATATATATATTGTACCTTTCGTAATACAGTAGAGAAGGGACACCGCCATGAAGTTTTTAGAGCATTCTGAAAATCCCTTACAATACAAGAGTTTGCCCACAGTGTTAAAATGCCATCCAATGAAGTAAAGTAAGCTCAACTGTTGCTAAAGGCCTTGTAGTATCGAAAGTTCCAATTTAATTGCATAATGACGCTACAACAATATGAAACTTATGAAATTCCTGAATGTAACCCGTGAAAGGAACCCTTGAGTTAATCAACCAATAAACAAATAAAATGGAACACAGATAACCAAAAACGGAAGAGGAGAGAGGCCGACGCCAGACCCGATAAGGAAGCGACGTTTTTGGATGAACTTTCTGGACTTCTGCGGTGAAGCTACTGCGATTGTGATCAAAGGTTTATAGAGAGTACTTATGGAATGAGTGTATTCGGCGTCGCTAGGGGCATAATTCGATATTCCAGTATTTAAATGACTCGATAAAGATTGCTTTAATATCTGGCGACCTTCTCCTGCTTCGGTTGCTTATCTCAGAATACACAATGCAACAATAAGCAACGATAAACATAAACAATGAGCCTGGTTGTTCACGTTGCTTCACCACCACCCATAAATACCCTGAGGTTCGAATCTTAACCATCATTTTATCTCCCCACGCAATGTAATGATGATAGAAGGCATACGTGCACCAATAATTGAAGATCAAATATTTTTTCACTTATATACCGATGATATAGTAATTCTGTCTAGGACAGTACAAGACCTGCAAAATAGCCTAAACGCACTACAAGATTATTGTAAACAGTGGCGCATGTAAGTAAATACATCTAAAACTAAACCTCTCACCTTTAAAAGTGGCTAGGTTTGTGGCAAACTGGAAAAATGGATACATGGAGAAAAAGTAATCCAGACCGTTAAACAATTTGACTATCTTGGAATAAGATTTGACCTGAGTAGAATAGGGTTTAGCGCCCGTTTTTACTACTGAGGCTTCACTGATGATACATGAAATGATATATTGGGAAAGGATTTATTTTTAAGGAAGGAATCATTCCAGGCCTAAGTTTAGGGTACATCCTCGGCATTTGCCATTTACGAGGACAGAGGAAAACCTGGGAAAAAACCTCAGTCAGGGAAGATGGTCCCAGACCTCCCGCTCATGAGTTCGAGCCTTAACGACCTCGGTCACCCGTGGCTGTTTGACATGAGTTGAAAAATAAACAATAGCTCTCTGACGTGATGAGACAGCTAGTTCAGATACCGAATATGTCAGTCAAACATTAAAAACTATGTATGAAGCAATGGTTGGGTAATCATTGTTTTGTATATATAATCGGCCCTGGTGGTATAGTGGTAACTATACTTATCTTGTAAACCCAAGATCGCCGGTTCAATCCCGACCAGGACCGTTGGATTTTTTCGGGCATAAAAATCCTAAGGATGGCTTCCTTCGGAAGGGAAGTAAAGTCACGGGTCCCGTAAAAAGAACCTCAAACCTGAAAAAAGAGGTTTCTCACCCTGATTTGAACGGTACGCTGATGATCTGAGATGTTAAAGAGCGTTAAAAAAAGCATTGTTATATGGAAGTGAGTTTGGGGGAGGGATTAAACCGACTGTCTAAATAAATGACAATGTTATTTCTGAAACCAAATTCTAGGAGTGCGGAGGGATACATCCGTGGCGTATTACGAGGATGGGATGCTGGGAAGACGCAGCCTACAGCAAAATAAATGTCATTAGATACTGGCTAGGAATAATTAAAGGATAACAATAAACCCTGAGGGCAACATGCTATAGACACTATTAAAACATTGCATTACCCAAAACTGTGGGTGGCTTTTGTACAGTGAAAATTGTCCAAAATCGGTTTAAACAATATTTTGTGGAGGGTTAATGAAAAAAATTTAAATTTATTTGGTTTATTTTCGGAAGCCCTGAGGTATCAGCATCCCATTCAATTCAGAGCGTGAAACTGCCGATAAACTTTGCTTAGATCCCTCTTCTTGGAGGCTGAATTCTTTTACGTGCCGTAAATCTATGACACGGGACCAACGGCTTTAATTCCCTTCCGAAGGAAGTCATACTTACGATATTTACGCTCGAAAAAAATTCATGGCCCTGGTTGGATTTGAACCCACGAGGGATCGAGGCAAGTATGGTTACCATTAAAACACTAGGACCGACTTAATGAAAACAGGTAGAGCGTAATGAAATAAGTCAAAAGGCACCTGTTTGGCAAAAACCGGCAGGAAATAGAGGCGTGATGCATCTCATGTCATCTCTGTACCTGCAGAGCGAAATTAAAACATAAAATAGAGGTCGGAAATGGAATGGCTTAGACTGGGAGGCACGTAAGGTTGCTGATGAGGAAGACATGAGGAGCTGCCCATTATGCTCGGAGCTGGAAGACTTGGTTAAGTGTACGCAAACAGAAGACGCTAGGATAAAATTTTTCCTGGATTTATTTTTGACTTTCAGTACAGGGAGCTGTCATTTTGAAACTTAATTTTAAATAGGCAGAACCGGCTAAACATGGGAATTTTATTAAATGAAATACGTAGTTTTATGGACAAAAATCTAAAATATTACGAAAAAGTTTATGACTATCAAAATTATTGCATATATGTCTGTGGTGAGTGCGTTCTTGTTAATCCTGTTTTCTTTTGTTGGAGTCAATTTCAGAAATTAAGTATTTTACGGGAGTATGAACGATTTTGCGACTGTGATGTGCAATATACAGGTATCTAGTTTAATTGGAATAATAAATGCCACTACCACTAGTACTATTACCACCACCTCCTCATGCTGCCGTAACACAATACAGCAGACTCTCCACCAATTTTTACGAAGAGCAAGCACGCGACATCAACATGCATTGGTGCATGAATCTCTTAGTAGGAGTCTTAATAGTGCCGGGGAACGACCAGTGGCGATTTAAATGCTATCTTTGTCCCGCAATGCGAATTTTCAGAGTCAGCAAGCGAGCAAGCGGTCACAATTCAGTTTCTAAGGGCCTTCCACTCTCAATGAGCAGTTACATGGTTATTAAAAAGAAATAATAAGCGTTTCCTTTGCTCTGATCATTTCTGAATTATGTATTTTTCCCATCTTGGCATCTTTAACGAATTACCATGGGATACAATGTTATAGCTGCAGAAATTAAGATACAAAAAGGAAAAGGATACTAAATTTCTGTTTCGTAATTTGTTCTTTTAGATTTGAATATTTCTTTTTCAAATAACACTGCTGATTTATCTATAAAAACTGGGCGAGATCATCATAGTAGGCTTTTCACTATTTATGAGTTTTATTCAGTAACTCATTTCTGAATGCATTTATGGTCCTTTAGACTCACGCCTATTTCTGTTATTTTGGTTGTCTGCTTATTCTGGTTGGTCTTGCTCTGATTCCAGTTAAAACAATTGACTGAATAAATATTTTATCAAGAGTTTTCTCACACTACTGAGGCTAATTCTGAAAGGGAAAGTGGAAAAGGAAAATTATAACTAAATAAAATATTAGACAAATGAGCAAACAAAGAACTAGAAAATTGATTTCGCTTTTTTTCTTTATTTATCTTTTCTGTTTTTATTTTTATCGTTCAACCGCCACGGGTGGCCGAGATCGTTAAGACGCGGACTCGTGAGCGGCAGGTCTGGGGTTCGAATACCGCCAGGACCGTCCTTCCTGGCTGAGGTTTTTTCCAAGTTTTCCTCAGTCCTCATAAATGGCAAATGCAGGGGCGGTACCCTAAACTTAGGGCTGGAACGATTCCTTCCTTAAATATATCATTTCATCTCATGTATCATCAGTGTCCATTGCCTGTGGTGCCTCTGTAGCAAAAACGGGCGTTAAACACTATTCATTTATTCATTCACTTTTATCACTCATTCTATAGAGAGAGACAGAGAAAATAGTGAATGCCTCTTATTTTTCTCTTACGCCTTCACTTCTTTTCCCCTTTCTTGATCGCTTCTTCCACATCGGCCATTTCCTTGTTGTTTTTTTTTTTTCTTTTCGTTTTAAGAAGGACATTTGCCTAAAGCGGTACCGGTCGTAAATTTTCCGAGGATAAGTGCTCTGTTTGTTTTTTGAACAGTAAAAATTAATAGACGGAGTGACAGCTAAAGATGTCAGATATTCTTTCCTTTGGCAGGCATTCCATTATAGGGGCGCTGAGCAGAGGCTACTTTAACACACTGG
Organism: Metallyticus violacea; assembly: GCA_030762175.1. Lineage (NCBI taxonomy): Eukaryota > Metazoa > Arthropoda > Insecta > Mantodea > Metallyticidae > Metallyticus > Metallyticus violacea. The sequence goes on from CM060835.1 coordinate 74,034,953, forward strand.
GGACTAAAATAAAGAGTAATTGTTTTAGCTACAGCGTTGTACCATAACGACTTACTTTTATTATGTTAACGATGTTTAGGTTATGCACAACAGAATGGACAAGGAAGTGTGTCAACCATATAACAAAAGATATATTACTAGTAGGGCAGGTACACTTGTTAGATCCGTTTAATTATATCAACGCCCAGAGTGTCCTTAATGGGCAGGTCGATGTGATAATTTACATCTCCACTGAACCCAAGTGTTATGTTGTACATGCTCGTAGACACCCCGGACGTCGATACGCCAGCTGTTTGCCCTGGACAACGTGCGATATGCAAATGGGGTTTGTACCGCATTCCACTTCTTACTATGAATATATTTGTTTACATTTAGATATCTTTGGGCAACTACAGAAATATAACGTTTTAACGAAGTTAAAGCCCTTTGAAAGTATTTGTTTTTCTAAAATAATAAAGTGAATGTGTGCAAATATTAGGAATAAAAACGATATTTGTTTATTCGCTTTCACTGTGTCAACCAATATGTATGGCTGGACAAAAATTATCTAGTTTATTAAAATTTATTTCAAAGATGTTTGATGTGAAAGTTTAGGACTATATGCTGTTGCACATGCAATTGTAGAAGAGCGCATAGTTGATTTCCTCTTGCATGAACAAACAGAATCTCTAAAGTGCGTATACCATGCACGAATAGATTTATCTGTCTGCGTGTACTTCCCGCATTCTGCTCAAAATCGATGCTGAATTGTGATTATGGACCTAGTTGTACGGGTTTCAAGCACATAAATTGCTTCTTCTCCGCTGCGTGGTCAAACATTTTTGGTGATCAATGTTCATGGGGGCAGAAAAATACAAATGTTCATTGTTTCTTCATATCGCTAAGGATTGTGCTCCAAGAAGTCAATACTCAGGAAAAAAACAACATATTTTTAAAATTCTGAACTTTTATGCTACAAATAGACATTTCGAGTTGTATATCCAATGTTTACTTTATGTGAATAATTAAGTAAAACATTGCCAGAGGTATAATATTCCGTGAAATCTCTGCTACATCAAATACGAAAATACAACCATCACATCCGCCACGGGTGGCCGAGGTCGTTAAGGTGCGGTCTCGAGAGCGGGAGGTCTAGGGTTCGTTTCCCACCAGAACCGCCCTCCCTTACTGAGGTATTTTCCAGGTTTTCCTCAGTTCTCATAAATGGCACATGCCAGGGAGGTACCCTAAACTTAGGGCTGGAACGATTCCTTCCTTAAAAAATTCCTTTCCCAATTTATCATTTCATCTCATGTATCCTCAATGTTCAGCGTCTGTGGTGCCTCAGTAGTAAAAACGGACGTTAAACACTATTCAAAAAACGAAAAAACAAAACGATCATCATTATATTATGAAAACAAAATTGGAGTGCAAAAATTAATAATGTAAAAGTCAATTATACTTTTGTTTATCAATACCGTTAATAAAACGTTACATTATGACACTAGGTGCATATGTCGTTTAATTGGTTTAATTGCTAAAATGCTGTCATGAACTGAGTATTATATTATGATAATATTAAGGAAACAATTTATGTATTACTAAAAACAGAATAAACAATTCATCTTCATTGCAGAATACGTAATTATAAAAGTAATAAAATGTAATAAGTTAATATTAACAACCAAATATATTGATGTAATTTTATAATATTTGCCAGTTATGAACTATATGCCAAGTTTCTGAAATATTCTTAATGTTTTTACTGTTCATCCAATTGAATGGATGAATATGTCCCATTCCTTCTGCTAAGTATCATTCAGGCTTTTTAAGCCGGGGCAACGATCTAAATCATTTCCACGGATTCAATGACGTCATAAATACAGGGTGACTCAAAATGATTCTAACGAAAGAAAATGTAATAGATAATATTCCATGCACTGAAAGAGTCAGACATCTCCTAAACTGTTGATGGTCTGACGAATGTGATGATCGCCACGTCAATCAAGCAAAATACTAGTTTTCTGGGTTGGGAAAAAAATGAACATTAAGAGAAAGTAACACCTCCTACAGCATCGATGGTTCTTACTTCAAGGAAACAGAACTAACATCACATTAAAGTGCACAAGGAGCAAGTGATTGAAAGATTTGCAGAAATGTTCCGCGCTGAACAACCTTCATATACATAAGCAAGTGTAGCAGCAATGGAGCGATCTTCCATACTGGTCATGGAAAAGGGCGCCTATTCTAACAACTAAAAATGTTAGGTAACTTTAGGCTTCTTTACAAGATATAGGGTACTTTGACGGTACTTTATGGCCGCGCAAGCATTTAATTTTGAAGTGGCTGAGGAGAAAGTGGCCAGAATATGGCCGGGAAAGGTAGTTTCCAAGTACGGGAGAGCATAATTCCTTGATATTTATGTTCATTATTGGAATTATCATAAAACCATTCACAATAATCAGGTGAGAGAGGCACCGGGCAGCCAGGATCTACATGAAAATACGAGAGATAGTCACAAGTTTTAATTATCATCTCGAAAAACCATAAAGTTAAGTAAATGTTTTGTTTGTTTGTTTGTTTCATGTTTACATGAACTTCCCGCGCCACAATACCTTATCACGCCGCTAGAGGAGCCAAAACAAAATGGCGCAGCCCATTGATAAAGTGGAGTATCATGCGGTAGTTAGTTTTTTGCATTTGAAGGGAACAACGCTGCACAATTCATGCTAAATTGTTGGAAATATACGGTAACAATGTACCATCATATGATACAGTGGTTAGGTGGTGCGGACGCTTTCAGTGTGGTCAAACTGGTCTGAATGAGGAAAAACGAATTGGCAGACCATCTCTCTGTGTGAATAATCAGGAATCGCAAGAGAAGTGGAGGCCCCGGTACTCATGGACCAGTTTTCAACATCTTGCACGACATTTTGAACCTGACAAAGGTCGCGGTCCGCTGGGTTCCGCGATTGCTCACACCCATTCAAAAAGTCCGCCGAAACGTCGCAGCAGCAGGAATGTTGCAGTTGCGTCAGCCCAACCCAGATGATTTCTTGGACGAATGATGGGCGTATCACCATGATCCAGAGACAAATGAAACGCATGGATTCACCATCGCCGAAAAAGAACAAGGACGCGACCATCATCGGGCAAGGTGATGATGCTGAGTGTTTTTTGGGACTGCCATGGTGTGGTGCTCATGACGAGGTTACGGGAAGCTATCCAAGGAAGTCTTTTTGCTCCACTACAACGCCCCAGCTCATTCTGCACACGACACAGTCACACATGCTGCTTCTTTGGGCTATCAAGTTTTGCTTCACCCCCGTGTTTTTTGGACCCAGCGACTTCTTCCTCTTTTCTCGCATGAAGAAACCATTACGTGGCAGGCATTTGCAGAAGGACGACGAGGTGATTTTCGAGGTGAACTGTTCCTGAACAGCCACAATGCAGACTTCTACAACCAAGGTCTCTGCCCAGTATTCATCATTGGATAAAAAGTGTCACAATGTAGAGAAGGACAAGCACCGTCACAAAGTTTCATGATCGCAGCTTGATTTTTCAAAGTGATAATTAAAAATTTGTGACTACCCCTCGTATGCTCAACCTAAAATATGTAAATCTAATACAGTAATATTAGGCAGAAACGCGTGGTTATTTAACCGAACAATGCGTTTGGATTGGACAGAATTAATATATTCACCGTTTACAGACAGATAGGGATAGCCATATAGGCAAAAAAATATAATTAATATAAAAATAAATAATATAAATATATATAATATAAATATAATATATAATACAATAATAAAAAATGCATAACACTTTTTTCTGTACTATTTTTAATCGAATAAGCGTTACATTTTATACGTTAGAGTAAGTTCATTTAGGTTAGTTTAGTTTAGGTTTAACAAAAATATAATATTATTCCATAATAACACTTTCTAACTCTATACATTTTTGTTATCTTTATAAATTTTCTACACTATTCTTAATCGAATAAATGTTATTTTTATACGTTAGATTATTTTAGTATAAGTTTAACAAAAAATGGTACATCAAAAATATTAATAATACTCTAGCAACACTTTTCTCGTATCGTAACCAGTCGGCTCTCTTCGCTACGGTTCGGGACTGCGACTGCAGATGAGTTCAGTAGGTACGGGCAAGTGTTCAGATGGAACACAAAACACTGGCAGTTAACATAAGAATTACAACATAACCAGACGTAACCAACAGGCAGTTTGAACATTTCATGCATGAAAGAGTTTCATGTGGTATGCTGGTATGTACTGTTTCTTTGTGTTTCCCATGATTAATGTATTATGAAGAGTTGTAGAAAATGAGTTCTAACGTGGAAATACAGCATTTCCGGACTCATATCTGTGTAAACATATTTTCTTCTTCTAAGTGTGGGGAATGTGGCCTGAAAGTTTGACCGTATGTTTTTGTTACACCCGATATAACCCTGTGCCTCCCATCCTTCTTCCCTCTAGTATAGTAGAATGTCAAAAAGCGTTTTTTTAAAAAAAAAATAAATATTCAGTTACCTTATATTCTTTACATAGTTACACACAATATTTAAATTAATTTTAAAGTCTGACACTTGTTATGAATTTACTTTGATAAGTAAAATAACAGTGAAAGGGAAGGTTTAACACCGGAAAAAGTTTTCGAGGATCACCTTTTCACCCCCTGCGGAAAGGAAGAGATGGGAGACATCGCTTATAAGGCAGCGTTATAACCTCTTGAAAGACTTCAATATCCTGCGAACGCCTTAAGGTTGGGATCAGTTTGTTGTTGATGACAACGGAAACTTTGTAGCGGCTTAGATGAGTTATGTTGCGGTCTCTATCTCCAGCGCCGTGCAGCTTTTTCTTCAACATGAAGGCCGATGAGTTACGTTCTTTCATTTTACTGAAGGGGCACTGTCACTTGATGAATGACACAATAGGCACGAAAGAAAAACTCTTGCGATAAAAGACCTTCGCAGGACTTATAACATCGAGATGCCTACGACGTTGGACATGACGACATTGTACACAGTGTACGCTAATACAACAAACAGCATTTGAAAATGTACAGGAGGATTTTAGGCTGCATCTTAGGCAACATTGCTGAACATTAATTAAGTAATAACTTGATTCAGAAAAATTATTTTGATCAATGAAATATTTTTTTATTTGTATAGAAAGTAGTAAAAGGTCTTTAATTAAATTCTAGAGCGTCAAATGTTAAAATAATAACACTTTATTTGCAAAAATGTGTGATACATGAAGTGTCTTGTTCAAAATATAAATTCAGAAAAATGTCAAATTACGCAATTTAAGGGCCAAAGGCACCGAGTTTTCCAACTTCTGCAATTTTCATTTAAGGTCAAGAGTTTTATATCATGCAACAAAAAAAAAAAAAAAAAAAAAAAAAAGATAAAAATTAATGTGAAAATTTCAGCCAGTATGTTTGAGATGTTTAAAATTAAAAGTTTTTAGTATGCAAATTCCAAACACTTCTTGCAAAGGAAAGTTTAAGCAAGGTCTATAAAAGTTTATTTTTAAATAGTTGTTATAACTGTTTACTATGTTCTGCTATTTTATTTATATTTTTTGGTAATTTGAATTATTATTTATATGCCTATTATCAATAGTGCATCAAAAACATTTATTTAAAACTATTACTTAGGCACATATATGCCAAATATGAAATAGACATTTAAGATGCAAAAATATACACTCAGAGGCAAATATATAATTCAGCATCTAAAACAGAATATTTTCAACTTACGTATATGTCAATTATATATAATTCCAACCATTTTAACATTAAATAATTTTGTAAATATTTTGCAACCATTCTTAAGTACTGGATATAATTTTGAGTCTATACTTTTTTATTGTATGAGCATGAACATGAATGCAAGTTAATCGCATTTCATAATTATCTCGTTTTTACCTGTAGGATAGCACAAGGTAACACCTGCATTGGTAACATAACGATACACCCTTCAACACTCAGTGGCACTCTCAGAAACACGTTGATGAAAGTTTTCTCCATCATGTCCCAAACGTGCTCAATGGAGTTAAGGTCAGAGCTCCGGACTGATCAAACTAGCGCCTGAATTCCCATCTCACGCAAGTACTGTGTTACAATGTGGACCACGTGTGGGAGGACATTTTAAAACACGAAGCGGAATTCATTGTCAACATATGGAGAATAGGGGATAACATACCCCTAAAGAATTTCCCCAATGTAGTGGTTTGCTTTCAGGGCCCGTTCTCCATAAAAACCAACCGTCTTGACTTTCACACTGACACCAGCCGACACCACGATGGAACCTCCCCTGAAAGGGGCATATCTTTCTGAAGTCCTCCTCCATACTCTTTCCCTGTCATCGGGAGATCTCAGGCTGAACCTCGACTCACCCGTGAATAGGACAGCTTTCCATTACTCCTCAGTCCACTTCAGATGTTGACGAGCAAAGGCAAGACGTGCTTGCCGATACTGCTGGATAAGCGAGGGACCTTTGCCTGGTCTTCTAGAGGTGAGCTGTGCTTCTTCATGCCCTTTGCAAGCGTTTTTGAGCTTTTAAGGCTGTTGTGTGATGATCACGCTGAACTTGCAGCCACAAAAATGTATCACCTCTGGCGATGTCCCTCTTCTGAGACCTTATCCTGATCTTCTGCAGTAGATACCAAGTTCCCTGAACCTCCTGTATGTCCTTGTATAGTAGAGATATCGACTCTTAACACCTGGGCAACATAACACATACTCCGTGCATCTTCCAACAGAGTAACTGCTTTAGCAGTCACTTCTGGACATAACGGCATCTCTATCTCATAAAAGTATGTGTTAAACTGGTTGAAATACCTCAACAATAGAATAAAGTGATGTAACTATAATGTCATGGATATTTCAATTGGCTCAAGGTTTAAAACGTGATTAAGTTTCATTCATGTTTATGCCCATACAATCAAATAAATTATAGACTCAAAATGATATTCAAATACATAAAGAGTGGTTGTAAAATATTTGGAAAAGTGTTTAATGTTAAAAAATTGAATTAAATTATAGTAATTCGTATATGATAATATGTCAAATTAAAAATATTTTTAAAAAAACAGGTATTGCGTTTTGTTTTCTTCTTGCCTCTCAGTGTATTTTGAAGTAAAAAGAACATTTTAATAAACTCAAGAGTTAAAAGTCCTGAGAACTTGTTTAAAATGTCCATTGGACCTTTAAAGATAGTGTCAGTAAAAACAATTATTGTAAAAGTCTAGACATCAACAATTTTCTCTTATAATGCAATAGACTTATTTGTCAAATTTTGGCCAAAAACTATGTAGTGATCCCATTTAAGCGGTCATATCTTCTAAAGAAATTTATAAAATACGTACCCATTCAGGTGAAATGAAAATGAATATTCTACTATTTAAAAAGGGCGTTCATGGCACATAACCAGATAAAAAGTGTCCGATCTTATTAAGTTTTTTCGGATCAGAGAAATAAATTGACTATGCCATTTTTCAATACAACTCTTATTCACTTCAATGTAATTTTCACATGGCGGCGTCGTGCTCGCCCTCGTGGCAGCCCGGGTCAGAACCCCCAGTGATTGTTAAATGGGATTTCCGAAGGACAAAGCGGCACCTACGGAAACTTTCTTCCGTATCTTACCCCATCATTTCAACTCCATCTTCATCGTCATCATTCAGTGTAATGTAGTCCACCGATTTTGGGTGAGAGTAGCTACAAATGAACTCTCTTCTGTTCGAGCACATAACCCCAACACCTGATCGACAAGTGAGTTGGTATTAGAATTCACCCTTTCATCTATGAATGAACAATTCAATGCTTTTGATTATACGAGCTAATTTTAATTTCCTTATGAGTGCAGTTGATCATAATAAATGAAATAGTGTCCATCTGACGTCACACATTTATGACATTTTATGTTCTTTAAGTCCCTCAGCAGTGTGCAAGTTATTCTTGTAGACTTACTTTTTTATACAACACACTACAGTAAAAATCACTTCACTATAACATTGTAATTAATAACATTGGCGAGCTAATAGCCTACAATAACAGAAAAATTTGCAATTACACTGATTTCTTAACCGTAAAATCGGCTATAATAACTCACAGACGAAAATAATGCTTCTTTTCATAAGAGCAAATGCGAACACGTGCAGCTATCAATGCGGGAATTGTGTGTTATTAAGACTGGCAACTGCAGTGGCTTTGACCGAGCGTGCACCGCGCTAAGCTGCGGACGCAGAACAAATATAACACTCCGAATTTTGATAATAATGATAATAAAATATTTTATTTAAAAACATATTGTGATACAAATTTTAAGGTTACGCTAACTATACATAAACAAACATTTTAAAACAACTAAAAGGAATTCTTGTTTTAAATGTAAGTATAATGTGCTCTTTTCCCACATTTCTTCTTTAAACATTTACGAAAGTTCGTCGCGCAAGAACTGCGTAAACTAAGCAAATTCCTCAGCAAGTTGAATAACTTCAAAAATAATATAAAATTCAAATTATGGCCTTATTAATTAATGAAATAAGTTATGACATAAGTATATGTTAATTAGCATGACAAACTTTAAAGCTAGCTAATAAAAAACTTTGTTTTATACATTATTTACCTAAATGTATAGTGAAAATATTCTAACTTTCAAAAGTAAGAGGAACAAAATTAGAATTCTTGCAATCTATAACTATTACAAAACAGAAATCACATTTTTAGAATGTTTTTCCTTCTTCTTCTTATTATTGAGATTAAACCACAAAAAAGTTTAGTATAACATTAATTAAATGAAAAATTACCACAGACAGATAAATCTATATTGTGTGGGTAATTTTCAACATTTTACATGTAACCATGTTTATGAAATGAGCCCTTGATATCATTTCACATTCACTAAAATAGAGAGAAATAACAGAAAGCAATCTTGTGCATTTAAGAAGAAGACGTTTATATGTACCAATAAAACAAAAACATATTAATATTTAAGAACAATTACAATGTACTAAACAAATATACACAATTAACATGTACAATCGAAAGTTCCGTCTATTTTCAGTGGCTTTTAAATTTAATTTAAAATTTATTGCATTAAAAATGTATAACGCAAACCATTTCTGAAGGTTATTACAGAGCGCTCTCACATACAAATATAATTTTCACACACATATTAGGTTAACATTTCACATTTGCTATCTTCACGACGATATTTTTGTTAATTATAAAACATATGTAACATAAATACAGTTATATGGTAAATTAATTTGTCCTTTTATATAAAAACAACACAGAGAAAAGTAAACGCAAGAGTGCTCTTTAAATTATGGTTTTCAAGTACCTATACCGCTACTAAATGACCCAATTTTCCCAATTTTCGGTAACTATTTTTCTTATTTTATATAAATAGAATGTACCGAATTTTGTTGAGAAGAAAGAAATATTGGTGCCGCTAGATCCATCTTTAAATTTTGAATTTTTGGTAAGCCCCCACTCCTAATGGTCCGATTTCTCTGGTTTTTAGGAACTATCTTTCTTATTTCATTTAAATGGCATATTTCGAGTTTTGTTGCGAAAAAACAAATATTAGTGCCGCAAGAGCAATTTTAAATTTTGGGTTTCAATTAAACCCCCCACCCCTAAAGGTCCGAAATAGCGGCTGCTAGAGCGATTTTAAATTTCTTTTGATCCCCACTCTTTAAATTTTGGTTTGCAGGTACATCTTTATTCCTAATAGCCTGATTTCCCTGATTTTCAAAAACTATTGTTCTTCTTTCATTTAAATGGTATATACCATGTTTCGTTATGAAAAGAAATTTATGCCACTAGAGCGGTTTTTCAAATTTGTATTTCAAGTAAACTCCCACTCCTAGTAATTAGATTTCGCTGATATTCGGAAACCATTTTTATTAATTTACTTTAATGACATGTACAGAGTTTCGTTAAGAAAAAAATGTTTGCCGCCGCTAGAGCGATTTTTAAAATTTCGCTTAGGTGAACTTCTTACCCCAATAAACAAAACTTGCTGGTTAACAAACTAGACCTTTCTTTTGTTAACTGATCATTATATGTCGAGTTTCGTTGAGAAAAAACAAAATTTGTGACTGCTGCAGCGTTCACATTCACACACATAATATGTACACGTGTGTGTATAAAATTACAATAAGCAGATAAAAAAAAAACACTTGGAAATTCACAGCATATCTATGATTTTCCAAGGGTTTTTGTTCTTTTTCTTCTTATCTAGTTATCGTTATTTTAGTTACATTTCATTGAGTTATTTTATTTTTCATTTATATTATACAGGGTTATTATAAATAATTGTCGGGGGTTCGTGAATTTTTTTTAGAAAACAATAAAACCATTTTTATTGTTACAGTAACGGTTAGATAAACTGTCAAAGTTTTTCATCAACTGTAGTGAGATCAGTTACCACCAGATGGCAGTAACAGCAGTGTTTAACAAAATGGCGGTTAGCGGTAGGGAGAAAGCTTTTTGTACTCTTGAATATCATCATCACCGATCCGTTACCATAGTCCAATGCCATTTTCGGACAAAATACGGGAAGGAGCCTCCTTCCGGCAACTCTATTCGCAGATCGTATGCACAATTTGTGGGTACAGGTTGTTTGTGCAAAGGGAAAAGCAGTGGGCGTCCCGCTATGTCAGAAGCGGATGTGAATCGGATTAGGGACGTTTATCTCCGTAGTCCTAAGAAATCAACTACGAGATGTAGCAGGACACTGCAAGTTTCTCAAACCACAGTAAGGCGTGTGTTACGAAGACGCCTAAAGGTAAAGCCATATCGCCTACAACAGCGTCAAGCTCTAACAGCTAATGACAAAGTCCTACGTTTCAACTTTTGCATGGCACTGCAGGAACATTTTGAAGATGATGATGGTTTTCTTTACATTAGTTTTCAGTGACGAAGCTACCTTTCATGCGAATTCGAAAGATGAACAAGCAAAACATTCGCTTATACAACGAACCCCCATTGTTGTGTGTAACATGTGCGAGACTCCCCTGTTTTGTGCCGTTTCAAACACGAAGGTCTACGGCCCGTTTTTCTTCAATGTACAGACAGTGACAGGGCTGACTTACCTGGACATGCTGTTACCCCAGCTGAGTGACGACAGGGACGATTACGTGCTGCAACAGGATGGTGCACCACCTCATTTCCACAGAGAGGTCAGGGCATTTTTAAACCAATTACTTCAACAGCGATGGATGGGACACGGAACGGAAGGTGATCTGATGCTATTACCCTTTACACCACGTTCACCAGATCTTACACCATGCGATATATTCCTATGGGGATATGTTAAAGATCAGATATTTGTTCCTCCTTACCGGTGGATATTCAGGAACTGAAGCAGCGCACCCGAGCCGCCTTCGAAACCATCACCGGTGCCATGTTGACTCGTTATGTGGGAAGAGATGGACTATCAAGTAGATGTGTGTAGAGCTACAAAAGGCGCACATATCGAGCATTTGTAATGTATGTAAAAAACTTTATGAGTTACAGTTCACAATAAAACAAGATACATATTCCAACGTTAATTGCACTGTGAGTTATGAATTTTTGTAACCCCGACAATCATTTAGAATAAACCTGTATAATGTATTTTATCATCATTTTCGGTGCCTGGTAGAAAGGATCGTTATAGATTTGCATAAAAGTTTCAAAAATTCGTTAAATACTGGTTGAGTGTCTCAGCATTTCAATGCAGAATTGTGTAACTACAAATCCCAAAGTAAAATCTTATCTTAGTAATTTAACCGAACGCCGCAGTGTTATTTTCAATAGAATCCACTTTTAACACCTTCCGAATATCTTTAACAAATGATATTTTTATTCTACAAAACAAGCAGACTAACACGGTTCACAACAAACTTATTCAACCGAGTAGGCACTCGTAGTTCAGCTCTATTTACCTTGAGAGAACATTTTACCTACTTGAAGAGTTTCCATTTCGGAGAGAGCCATGCGCGGAATATCTAATATCATTTGAATGGCTTTATTGCAAATGTATTCAACTCTCACCTCCAAGCTAGCAGGTAACCGAAGTTAAGTTTCTTATTTGCTTCAAAGCAAAAGAGCGAGGCGAAGTTTACAGTCAAACTTTGTAACAATGTTATACTAACACAAATAGGTTATGAAGTTTTCTAGGTTATGTCTAAAGGTAAAATGCAGGATCTTATGTGAAGAGAATCTGAAAAGATTCGGGATAGAAGAAAATTGCTGTTGGAGGAGAAACAAGTTTTGAAAGAAACATACTTAAATTATAGTATATTGGTTTGTGCATTTAAACGTTCGTATTAGATCTATTTCGAGCTACGTGAAAAGTAACAATTCACTGCATATTTTATTTAATGCCACTTTTCGACGTGCTCAGCAGTGGCACTGTTATGATGCTATAACACAGTAATGCGATTAGAAATGTTTTAAAACAAAAGAATAATGAGTTTTCATTAAGCTTTTAGATTATCTGATACAATTACTAGCTATAATACTGTGCATACTTATATATGTAAATACTTGTATAAATACTAGAGCTGTTTAATAAAGAATGATCATAACTTTTTGACAACATAACTTTACTTATATTCATAACATTAATTTGTTATTTTGTTTTATTTATGGACGCTCTTTAACATCAGGGCATCAGCGTCCCATTCAATTCAGGGCGTGAAACGGCCGACAAATTTTGCTGAGAGGCCTCTTCTTTCAGGCTTGAGGTTCTTTATCGTGCCGTAAATGTACGGCACAGGATCCACGGCTTACTTCCCTTCCGAAGGAAGCCATACTTACGCCCGAAAAAATCCATCGGTCCTGGCCGGGATTGAACCCACGATCATGGATTAAGGAGGCAAGTATAGTTACCACTACACCACCAGGACCCATAAGGTTAAGGTCTAGGAGAAACTTAGTTGTGGTGACGATAAATTTTTAGATTAGTTTTGATAGTGTTAATTTTTTTTAGATATTATGTGTTTGTTTTGGTGTAATTGAGCAATTCGTAATATGGGGATTATTTATGTATAAATCTCAGTTAACTGGTTATGTAATAATAGTTTGGGGATAAATTATTTATAAAATTGGGTTTTTCTTTTGGTTGGATCAGAGCCTGGTCCCCTGGATATTCCAATATTAGGGAGACTGGGAAAGCGGAGTCAATAAACTGGAATTTTGATTGGAGTTAACGCTTTCTGAAACTGTCGAAGGTAGTGATCCTGATTGTTATATTTTAATCTTAATTGCTCTCTTTTTGTGTTTATTTTGTTGTAAATATGTTGTATGCTGATGTGTGTGTGAGGAATAAATATTCATATTCATAATTTTTGTTATCTTTCTCAAAGTAGTCCACGTTGGAAGCGATGGACCTGTTCCAGTGTTTTCTGTTAGTCTTCAAAGAATCTGGAAATCATTTCTTCAGAATTTCCTCCGCAGCCTGCATCGATCCTGGCCTGGTTTGAACCCGCGATCGTGGGTTTAGGAAGCAGGTATCATTACCACTACACCACACCAGTACAACATTTGCGATGTGCAATCTTTATCGTGGTGTAACATCCATCTTTGAAACCTTTTGCGTGTGAGATAGCCTTGTAGAGCTTTCAGAACATCTCTATAGTATAGCCTGGTGTGTGTGAAGATACGATATGCTGGTATGACATTTCTTGAATATCGAAAAACGAGTTAACCGTAACTTTCTCAGAAACAACCACTTAAGCATTTTTGGAGTTGGTGATGATGGAAATGTCCACAGAGCTTTGCTGTTTTCTCTCAGGATTGAAATGATGTAGCCATGTTTCATCAGCAGTGATTGCCTTTGAAACAAACTCTGCATCCTCCTGTAACATCTTCGACTGCATGTAAACATGGAAGAACAAACTTTCCATAAGCCTCCTGTAGCATTGCATATGACTCGACTGAAGATTTGTTGACATGACAGCAAAATTTCAGAGAATCATATTATTTGTGGCGTGTCGCCTCTATTTTGCCTTAGGGTGGAAATCAATTACTTTAAACTCATTGAAGAAAGCATTGTCAATATTTACAAAGGATGCTTGATTTATTTTCAACGTTCCTTTTTTATAATTGTTTAAATACGAAATTTGTTGGAATAAAAATAAATATGCCTTCAAGGAAATTAGAAACCCACATTTTTGTTTAGCGTCTTTATTTTCCATATAGGGTACGGGAAAAATATGTATGCAAAGGATTTACGCGAGAAAAAAGAATATTCACAATAATCATTTTGAGAGTGGGAACAATTGGTCTCAGATGCTCCAATATAAACTACAAATATCGATATGGATCAACGCGATAATTAAGATGCGATATGACGTGTGCTCGTAGTCATTCAAATGTAAACCAATGTTATTGGCAGAAGCAGTCATTAGCAGGATGCACCTCAAGTCAAGCACTGTCTCTGAGGTTAAAGGATTTCTATGAAAATATATATTGAAATTTATTTCCGCAGCCCACATTAATTCCAAAACTCTAATAAAAAGGATTCCAAAGAAACAAATGAAAATTTAAGGTAAGTTATACTGTTTTCAGTTATCTTGACAATCTGTATGCACATTCGTCGCTTTGGAGTAAACGCGTGTAGCAGCATTAGGAAGCATCCGAGACATTTGTTTCTATTGTTAAGCTGTCTATTATTCGATTTATTTATACGTGCAAACTCTTTAAACATATCTCTGTATAAATAAATTTTCTTTTGTGCCAATGAAATACATACATAAAGTCTAAATAGCTAACTTACCCTCCCCAAAGGAAGGCAGAGTAAGAAAGTGCTATTGACTTAATCATGGCAAAGCAAAGGAGTTTTTGCACATGCGCAACTCAAGTTTTTTTTTATTCGTAATTTATTCACCTAGAGCTAAGTTCTGATTGGATTTGCATAACGTGGTGGTACCTTATCATACTTGTATTCTTGTAGTATCTGAGCAATCACATAATTTCATAATATGGGATATATATTCTCACGAAAAATGAAATAAAATCGACCGTGCGCTTTTGTTTTATTGCATTTGCATTTTTATTATCTCATATTCTAAAAGTTATGGCGGTTTATTGCGTGAAAGGTGGCTTAATCATGAGTAAAGTAGAGTATTTGCCACTTAGTAATATTGACAGACTTTATACTTTCACTGTTAATACAACAGGATTGAGTTGTGCGAGATCCAAAGCCAACGTAGCAGTTCGGCAAACATGCCATCACCTACTCGGTTAGCCCGGCCGTTTCATCGTTCATCAAAAAATTGGATGAGGATTAAAAGTTGCAATCTGCAAATTTTCCTTCCTTCAAGCTGCAGTAAATTCTTCTATACAGTGTGTCCATTTTCGACTCTTAAGAAAATGTAGGAAGAATGGTGACTATGCATTATAAAACTAATTTTTGTATCTTTTCAATAATATTTTAACGGGGCTTTTTAACATATTTCTATTATTTGATTTTATCTAACATTATAGTCAAATAATAAGTCTATAACTATTAGCATTTTCAGATATTCGACAGTGGTAACAGGACGGATTGATCACTTGCCTTTAGGAAACAAGTGGATTCATGATCGTGTTTATTAGTATGGTGAGATTTACAAGATATAGGGAAGGTTTACTTTCTGAAATGTTAGATCGATGCAATTCAAAATCATTTCCCTGAATGCCTTCTTGGTGTAATATTACCATTCAAAGTGCCTGGCATAGTTGTTAATGTGTCTATATTTGCACGCAACAGGTTTTGTGAAAAGCTGATAGCTTCAACTTTTCCGTCGAACTTTGATAGTTTACTTGATCCACAAGAAACGCTACATGATACACCTGTCATAGTTGTTTCATACATTACAAAGTAAGGGCCATTCAGTCAGTTTCAGGGCAGTTACTAGCTATGGTTTCCAATATTTCTTCCTTTTGCTTCGCTTGTTCAGATAGATACAGCAAACATCTCTCGGTTTGCTTTTATGGCAGAGGAAGGGAGCAGTGTTCATTGGTGCCTCTAGATATCCATTTATCTTCTAATTTAACAGCTTTTAATTTTAGTCTAGGAACTCTAGCAGTATTATATCTTGACCAATATGGGTTATGATAAGTTTTAAATGTAGTTAACTTTTATAGTATGAAGACAATAGTTAGAAAGAAGCAGCATCACATCTGCTTGTTCGGTGGCTGTTACTTGGAATTCACAGTATGTGTACTTAAATGCTAATGATTTTTTTAATTCTGTAAACTTGTTCTATTTAAAATAAAAATCCACATTTTTGTAAGCTAAGGACATGGGTATTATTCTTGGCAATTTTTCCTTCATAGTTTTCTTCTCTATGTCAATTAATTATAGTTCTACCTTTGAGGTTTTAAAAACATCTTTACAGCGCATTATCTAACATAATCTCACTTCATGTTTGCCGAAAACATTATCATAAATTGCTTTTATGCAATTTTTCTCGCGTGCTCTCATCGGATGCTGGCCTTTACGGTTTAATTGCAGGATTGTTGACCTTGTGAACTAGAGTTCCTGACTGAGCTAATGTCGTGGTAAGATCTACAGAGAACTGACTGCTGCTTTGCAGATCATGAATGAAGGGGCATATCAAAATAGTTAGCTTAGGTTGTGACTTATGGAGTTAAAACATTCTTTGCATGCTTTCCGTACTAAATGTGCAGGTTTTTTCTGGCTCTTTTATGCATCTCAAAATCGCAGCATTTACTTGCGCATCGCAGACGATATCTCGAAGAATTAGGCCATCAGTGTTGATGAATAGTTTTTTGAATTCTTCTGAAAGCACATACAAATTTGACTTCTGAACCTTAGGCACGATAGAGTATGCAATTATGCAGACACCATCATAAGAAACAATTAGCAATTAGAGCAAATTTATATAAAATGTACACGGACGCAAAGAGAACAGCTTCGCGAATAGCTATAATATATTTCTTTCCAGGTTTTGCTATATAAGTTTGGAATCATTGGAACTGTAAAATTTATAAATATGGAACTTTGTTGTTCTTGCTTTGCTCTAATGAGACTAAAGAATTTTACTTACAAGCTACTCGAGAAGATTGAACATTTTTTTTTTATTTTCCTATTATTTATTTTTATTTCCGCCCAATTTTTAACAAAACATGAAAGAGTTTTTTAAAAAAAGTTCCGAAGCATCATAAAGATTTAAATTGAGATAAATGTGCTAATTTTATAAAAATGTGCAACAATTTTTTTCGTTTCATTTCATGTCCTAAAATACAAGTCTCAAACTGTGGGTGAGAAAACATCCATGTTTCTGTAAAGGTGCTGCACCTTAAAACCGGTTACATGTATAGTTTATCAAATTGTTGCTATAACTGAAAATATTTTTTTATAAATTTATATTTATTCTGGGAATATTTAGACATGTTTAGGCAGGTAGCATAGGGACAGAAAATTATAAAATAAATATATAAAATAAGCGTAAACATTATAATTTACTGGTATAGAACTAATTCCGTTGTATCGTAAATTACCCAACGTAAAACAAAGTTTATTCTAACGAAATTAAGCAAAAATGCAGTACTATTTGTTCTAAGTGTTAGGAAAAGTTGAATAGATCTTGATCTCTTAGTCCATGACATGATAATTTGACTTGTTACTGTCAAAAATGAGACACACACACAAAAAAAAGAATGGTTCACATCCCATTTCTTGTACAAACTAAAAAGCTGCCATGCTGACATAAAACACTTGCTCTATATTAGTACTAACATACCCATAGACAATATTAATCTGGCCCTACACCAACTAACAATATTGACAAATGTTAATAGTACAATTTGGAATTTTAATTGAAATATACAGAAGTACGATAGGAAATTAATGACACTACAGAACTCATATATAGTGTTCCCTATATCATGAAAAGAAACTAACCAAAAATTATTTAAGTATTAAAATAAGCACTGAGGCAGAAAACTGTAGCTTATTTCTAGTAAAAATTGGAAAAGTTCACACTGCTCTGTGTGATCAAATATTAAGCTGTTTTAACTAATATATTACTCTGAATACCTTACACAAAGTGTTTTTTCTTTCCTGCATCCGAAGCTAGACGAAAGTCGGTCTTGCGGATGTTAGGTCAGATGCCGGCTCCATTGATGGACAAGATCCCCTCTCATTTCCACTTGCAAATTGCGACCATTTGTTCACAAAGTTTTCAGAGCCAGAACTATTTACCACCATAACAAGTGTTTACCACTAATAGCATATAAATTATTTAATATCTATATTTTTCTCATCCCTGTTAGAATTAATTAAAATTTTCTTTAGCGATATGAATTTTTTCCATTTCAAAATCAGAGATTGTTTAAAATTTCCTGGTATACGAAAAAACGAAGTTTAGGTGAACTTTTTATAATATTATAAACATTTTAATTATTTTGATGAAAAACTGCTCAAGTGAAACTCTGTGCTTGAGAATAAGATTTTTTGAGTAAATTAAGCCTGAAGGTACCATCAAAGATTTAAATTGCACACACTAGGCTAATGAAGTCACAACCAACAACTTATATGTTATACTACATGCTTATATAAACCTTAAACTTTACAAAACACAATGTAAATAACCAAATATATCAAACTGTTTCGCTACAATTTCAGTACTGCCTTGCCTCAAGCATGAATAGGTTATTAAATAACAAACGCATGTGGTTCCGTGTTCAACATTGAGAACAGGATGGTAATTTAATTAAATTAGAGCATGGGAAGAGTCCCTTCGTGAGTAAATACTGGGAAACAAACGAAGGTCGCTTTATGGTTCGGTAGCCGTGAACGAGCAAAAGTTTCAAAGTTTGGGACACAGAACTCATCAGTGTAACCGTCAGCTAAATTAATAGCCAGAGTGATGAAATTCACATCCAACGCGTTGAAAACGAAAAAGAGAGTTGATCGATATGTTCTGCCTAAATTAAACTCCGCTGGTGACAGCAAAAAATAGTGCAAAACAAACCTTTGAGGTCCTTCTAGCAAAACTGTGTTTTAGAAGTTCACCGATGCGCATATGTGGAAGGCCTGCGGGGTGAAGCTACATGCCACTTTTTTCGTCAGTCGTAGTGTACACTTCAAAGAGAGAATACATTTGAGCTGAGTTTGATTTAACTGAATAAATTTAGAATGAAGTACTGTTTTATAGTACAAAGTGTAAAGGCATTTGTATGAATCAGTGGCAGGTGAATTAGTTATTTTTACATTATCGCAAGGTTAGTTTTAAAAGAAATTATAAAGATTACAATGATTTTATACTAGAACATGTTTTAGTTAATGATACATCTTCTAGAATGCGTTTTGTTCATTAAAATATTTATTATTAGTTAGGAATATTTTCTCAGACTATTTTCTTATTTTTCTGTCTTTTGCTACCCTTTCTTTCAAGATTAGAGGCTTTAATTCAAATGTTTATCCACCCAAAATCATACTATGACAATGTTCCATCTCTCATTAATAAAATCAACACCTGTTCTCTTTTCATATAATTAACTATGAGTTTATTAATACTACAGATGCCCTTTCTTGTAGCTCAGGAACTCTTGGTAAAATATATTTGTTTCATTAATAATTTAACTTTGTTTTCTTTGGTTATAAATATTGTAACTAAGAAATGGATAATAAAATATACAACAAAGTATATGTTCAATAAAGAATAATTCTTTTTTGACAACATACTTTTACTCAAGTTTGATAATATTTCTCAAAGCAATCCCCATTCTGAGCAATGCCCTGTTCCAGCGTTTCTTGCAGTCTTCAAAGACATGCTGGAAACCATTTTTGACCGGTCCTTCAGAATCGCCACCGCAGCCTTAAGCATTGCTTCTGATGATAGAAAATACTTTTCACGCTGACCGGGCAATTGAGTTTGCTCAGTCGTGTTTATCCCGTTGTTTCAATTGTATTTCTGTAGAAAGTGCATATTACACTTAGCACTTTGCGCTTACTTATTGTGGAGTATGCCGAGAGGGAGGTATATTCTAGAAAAACTGCAGATTGTCAACAGTATTTATTCCTTAAACCAGGCAGTTCCCTGTCGATATTACTTTGCAGTGTGAAATCTGGTTTTCTGCTGGCGTTGTTTTCCTATGAACCAGAGGTGGTGCGAAAGGCACCAATAGGAACGCTTGCAAACATTTGCGGCGCTCTCATGAACATGAACAAACGGAAAATGAACAATTGCACTTTGCACTGCAATTCTACGCCGAACTGAATACCAGTAATAGACAGTGGATTGTAGGTATTGAGAACACTTTTTGCTCCCATATTAACATGTAAAAGTAAGAAATATGCAGTAAAATCAGAAAGTAGGCGGTACAAGGTTTTTAACTATCACAATCGCTTAGTTATGGACTTAACGAAATTTCACACACACACACACACACACACACACACACACACACACACACATATATATATATATATATATATCAGGATTTTCAAGTAGTAGATTTTAAAACTATGTTATTTACATTTACCCAATTAGAGAGTCTTTACATAAAAACTATCCCGCACACGCAGAGTTTTGAATGCCGTCGGTTACTAGCGGTATTCCACACTCTTTCCCCAACAAGCCTTTTCTCCTAACCTTGAACGTCACTGCAGTGCAGTAGTTGAACTTCGCCAAGATTGGACAGTTGACTCCTAGAACAGGGCATTTACGTGTGTAAATGTTTTCACAAATCGAGTCAGCTCGTTGTGCTCTGCATAATTTCGTTTGCAGTTCCATGACCAATTTGATTCCTTCCAGAAAATCAATCCATTATATTGAAAATAAATTTGATTCTACTGGATCAGTGCACGTACAGCTTTTAACAAAGGACAAATTATACCAAATTGGTGCAACCCTTGAACGTTCGCCAACAAAATCTCAACAAATGGGGGGGGGGGGTTAGTGGGTTCTGCACATAAAGCAACAAAATTACTAGTACAAGTGTACATGTGTCCATTGTTTAAAAAAAGAGACTCAGTAGCAAGAGTGCGATGTTGTGAGTTGTTTTTCTGCATCTGTGAATGAAGGTTTAGTGGACCCAACGCTTTTGCTATTTTAAGACGAGGCTTGGTTTCACCTGAACGGCCGCGTGAACAATCAAAATATGCGCTGCTGGTGTACCGAAAATCCGCATCATTAACAGGAAACCCCTCATTATGATAGAAAAGTTGGAGTTTGGTGTGCTATTAGCGCAAGTTGTACTATCGGTTCCGATTTTTTACGAGATGACAATAAATGCAGAATGGCACAGGTACGTATAGATCCCATTTTTTTCTGCAGCTTACAAAAGAAGGGAAATCATTCGGGTGGTTGCAACAGGATTCTGCAAATGTTCATACAACAGGGGAGTTGATGAATAAAATTGAGGAAATGTTTGTAGATAGAGTGATTAGTGCTGGTGTATGACCCTCTCGCTCACCAGATTTAACAGTGTGTGATGTTTACCTGTGGGGTTATCTGAAGGACAGAGTTTATAAAACAAACCTTCACACATTGGAGGAAATAAAGAAAAATATCAAAATTAAATTAAAAACATTACAGTGGCTGAACTAAAACGTGTTAATCAGAATTTATTTTACCGATATAATGCTGTTTAGCCCAAGGAGGACGACATTTCCAGCATCTCCTATGAGGTAGCGTTTTATATGCAATTTTAGAAGCGAAATTATAGTACGTTCTCTGGCGGACGCGACACGCACAGGCGCCGAGAATCAAAATACCACGCGTGCGGGATAGTTCATGGAAAGGTCTGGATATATAATAAAAATTACTTTAATTTGATATTTGAAAAAAGAGAATTGGAAAATTCACAGTTGAAAATATTGTTTTCATGATAAGAAAAATCATTGTTTCATGTCTAGCCGAATAGTTTACATTTATTTCGTTTTCCCATACAAAAATAACTTTTCGAAATGAATTTTAAATAAAAACAAGCAAACGATCACGCTGTTTATCATTGCTTACTTCCCGCACTTTTCCTTAGGATAAACCACAAGTCCCTTTTCCAAATTTTCACTAAAGTATAAGTTTGAAGACAGAAAAAGGTATTTCCACATATACAGGAGTTATTGAAGCACATTTCTTCTTATGCACATGCATAATATCAACAATACAGTCAAATTAAGTTTTCATTTTCTGTTAAAATGTTTACCACTGATACGAGGATAGTTATCCCTACAATGCTTGCGAAGAAACCTGCAATAATTATCCCGGTTGGTGTAGTAGTAACACACTTATTTTCTTTTCTCTCTCTTACTATGGTCCCGTTTCAGCACAGCGAAAAAAGTGTAGATAGTGCATTGTAGCTTATGCATGTGGTGAATATGTGTCCCACACTTCTCCACTGCGCCCAGTCAGTCTATATATATACACAGGAGGTGCCAAAATGTATATACTTTAAGTAAAGAAAAAATTCTGCTAAAATAACAAAACTGAATTCACACAAACGGAAAATGATGAGCACTAATCATTTCAGACTTTTATAGTTACAACAGTTGCTCAAAATGCCCACCATCGGGGTCGATACACTTCTGAGTACGTTGAACTACTGATTGAGCAACGTTTGCGAAAGTGTCCTCAGCGATTGCAGTACATTCCGTTTCAATTTGTTACCGAAGTAATGGCAGTTTAGCTGGTTTTCTACGGTATACAACATCCTTAAGAGTTCCCCAAAGGCAGAAGTCCAACGGAGTTAGATCCCAGTCTCATGTGCACATAGCTTTGTAGATTTCTGCGGTGAGTGCTCAAAACGTTTCAAAACCATAGCCGAGGACGCGGGGCTTGTTACTGTGCGAGGTCTGCCAGATCTGCCCTTGTGAACATCGCATACGGTACCGTGAGTCTCAAATGTGTCTGGAATGCGTGCAATTGTTAGTCGCGTTGGTGGTTCTGTTCTATACACACGTCTCCACTGCCTTTGAACTTCAACAACATTCTCGATTTTCTATTACCACTTCAAAATTGCTTTCCACTGTTCAAACGATAATCTTAACTCTATTTTGTTGTTGCAACGCTAGCATAACGTAATGTGAGTTACATCTGTTTAAAGAACATCATACGATAATCTTGGCTTCACTTGTTCATTGTTGATTTACCTGTCACATAGCAATGCTATCATAATGTATGTGAGTCACATCTGTTTACATAACATAATACTACCATTATTGTTGTTTTTCTGGCCAACTTTGAAATATATTAAATAGATACCTACTGTGAAAGTATGTATACATTTTTTGCCCCCTTAGTGTATATATATATATATATATATATATATATATAGATTGCGTATAAATATATATATATTTTAAGTATAATAATCAGGAATAGGACTAATGTCAAAATAGACATATATGTACTATTAAACTACAAATTGTAAGCTTTTGCTGCCGCAAAACAAATATTCTGACCTTCCTCTTCGTGACTGTTAACGAAGAAAAAAAAAAAAGGCACTGAATTTTTATTTTATTTGTTTATTTAAGAACTTTCGTTAGCATCTATGGTCATCAACGTTCCATTCAATTCAGGGTGCAAAACTACCGATAAATTTTGCTCATAGGCCTCTTCTTTCAGGCTTGAGGTTCATACGTGTCGTAAAACACTGAACCAACGATTTTACTTCCCTTCCGAAGGAAGTCATATTTAGGATAATTAAGTCCTAAAAACCCATCGACCATGGCTGGGTTTGAACCGGCGACCTTAGGTCTAGAGAAAAGCATGCACCAGGTCACCATTCTACTGTCAAGTTATTACACAATTTTCCTGCCGGAGATGGCTATAATAAGCTTGGTTTTACTACTATCATATGTAAATCATTATGAGAGCTTTCATAATATCTCTAACACCCTTATGAATGTTTTGCTATCGTTTATGAAATGTTAAGAGCTAGTCAACAATGGGTGACACCATCCAGTTTCGTCCGCTGCGGGAAATTACCTCACTGAAGGAATATGCAATTCCTCGATACTAAGATTGTACCTTTATATGAGTAGCTGCAATTAACGACTAAATGCTTTAAATTTTCTTTCAGATATGTAGGTTTGTCTGTATATTAATTCTAATATGGAGATTTCGACAATTTGGAATTGTGTATTAAACTTTCTTCTCCTTCTCTTTTGCTCAGAAGTATGGCCCAGCCACTAATTATATAATTAGGAAACTTTACTACGGCATGCTATACAAATAATGTACATTGTTCTTGAAGCTAATTTCGGGCTGTTTCCGTTATCGCGGTACTGCAGGAAGAGTCTAAATCTGTATCAGACGTCTACAACACGGAAAACAGCAAGTCAAGTTCACAAATTAATTATAATTCCATTTTCTACGTTCTGCTGCCTCTAACAATAACGTCTCTATCTATCGATCTACAAAGAACAACGGAAAATGACTAAGGAAACATCTTAATTTACCTGCTTTTTCCGATAAGAGCCTTATGCAATTAGAATGTAATTAAAGGAAGCGAACAGCGGAGATAAATGTGGAGCAAAAAGATTACAGCGTCAAACTGAATGGAATACAAACTTTCTTAATGATTTGGCCTGTTTATTTAATTTTATTGCATACGTCTTTTTGGAAGTACGATTTGTTAATATTTAGCCAACTTTTTATTTATACAATATTCTGTTCATCCTTTGCGAATCCTTTGACTGATCTGAAGTGTTTCTTTTAAGTTTGTACTATAATCTCTATCAATGGTTGCCTGGCTTCACCAGCACACACTTAACGGACCCTAACGAGACCCTACGTTTGGACACAAAAAATCTCCAAGATATCCGCAACAATGTAGCTGTGCATGGAGTATTGCTTAGCGGCAATCCACCCAACTTACACAGCTCTCCTGCAGGTAGTAGAGGTGAGGCGTCTTCACTGTAGCATGAACTGTTTTGACTCACCATGCCTTGCGTTCAAAGCGAAGTTTCTACGATTAACGAACACTTAGCCAGATGTATAATAACTTAAGAGTTGTAGTATGTCTTCTTAAAATTGTATCACAAGCAAATATATGAAGTTTAGGCATCACTCATTTTGTTGTAATTTTTAGCTTATTGGTTTTCTAACACATTAAGCGCGTTCAAAATACCGTAAAAGAAACTTTTCGTTTTATTTTATAGCAGAGCATATAACTAGCTTGGAAGATGTTTACATGTCAAGCTGTAGAGTTGCAAGATTTATTCTTGAGGAACATGCAGTTGGCAGTTAGAAGCCGATACGTGAGGTTGTGTTTACTATGCCCAGCAAGGGTCTGAAATTGCGGCAACATGCGAAAATTAAGTTTTGTGTTCTACTAGACAAAAGCTATGCAGACAATGGAAATGGAGCTTATAGGGAGCTAAT
The DNA here is from genome assembly GCA_030762175.1 of Metallyticus violacea. Classification (NCBI taxonomy): domain Eukaryota; kingdom Metazoa; phylum Arthropoda; class Insecta; order Mantodea; family Metallyticidae; genus Metallyticus; species Metallyticus violacea. The sequence goes on from CM060835.1 coordinate 74,060,296, forward strand.
GCAAAACACAAATCTTCGAATGGCATAATCGTTTTAATATTGAGGTCATGCCTCACCATCTTATTCTCCATATCTCTTCCCCAAAAAGATAAAAAGCCGCCATTTTGAAAATGATAAAGGAACTGAACAGCTAAGTGTTGTCTTAGATATTCTGAACAGACTATCAAAAGGGGAGCTCAGCAAACTTTTGAACTAAGGATAAGGATAAATTGTTGAAAGTTTCATGTTTCATCAGAGAGAGATGCTTTCTAAGTTTGTAAGGGAATTTAAATAAATAAAGTCATAATATAAAACTAGGTCGGTTATTTTTATATACCTCATCGCATGTTGGTGTCATTGAAGTATTACTTGGAAACGGAAGAGAGAGACAACTTTCTTCTGTTTACAAAAACTTAACGTATTTATTTGACAAGGTGACAAAGTTTCATTGCATTTTATGTTGTTAGAAGTTGAATTTTACATTAGTTAAGATGTGAACTATTCTCTATAGACTTATAAAATCAATACCATATTATAATATCCCTAACATGTGTGTAATGTTACTAGCGACCACTAAATGATATATTTTCGATCATGACATAGTACAGTTTTGATATATGGCTCCTTAACGCTTTTCTCTTTGAAGATATGGTGCAAAATGTGAGAGAACAAAATTTAAGTGACCCCTCATCCTTAATTTTTGTTCAATTTTTCTGAAACACTCTAAGGCATTCAAAGAAAATTTATTCAACAAGACACTAAAGGTAATGGAATTTTAAATCCAGATAATTCAAGTGATATTAAAATAGACTCCTATTTACGTTCCACGATTATCAGCCCTGAGCAATCTAATGACACTTTGAAGCAAACCAACCCTGTCTTGTCTTCATATTAATTCGGTCAGCATATTGAAACTGAAAATTTACAGAAAGCTGTCTTCAAGAAATAAAAATTAAATAAATTCTGCACTGAACATTCAAACAACAACAATGTATCTTTTGCCTTTTTTAACTACAATACTGAGTAATCTATGCGAAAGGAATTTTGAATTGTATAACAACAGTCTGATATTTGTGATGGAAGAAAAAGAAGAGATACTTTTAAGATGTAATATAGTGTCATCCAAAGTGTACTTGGAGTAGTTACCAAGCACATAATATTTCTCCTACACGTGGTTTTCATACGCAAAATTTCTAGAAGAGGTGTGTATATTGCGAAATATTGTGTGTGTGATTAATTAGATTGGTATACCAATGTTTGCAAAAATTGTTTATAAAGCTGTCAACTGCAGCATTATCTCATTTTATTGAGATTATACCACATTATTTAACGATGTTAAATACTTAGATTTTTATCAACTTTCAAAGTCTTATACCACCTAACAATTATATAGCTATATTCCTTCTGGAAGGAACTGAGTCTTCGATCACTCAAGTTCCAAGCTGTAGCTATTGTAAGTGACGCTTTATAAACCAAAAAACGAATGCTGCCTGGATGTGATATGGCAACTGGGTGCGAACTACTTCTGATAGCTTCAACTTTGGAGTTAAACTCAAAGCAAACCCTATAAAAACGTAGAGAACTCCTATGACTTGTCACCCTCATCCTACTCTATTGTGCAGGCGGCAATGCTTGGGACTGGCATTCGATTTCACATCCCTGGGTTTTTTTCGTGGTTTCCTCTGTTCTCTTAGACAAATGCTGGGATGGATCTTTCCTTTCAATGAATTTTCCGCTATCTCGTTTCTTATCATTTCATTCCGTTGGTTCTGTAACACGATCGAAAGAGCCACGGCGAGATGAATGGTGCGGTGCGACGGTGGCTTGCACTTTCGAAAATTTTCTACCATGACGCCTGGTATGGAGGTAGTTTTTCTGAAAGGGGGACTCAAATGTCATTGGGATGCTTTTCTATAATTTATTTGTATATTACCTTACAGTATTACAATTACATAATATTACCTATAGTACAGGTCAGTCATTATTATAATCACTACATTATGATAAATTTAATTTAAATTTTAAATTTGTTAGGTATAATAATTAAAAATCTATTTTGTTATATTCATTGCTTAATTGCTTTTCTTTATATACCTGCTTTTAATATATGAGAGTTATTTCCAATTATAATGCAAGCCACAATTTTAGGTATCTGTATTGCGTTTGTATGTTACATAAGCACGTGATTTGTTGTTTATATCAAGAATGCATTAAATTTTTAAAATATTTCAAATTTGCATTAAATTTTCTAGAAGTCTGCATTATTGTTCATAAATTAGCTTCTGCTGCTACTACCAATGCTATTAACTTATTAGTGTTCGTTTTGCAATTAATAATTATTAAATATATACTAATATAGATTTTGGGAACGTTTAAATTGTCTCGTGTTGAAATATACCCAATTTATTACTGATTACTACTAAAATAATCCGTACTCATTATTTGTCCAATCTATATAGTAAATATTTTCACTCTAATGACATTTTAGCTTTTCAAAATATTCTTTATATAATCAAAAAAAAAAAACTAAATTTAAAGCTTGGAACCTGATAGAGAAAATTTAAATTAAGGCCAGGACTCGGACAAGAATCTTCGGCTTAGCTCTTGTAATCTGAGCTACCGCACTACTGCTAATGTATTTTCGATTCAGAATTGTTATTCCGAAAAGGCGACTCGAAAACCTTGAGTGGTTGTAAACCATGTTTCATAGTTAACCACATTACAAGCTTTAGGATTAGTTTGTGTTAAATGTGATTTTTACACACAAGCTGTGTGTTAGGCAAATGTTTAGAATTAGTGCCAGCTCGGGGAGATTCGCGGTCGTGGTTGCACAGTAGGGATGGAAGAGAATCGAACGACAAGCCGAAAATCTGTGGTTCGATACCCGGCCGGGACCTCAAATTTTACCTATCCAACTCTCCACAGCTTAGTTTAACGAGCGGTTTGATTGAAAAAAAAATCATATTTCATATACATTTAGTTTGTTTATAGCTTCTGTACTTTTATAACAATTCGGTTGAACTACTGTGTTCGTGAAATAGCATTAATAGATTTTGTTATGCTGCTAGTTAATATAAAACTTAAACTTTATAAAAACAAAATATAACTTGTTTAATTTTTACATATTTTCATCATAGTCTTACGAACAGAAAATGCAAAAAAAAAAAAAAAAAAAAAAAAATGCATTGATCACCATTCCCTCTCGCGGTAGATAGAACAAAATTCATAACAGAAGCCGAAGGTTGTACGTTTGAAACTTCCATTTCGTGTGTAATATAATAGCTCCTCTGGGGATGTGTTAAAACAACCCAAATTTCCCCCACAGTAGCATTGTCCTTCTCAGTGATTCCAATAATGTAAAACAGTAATGCTTGGTGAAAAAATGTGTATCTTTCTATGTAAGTGAAACTCAGATTATTTATAAGGAATGGCTTGTGAATATTCAAAATATATAATTACAACAATATTTTCGCAAAAAAAGAGCAATTCACAAAAGAACTAAATCTGTGTTTATCCCACCTAATGCAAAAATACAAAGACATATCTGCAGATTCCATTTCTTCCTTCTTTTTTAATTTTTTTTATTTGATACATTACATTCATACTATGGAAGATCAGTGCATCGCATTTCTGGCAGCAATAAAACACTAACAAAGTTATATTTTTTAAAAAAAAGATACTCCTTCCATAATTCAAAGCACTTGCATTCTTTTTTGTTTAGTTTATCTTTTACTCATACTTTCATTAAGGTCCTGGGCTTCCTTCCGTGAGGAAGATCACTATACCTAGAAGACTTTAGCTACGCTAATTTTCCTACAGAGGGCAGAGCGACAGGTGTAAGACCACCGCCTCTATCGCCATCTAACAGGAAAGTAAGTTATTGCTTAGAGGTGAAACTTTTTCTTTAGATAAGACATGAGCAAAACACTTGGTTGCGCAAAAATAAGCTTGGAGGTGGAAGATGTGACGTGACTGACATAGTCAGTCATATGACAGACAGTTCCCGCGCTTATGGCTGCACGTGGACAATTAAGTCGCAGTTTGCTGACACGAGATTTCTGTCTTATATTATTAGGGGTGTTGTTACAGACTATTGTTGAGATGTTTTATTAATTATAGGATATTAGTGAAGTGCATTTTATTGTGGTGTATTGTGTGAAATATTGCCATTAGAAATGAGAAAAAATAAGTTATAGAGGAATAAGCATATCCTGTAGAGGAGTTAAAATGTCAAGGCAGAAACTGGAAAAATCACTTCCGTTGCAAAATTCGTTAAAATGTGTTAGAAATGTGTGATAACAAACTGATACCATGCTGATTATCTGCTATAACACAGGTTAGCACTTTTATGAAATAAAGCTAATACTATGTAATACATGTAATCACTTATTTAAGTTCTGCGAGTAGAAATGCTACGAAACTTGTCCATTAACGGACCCGGCGACTGATTACGACATTGAGCCGGCGCGGCTTAATTCAGCTGCGGACGCAGACCAGGAATTACTCTCTGAATTAGAGGATTATTATTATTATTATTATTATTATTATTATTATTATTATTATTATTATTATTATTATTATTATAATATTTTTCCCCCATTCTGGACAAAGACATACCAAACGTTTAACAATAAAAATTATCCAAAAAATTGGGTCTGCAAAGACTGCTATATGGGAAGGAGAGTGTGTTATGGATAAGCTATTTTCTATTGTTTAACAAGCAATTATCTTGATTCGTGAATACTGAATGGTAATATATGTAGAACGGAAAACGTTTGGGATAAAAGATGAAGAATACAAGAGTTTAATTCTACTAAATGTAGCAAGAGTACTTGGAAACGTACTTTTTATCCTATCATGATAACCTTTTAAATCAGACATCTTACTTTTATGTAATAAATAACAACAAACTCTCACTGACGAGTAAAATTTAAAGATCTGCAAAAATATGTGGACAGTTTCAGCATCTTCTTTCCAGAAATGTATATATAAATGTTCTGGTTTCATAAATTGTTGAGGAAATGCGCGTTATTGACACAAAATGATGCTCGAAGCCTTCAAACGAAAAATCTGAAAATGGTCTAAACTTGTACGACTCTTTCTATATTTACAATTTTCATTAGATCAATTATTATTATGAATGGGAGAAGCAAAGAGGAAAAGTGATAATAACAGTAAAGTGCTTAACATGGAGTGCGTTCCAAAAAGTTGCTAACGCTTTTAATGCATATTAAAATGCTCCACTGGAATTTCCCGATTATAATAATTAGATTATCTTCTTGTTCATCTCCAAATTTGCAACGAGGAACTTTCATAAATTTTTTTTTTTACTTGCTGCAGGGGTTGGGAATTATTTTCAACTTTTGTAGAAAGGGACTATGTTTGCATAAGAGTACAGGAATTTATAAAACATCATTCTTTTATATATATATATATATATATATATATATATATATATATATATATGTGTGTGTGTGTGTGTGTGTGTGCGCGTGTGTGTGTATTGTACACACAAAAAGTCTATTTGTTCAAAGTTGTATTATATTAATATCGTATAAGACAAAAACCTGTAAGTAGAAATATTAACGAGAAATAGAAAGAATTAAGATAAACAATAATATAGGATGTTTCAGAATTCTTTGGAACAAGAAATAAAATATATAGGATGACCCGTTTGGGTAAGGATGATATTAAATATTACTATAAAAGCTAATATAGGAGATATTTCTTACTGGCAATATTTTGTTTAAAAGATGGGAGTTTCCATACATGACAAGAATGAAAATCAACAATGCATAATGACAATTGAAAATCGTAGATGATTGAAAACAGATCAACAGCGACAGTTCATTGATATGCTGAATTTGAGAGTGTTAAATATTTCGACGAGGTGTGCGTAATGTATCTAAATGAGATTCCCTAATGTTGTGATATCGAATATTTGTAGAAACAGATAAAGTATGCAGAAGATCGCAGACAAAATCCAGTACGAAAAGCAGCTATCTCTGAGGCCATGACAAGAAGCTCTACGAAAAGTTTAAGACTACTGTCAGCAGAGATGAATGTACTCCTTTCAACGTGTTGTTCGAAAGTACCTGAAACTTACCCATATTATATGCAACGTCTAAAAACCTTACGCAATGAAGGTCATAAAACTTGTTTCAATTTTGCATCAGTGATGTGCCAACGGATTGAAGAGGATCATGACGGCTTCTTAAACAAATGACTATTTACAAAAATGTCAGCGGAATAGTAAACACTCACAACTGCATTATTTGAACAAGGGAAATGCACAAGTCTCCTAGAGCTTGAAAGATGTCCAAAAGTTAACGTGTGGAGTGAACCGCAATAAAGAGTATGGGGCATTCTTTGCATGGGCTGAATTGCATCACCGTTAAGAGTTATGCAGAGAGTGCGCAATGGGGGTCATGTATCGTTCTGAGAGATCTCCTATCTTTGAACGTTGTATACACAAAGTTTGAAAATATAAAGTTCAGTAGTAAATGTTTTACAGCGTTTTCATTTTATCCATACACAAACGGATCATCCTGTATAACAGGAAAATGTTAAATATCTGGAATGACTATATAGCAAAATTGTTTAAAGAAAAACATGCATACCTAGACAGACATGCATCTGGACAGACCAAACAAACGAGGTAGAAACCGTTGTGATATTAGTGTATGAAAATGTAGATTCGCTTTTATGAAGAAATATAAATACTATCAACCACTGTAAAAACAAAATAACTCCTACCACCACCATTAATAATAATAATAATAATAATAATAATAAAGTAATCAAATATGAATCCATTCAACTAAAGCAACGTCTTTTAAGTCTATTGAACATATGTTGGAAAACTGGACCTATCCTGAAGAATGGAAAATGACAAATATATATCCAATTTATAAGATGAGGGATCGTAAAAACTGTGGAAATTACAGGGGCATAAGTATATTGGATCTTGTTATAACTTGGTTTAATGTAATAATGGAAAATATTATTCTATAAGCTCAAAATGGATTCAGGAAAAGCAGATCTTCTTCAGATTGTTTATTTACTGCAATAAAATACTTGAGAAGCATAGGGAGTACAATATACTACTTAGATGAAATTTATAGATTTTGATTGATAGAGTAAACAGGAATAAATTGTGGAATACAATGAAATAGAAAATGTACCTCAACATTTGATAACTGCAATAAGAAGTTTATATACAGGATGATTCATAAATAATTTTACAAACTTTGGTGGAGGGTTTCTCACATTTAAACAATAAAAAGATATATAAATATAGTTCGGAAATCCTTTGGTTTTGATTTATCAATGAAAGTTAAGGAAAACAAGGATATATAAACATTTGACATTTTACCAAAACAAGAAACAAAACCCAATAAACACAATTTCAACTGAGAAACTCATAATAAATGTCCAGTCTCTTTCTTCTTCACACGCAGGCACTCGTCGTATCATGGACGTCGCACCTTTTCAAATACCCCCATACGGTGTCAACAGTTTCTCAAGCATTCATGACGTTAATGAAGTGTCTCTGCATTAGGAATGTCTGCTTCATTAACCAATTGTTTTACGTGGGCTGACAATAAAAATACAAAGTACTGAAGTACGTGCAGGCCATAGAATTGGTTCTCCCCTATCTATCCATCTGTCATGGTAGCTATCAGCGAGTGCATCTCGAACAATGAGGTTATAAGATACTGCGCCCCATTATGCATTAGGCACTTGGTTCATCTTATTTACAAAGGCATGAAATGGATATTCTGCCATTATACAAATGAAACGCGAGAAACAGATTAACCACGAAATGTCCCCAAAAGGTAAATGTAAAATGTACAAGTCTCCTTGGTAACACTTGGCCATCTAGGATATAATGGATGCATCGTAGACTTGTATCGATAACATCATTCAATTACATAACAAAAAGAATTTTATTTTCGGTGGCGAACTTACGTTGTTAGAAATGCGTTGAAGTAAACATTCATTAATAACTCAAAAACTAAGGTCATATGCTTATATGAACTTTTTTCCCTTGGTTTGATCTGAAGAACCCACCACCAAAGTTTGCAAAAGTATTTCTGAAACATTCTGTATAGAGAACAACATAAGTGATATAAGGGAAAATATAAACAGAGGTGTAAGACAAGGATGTCCGCTTTCGCTCTCTCTTTTTAATTTATATATTGACGATGTCATTTATAATTGACAATCAACTCTATTCCCATTTTGAAATAAAGAGCCACACTTTAGACATATTACTTTCTGCAAATGATCAGGTTCTTATTTCTAGCTTAGAGAACGGTTTATGAAAGGTCTTATTTAATTTAAATAATATGATAAAATATAATTTTAATATAACAATAAAGATAACAAGTTCTGAGCATTTACAGGAAATATACTGTAAGAGCTAAACAAGTTTTAGATGAAAAATTCATTGATGTGGGGAATGGTTTAACTGTCCAAGATGTGATATCTCCTATACAAAATTTCGTTCCAATAAATTTAACTATGTGTGCGGACAATTAAAAGAGCAGTTAAAACACAAGTAAAGAAACAAAACTAAAATGTTAAAAACGTATAGTCGTCCCCATATTGCTGTATGCTTGTGAGTTTTAGGTTTTAACCAAAGAGAAGAGAAGGTAATTGAAGCAGCTAAAATGAGTTTCTTTTTTGAGAATTGTAGTTGGTGTATTTTCTTAGTCAAAAGGAAAAATTATATTAGAAAAAATTCATATTTTTTAAAATTGATGAATAAAATAGAACACTTTAGAAATAGCAAGAGAGAAAAGTTTAAAGAATGAAAGGAGACCCCATACCAAAGATTATATTATCACCGAAAAGCCAAAAAAGTCATTTTTAAACATTTTGACTGAAATTTTATGAGATCCCAACAAGAGGCTTAACCCTGAGTTCTGTTGTTATTGTTGTTCATGATGATGATACAGGGTCCCGATTGCCCTCATCTAGCTAAACTTTGATCTGCGCGATCGGTCACTTCGACAGTGGTCAATTCTGCTGTTAAATGTTAAATATCGATCCCAGATGGCTGAAATTTTATCATAATATCATAAACCGTTACAAAAATTATGTTATTTAACTAATTCCAGAACAATTTCATAGATATCTAGCACACATTTAAGCGACCATCTACTATGTATCTGAATATTTTTAATTTATAAATTCATACAAATATTAGAGCGTTTGTTGAAACATATACTACTTGTTTTAACTAAATTTTGGTACATTGGAGTAGTGCAGCTGTTATGCAGTCTAAGTGATGCGTGAGTATTGCTCGTTTGTTAGAGTGGTCTTTTGTGGAAAGACTCGGTCTGTGTACAACGTGGAAAGATAAACAGCGGTACATGGGCAAGAGTAATTTTACCAGGGAGGTAACTGCAGAGTTATGACTTGCTCTGATACAACAGCGCTGGAATAGCAGTTTTTTTTTTAACTGTTAGTAATATTCATGGAAATGTAATGTACCAAGTTTTAATCTCACGTTGTTTGTTTCCAAAACAAATAAATATATGCACTTACCCCAAACGCTACTGTGGGCATTTAAAGATCCTAAAATAGCAGCGTTCGTATGTTTATCCTTCCATGCCTTAAAGTCACATTAATATCTTTAAAGCTATATAGAACTCCTAACATTCTGTCTTTGAGAGTAATAAACTCAGGAAATATTCGCATTTGTTCTTTAATGGCATTTGAGAATTAACCGCTCCTAAACACTGTAGCACAATTTACTGTGTGGCCCTGCGTTATTTGCTGATAGCTTGTGCGGCATTTTCATCATGGGAAAGAGATGCAAAAACTCGTTAGCCTCACAATTTTATAAATCTCTAAATATTCGCTGACTGTAGTTTCTGACGGTTGCTATGTTTAAAATTTTACAGGTATGTCCAATTGTTTCGTACAATTTCTATCATTCGATTTTTTCCTGAGAAAAAAAAAACAATTTGAGGGCCTATGAGCCACGTATTTCTACTAATAACCCTATCTGACATAAAGATATTATATTTCATTCATGGAAACATATACTGCATGGTTATAAGAGGACTGGTTGAAAATAAAAGGCATTATTCCCTGAAGTTTAGTATAAAATTAAGTTAGTGTGTGTGCTTATTTATGTTAACGCAAAAATGTAATGATTTTAGGGTTTACAGCAAAGCATTCTTCAAATGTATCACCGTAGCGGTGAGATCATGAACATAACTTTTCATATTAACGACATTTATTTTGTTGTTTCCTCTAAGTATTGAAAACACAAAATTTGTGCTCTGGTTCAGGATCATCATATTTCTTACGTTACATCAGTACTTTATGACTTTAGCTTTATATGAGTTTTCTAGTTCTTTGCGTAGAATACAAAAGACCTGTTTGTTGTGTAAAAGAACCCGAAAGAAATTAGGATAATTTATCAAAATACAGTGCGGACCAGGCAAGAGTTTAAGATGTTTCATGTGAAGAGTGAGGAGCATGCTTAGCGATGCATGCGCCGATTGTCTCCCATTTCAATTTCGCTCCCGTCTTGCCTCCAGAATAGTCCAAAGTTTGGCACACGATACTTACAACAGCACACAAATTAAATATATGAGTTTTTGCTAATTGAAAGTGCATTATGGTTTGAAGACATTTATTATAAATGCAAGCTATAATTATATGTAAATATCTGATGAGCAAAGAGCGTGTATTGTTTAGTAGTCTTATGACGGGTGTGTACGCATGTTTCATAGCTCTATACTAAAACTTACACTTCTATCAAAGCCGTACGCCAGGCATTTGTTTAAAAAATATGATGATAAAACTTCCTTCTTAAACACAAAAGGCAACTAAATAAAGTTAGCTCAGGCGGTAACGCCTTGGAACTCTCTCGGGAAGAGTCAGCCATTCTGATCTTGTTTATTTCTTTTCCGCACATTTTCCGCTATCTCATTTTATTCCGTTAATTCTATTATATAGTCGAAAGTGCCAGGCGAGGAAGACTTCCTATATGCGGTGTGACAGTAGCTTGCGCTGTTGAAAAATGTCTACCCGGCGTACGGTAAAGAAGCAGCGTTTTGAGGGGCTCGAATACTTTGTCGGGGTGTTCTATCGAAACAATTTTAAAGACGCCATCTAAGTTCGTGTCACACCACCCCTCGATCCTGGCAGCCTGGTGGTTCCTTCACTTCATCCCTTCCTCTCGAAGTAATCCCCCATTGGAGGCGTATTGAACAGATCTTAAGTAAGGCTAAAATGCCCAAATATTCACCTCCCTTCCTACCAACCCAATATAAATCAAACATAAAAGGCGTTCTGAATCTCATTTTCTTACAAAGCAGACGCTTAAAAATAACGCGAGGTGGAATTAAACCTTTCAGCCGGCTGACACAGTAATAAAATTAAGATAATCAGTGAAATAATAACAGCCGAGCGCAATGTACCACAAAACATTATTTGGAGATATCAAATGTGTTTGAATGAAAATGGACATCATATTCAGCATTTACTATGAAACTCAAATGAGATCGAGACAAATTATTAAATCATTATGGTCTAAATATTAAAATTTTTGTTTCTCCTCCCCCCCCCCTCAACGTGCATGAAATATGTCTGAGAAATGTTTGGGCCATTTTATCCCCATTTGCCGTGAAATATGCGTAAACTCTTTGCTAGTCTAGGTCATAAATTATATATAACGTATTATAATAGAAAACAATTACATAAATTATTTATGCTACCAGTGTAACAAGTTTGCTATGTTTGGTCGATTTATTCAAATATAATAAATATACAGTAACACGTTGCAACAACATACATAATGTTTTTGGTACATGCTCTCTAAAATCGTTGCTTTAGAAACGGATAGTAGTCCGGAAAATTTAACTTTGGCGGCCTACGGGGTATTTTAGGGACTGTTACTTAGAATATGTCATTATTAGAGAACGGAAAATATTATAAAACGTTTGGTGAAAAATGAAATCCTCATCATTGAAGCATGAAGAAAGTTCACATTGGAAGAACAACTATAATGGATATGTCCTAAGTTACGGAAACTATTTTTTTCTCACGAACAAGGTACAGCTCGAAAAATCTAAGAAATACGATTAAAAGTGTGTGGCATGCACTTTTGAGTGAAACCACCGGATGGTGTATGTGAGCAGAGCTGCATGTCTCAGCACGCCGCGAAGTTCAGCTAGAATACAATAGCTGCCTTCTCTTTTACTTAGAACACCTTCTAAGAGAGACAAAATATCAATAAGAATGGCTGAAAACAATAATCGAAGGCGGACACATGCGAAAACACGTGCTTTGCAACCGGTAAAGGAAAATTAGCTTTCACCGTGAAAGCAGTTTATCATCCTGTTAGTTATACTGCCACGTTTTTTTAGATTGACACTTGCTGCCACCACAGTCATTTTGTAACTTCTTTGTTACTTCGTTTCTCTCAATGAAAAAGAATCTAACATGCTTGAAATACATATTTTCTTATTTGTGCACCTAGTTCACTATATTCAGGAAACCAGAATACGAAGTTTACATCTACGTAACAAATAGTTATCAAGCCTGCATTTCATTAAAGATCAAGAAAAGCAGCCCGTCAAGTGACATTGCGGAATAATTATGGAGCTGTTTACTCTACCAGTGGCAGAGCACTTAGGTTTATCCGAAAGTGTCCTTAAATAAATCATCTTTAAAAGTAATGTAGAAACGCCTATTTATTCGTAACGCCGGTACCTCTTCCTAAGCCCGTTGATTAAATATCAATAAAATTAGTGGAAACAACCTGATCATTTATTACTTCTTCTTGGGATGGAAGTAACAAATCAACGCCATCTACGAATCAACATGAATAGCCGAGGCAAACGTTTCCATCTTTTGGATCTCCAACGGGAGGCCACCTATAACTGGGCCAATAGTCATCGTTCCCACCACATAAATTCTATATTTTTGGCGCCCAACGTGGGGCCATTTTAAAATAAAGCCGACAGCAACGATACAGCCCTCCACATGGAACAATCCCAAACTTTAAGTGCATAGTTGTTGAGAAACGTTGTTTGTTTTTCGCCAAGACAGTTCAACACACATTACAGCTATAAATTAAAGAAAAGAAAGTTTTCCACGTTATTGTCTGCAACCGCCGCCTTGCAGGTCAAGGTTCACTGCAGATTAAGTGCGCAAATGTTAAAAACATGAATGATGAGTTGTCGGGAGGAGGAACTATTCTTACACCTTAATTATTCTCTCATTCTAAACTTTGCAACTCTGCTGCGCAAATAACGAATATTTCTACATAGCAGTCGCCTTCTGGTGTGATCTAATGGCTAAATAATCGGAGTAAGACTCTGGTCGATGCTAGTATGGCTTATCTGTGCCAATTGAATCCTTTTAAATATTGCATGAAAGAACGGTTTGTTTAATTAGTGGCACTGGAACAGTGCGGAGTTACTACAAAGTCACTATGTAAACACTGAAGGAAAGAATACACTGGCTCAAGGAAAGTCAGCCCATTTCTCATTCCCAACGAGGTATTCTTAAACTCTTCCACAGAACACTGGCTACTTCTGAAATAAATATTAAAGAATATCCAATAAAGAAAGCCAAGAAAGGTTAGCAGTGCATGAGATATTCACACACTCCTTTGTAATTTAAATGCAGGTGAAAGGGGTATTTTTTTAACTTGAAGGTTTGCTGTTCCTCGACCCTTGTTCGCCCCTTTTGTAAGAAGGCAAGCTCTGGCTTTTTCTTTTCCTTTTTTATGGCTCTTGTGGAAACCGCTACAAGTTCTCTTTATGCCCGGCTCTTTAAGTGGAGCAGAGATCCTGAGACATATTTCTTCTTCAACTCTGCACCTTGAGCCCTGACTAGTCGTGTGGGAAACTTTTGACAGAACCAAGAAGACTCCCCAATCCGTTTCACCAAAATCGGCAACTTTAAGAGTAGCCATCTTAAACTAACCCCAAACGCAATTTAGAATGGGTAGTTGGGAAAGGTAGACGCTCTGCGTGATTATTTCGGTGCACTTAGTAAGAGGTACCATCTCCACTTCTATACCAACTCTGGTTTAGAGCTAAATTCTTAAAATAAAACTTTTAGAAAATTGCTGTAGTGTCCTACAGCTACTTAAACACGTAAACTAAGCGAATTCCTCTCCAAGTTGAATAACTTTAAAAATGAATATAATATACAAATTAGGTCTTATTAATTAATGAAATGAAAGAAGTTATGACGTTACTGCGTGGTATTAAGATATCAAAATTAGAATTCTTGCAACCTATAAGTATTATAACAGGGAAATTATATTTTTGTTATTATTATTATTATTATTATTATTATTATTATTATTATTATTATTATTATTATTATTATTATTATTATTATTATTATATTGAGGTAACAAAATTAGAATTCTTGCAACCTATATTATTATTATATTGAGGTAACAAAATTAGAATTCTTGCAACCTATAAGTATTATAACAGGGAAATTATATTTTTGTTGTTTTTATTATTATTATTATTATTATTATTATTATTATTATATTGAGATTAAACTAAAAATTAATGTTATACTATCAATTAAGTGAAATATATGACCACTGTTAGACAAAGCTATGCTGTATGGGTATTTTTAAACGTTTTAAATGCAACCCTATTTATGAACTGAACCCTTGATGTCATCTTTACATTCACTAAAATAGAGATAAATAACAGAAAGTTTCTACTTAGCTTGTGTATTTAAGATGTTCATATGTTTTAACAAAATAAAAACAGTTAATATTTAAAAACAAGTGCGATATACTAAGCAAATATACACATTCTACAATCGAAAGTTCCATCGATTGTAAGTGGTTTTGAAATTTAATTTAAATCTTATAGTAGTAAAAGCGTGTAATGTAAACGTTTTCTGAAGATTATTATAGAGCGTTCTTACATATAAAAATAATTCTCAAACACATGTTAGATTAGTGTTTCACAATAATGCTTTTGCCAAATGTAAAACCTATGCATCGTTATAAATACAGATTATATGCTGAGTTAATTTGCCCTTTTATTTTGAAACAATAGAGAGAAAATTAAACGCAAGAGCACTTATAAAATTTCGGTTTTCATTCTCCTAATGGTTTAATTTCCATAATTTTCATAAGCTATTTTTCTGATTTAATTTAAATAGTATATGCCAGTTTTGTTGTGAAATAACAAATATTGCTGCCTCTAGAGCGATTTTTAAATGTTGGGCTTCTGGCAAATTCCTGTTTTTGATTGCCCGATTTTCCTGATTTTTAAAAAATATTTTTAGTTTATTTTATTTATATGGTATATGCGGAGTTTCCTTGCGGAAAAAAAAATATTAATGCCGTTAGAGCAATTTTTAAATTTTGTTATCAGGTAAACTCCCACTCCTAAAAATATGATTTCATTGATTTTCAGAAACTATTTTTCTTATTTATTTCAATTTAAAAAATTTAAATTGCGGCTGCTTGAGCAATTGTTAAATTTCGCTTTAACCCTCACTCCGTTTTCTGCTATACCCTCACTCCTAGTGGCTCGATTGTCCTTATTTTCTGAAACTATTTTCTTAATGTATTATATTAATTGTTATTTTCAGTGCCCTAGTACGTGGGATCGATGAAAATTTTAAAAAAGTTTTTTTTTTTTTTTTTTTTTAATGATTTCAAGCATACAACCGCAATACATTCCTTCGAAATTCGCTAAAAGAGCTTTGTAATATACATATTGAGGAAATATAAGCTACAATATTGCATAAATCTATTAAATATGTCATGAATACTTAAATATGTTTTAGTAGAAATAGTAATAAATGAAGACGCAAACGCATATATGTAAATATACCTAATATGAAAAACAGAAAATATTCGTGTACAATAATATCACTGATGATAGGGACAGGGATAATTGACGGAGGAAGATACTCCAGGGTCCCTTACTTTTCCACAGTCCCAGACGCCCAAGGCACCACCCCGAAACTCACCGTACAGAACCCACTGAAATCTTTCCTGGGCGCAATCCAACGGCACGCTACCAGTCTGCCTAATCTGACGTTTAAATCCTATAACTGACGCTATGGAATGAAACGAGAAAGCTGAAAATTCCTGGAATGCAAAAATAAATCCCAGTATTCGCCTAAATAACAGGTGAAAATACAAAAAATCTGAGGTCGGTATGGCCTGCTCCAAGACAATTGAATCCGGGATCTTGCGAATGTTAGACTTCCTTAACCACCCCACGGTATATCATTAAGTTATAAAAACAACAACGTTCAATCTTCGCGCTGATTAGCGTTTTGTATTGGCAAAAATGAATTAACTTTGTGTTTTGTTTTTTTTTTTTTTTTTTAATAATCCCAATTCACTTTTTACATCTAACAATTTTATCTGCAAAATGTTTCATTAAGACACCTTGTCATTTTCTTACTTTCTTGAAGATGTTCTTCAATTTAGAGGAGATAATACTTATTGATTGCTAGATATGGGCTGTAGAGGCTTGCTGGACTATCTCAATTCCATAGTCCTTCACTGTATCTTTCTCAACAATAGTCGTTTAGATTAACCATTGCCATGAAGCAAGCGAAATAAATAATTCACCATTCCTTGTTCAGTATTCTTTATGTGGCTGAGCAATTTGTGGTATCCCTTTCCTTGGAGACGAACAAGGGAATTCCCCAACAATCTCTAAAGAGAGGTGCAGTGAACTTCTTGGTGGAACGAGTGACTTAATTTTCATAGAGATTCTTCGGGATTTGTACCACCTTATGATTTCTATCTAATAAAAAAAAAGCTTTTTAATGTGATCTGACAATACAAAACATTAATTATTTTTGATCTCGGCAAGTCTCTAAAAATCCTGCGAAACAGATCACACAATGTCCGCTATGAACTGTTGAAAACCGTAAATATCATGTGACGTTTCTCTGAATGAGTTGCAACAGAATATTTCAACCTTTCCCAAATTATTTACCAATTCCACAGACCAACCATTACAAAGATGCTCTCTTTTGCTAGGCGAAACTTTATCTCCTGAAAATTTTTCCTCTTTGGCGAGAACGTCAACATAACTAGAGATAGAAAGTTCTAACACCGAACTTATGAAGTTACGAGGGTAGGTCCATAAGTTTTCGGCCTAACCATTTTCTTGATATGATAAAGACAAAAAGTATATTTCACTTTTCAATATAGTTACCCTTTATTGCAACACACTTGTAACATCTTTGAATTAACATTTCAATCCCCCCCCCACAAAATAGTGCAAGTCTTGTCTGCAAAATAGGCATAAACAGTTACCATCACTTTTTCGTCACACTTAAATTTCCTTCCTCGAAGGTCCTTCTTGAGTTTTGAGAAGAGCAAATAGTTACTGGGAGCTATATCTGGAATGTAGGGTGGATGGTCGATTTCCTTGAAGTCACATTTCTTTACAGCTTCCTATGCAACAAGAGTTGTGTGCACAGGCGCGTTGTCGTGAAAAAGGCACACACCACCACTCAGCTTTCCTCGCCTTTTCTCCTTGATGGAAGCACGTAGTCTGTGCAGTAGGCCAGCATAGTACTCCACATTTACTGTGGTGTTCCTCTCCTTGAAGTCAATGAAGAGTATTCCTTCACAGCCCCAAAAGATTGCCGCCATGATCTTCTTGGTTGCCTGAGTGACCTTGGCCTTTAGAGGCGGTGCTTCGCCAGATTTACGCCACTGCATTGATTCTCTTTTGGACAAAGTAATCATAGTAGAGGATCATAGTTTCATCTCCTGTAACATTGATTTGCAGAACTTCTCTCTCGTTGCCACGGCAGAGCTCCAAAAAAACCTGACAACAGATAACTCGTTGCTGCTTTTGAATTAAGGAAAAAAGCTAGGCACCCATCTTGCACCAACCTTATTCATGTTCAATTATTCAAGAATTATTCGAATGATTGTTGTTTTAGAAATGCGTAACCTTGCTGCTATTTCTGTAACTTTGAGCCGCTGGTCTTCCATAACCACAATAGCGATGTTATCAGGAGTGAACACCTCCAAGGGCCGACCTGCACGCTCTTCGTCTTCAATGCTTTCTGAACCATTCGAAAAAGTTTGGTCCATTCTTTTACGGTAGAATATGACGGGGTTGTTTCCCCATATACACCGTCCAATCGCTGTCTAATTTCATTTGGAGTAAGTCCTTCTTATGTGAAGAACTTAATAACAGCTCGGAACTCCATTTTGAAAATGTCACAATCTTCTACACATAGCCTTCTTTATGCAACTATATCTGAACAACTGAACACAACGGAGAGGAAGTTACAGCTGAAATTATTTTCTTAACAGATAAGATATGACACCAGGTAAGGGTTTTGTGAAGGCGATATTGGCGAGGCCGGAAACTTATGGACCCACCCTCGTAACTACATCGCGTGTTGTACCCAGCGTGTTACGAACCTGCAGGTACACGAGTAAACAGCTGATGGCATCCTATAGCAAGTATTCCTTAAGCCTATAGCTGCACTAGGCAATGCTTTATCAACTAGACTTCGTTCTCTAACCTTAACATAGAATTCATTTTTAACATTATAGAAACTTAGTGTCTTCAGCTACATGGCGCATGTAGTCTGTTAATCTCTTCATGCCGTGTTAGGTACCAGGCCGAAAACTTTTTGGCATGTAAATGTAACAACGAAAGTCAGTCAGGAGCTGCTAGTTAACCCTCTTCCTAGAATGAAGAGAATGACAGTTAACTGCTGTCCTAGGTTTAAATGGTCATGCAATCACATGCCTATGTAAACAGTACTCAACAAACGCATTTTACATCCTATACGGTCAAGTGAGTATGTACGCTCGCAACACTACCCAGGCTGACTTACATGTAGTCTATTATTCCACCCTTATCCTGTACGATAAATCTTCAAAAGCTTTTTGAACCAGTGCAGTTGTTGAGCTTCGCTCAGATGGGACAGTTGACTCTAAAGCAGCACATTTTCTTCTGCAAATGTTTCCACATATCAGTCAGCCCGTCGTGTTCGTTTAGAATTTCGTTTGCAATTCACTGGTCAATGGACTCCTTCCAGAAAAATAAAGTGCATTCTATGCATCAATATACACAAAAAATACGCGCGGAAGTGCACGGTTTTAACACAGGATAAACTAGACTAAATTGATTCAAACCTTGAATATTCGCCAACAAAATCACTCCCGAAATTAGCACAACAATTGGAGGTTTCAGTGAGCTCTGCACATAAAGCAACAACATTATTAAACCTAAAACCGTACAAGTTTTAAACAATGGACACATATACAGTAGCAAGAGTGGGTTGTTGTGAGTTGTTTTTTCTCCATCTGTGATTGAAGGTTTAATGGAACCAACGCTTTTGTTATTTTCAGACGAGACTTGGTTTCCCCTGAACGGCCGTGTGAACAATCAAAACATGCGCTGCTGGTGTATCGAAAACCCACATCGTATACAGGAAACACCCTTTATGATAGAAAAGTTGGGAGTTTGGTGTGCTATTAGCGAAGGCGTATTATCGATCCGATTTTTTAACAAACCACAATAGATGCCGAGACATAAAGAAGGGACATTTTGACCCAATTGTTAAGCAGCTTACAGAAGAAGAGAAATTGTATCAATAGGATTCTGCAACAGCTCTACAGTAGCGAAGTTCATGACTAAAATTAAGGAAGTGTTTGAAGATAAGAGTATTAGTGCTTGTTTATGACACTCTTACTCACCAGAATTATCAGTGTGTGATTTTTACCTGTAGAGTTGCTGAAGGACAGAGTTTATAAAATAAACCCTTACATATTGGAGGAACTAAAGGAAAATATCACAAATGTAACCAGAAACATACAATAGCCGAACTTAAACGTGTCAATCAGAATGTGTTTTCCAGATACAATGCGTGTCTAGCTGAAGGGGAACGACATTTTTAACATCTTCTATGAGGTATAATTTTATACCTAATTGTAGAAACGAAGTTAAAATACTTTCTTGGGGTGCCGCGATAAGCCCAGCTTCCGAGAATCAAAACACCGCTCATGCGGGATAGTTTTTACATGAAAGGCTGGTATGATCTATGAACGTCATTATAAGTATAATTCCTGATACATTACAAATAAAACATTCCTCGTCTGTCATAATTTTATAACAAAATTTATATACTGAATGAATACAGTAACATTAGTACTTAGTTGGTACTCTTTTCTTAAGATAGCTGTTGAAAAGGTATAGGTTATCTAAATCATAACAAAGCACCATGAACCTTTGCTCAGTTGTATCCCGAGAAATGACTCACTTCACCAGCTGAGAGATCTTAGTTACTGGGTTTATGAATTATTAACAGTAGCTTTGTAAAATATACTCTAATAAGACCCAAATATGCATTAGTTCATCGGTATTAAATTAGTAATCGAACTGCACATGAAACAGGGTTACACGAGTGACCAAACTTTGCATCAAGATGCTCCAAAGCGTGCTCATATTCCATGTTGAAACCACAAGCACTATCGAATCATTAAACACATATTCTGGACGACCTTTTAATGAACGTCCTGTAAAAACCTCCACTCATCTGATGGAAAGTACATAAAACTCAGCCATACAATGGTTCTTGCATCCGCAGAGTACACATTTGAAAAGGTCGATTCACCAGAACATATTGACTTTTCTGTTCCCGAGTATGAACATGGCATCATTCGTAAACCTTGCCTCTTCTGTGTACAGCATTGAAGCAGAAAAAACATAAATTCTGTGTACATTTCTGCAAAATCATTTTACAACTCTTTTCAATGAGATGAGTCCCTGGCTATAATGCATGCTTCAAATGTTATGGATGGAGAGTTTCTAATTTAAAACGTTCATAACATGAGAGAGCCCATTTGTACAGAGTGGAGAAGTTGTTGCAGCAGAAGCTGCTCTGATTGCAATCACTGATCAATTCTACTATTTCACCCTGCTTCATAAAGAGGTACACATCAGTCACTTTTGATTACACAAAGCTTTTCATTTCACTACTAGCTGATAAAACGGCGCACAACAAACCCAGAACATCACTGAGTTGTGAGTGAGTGTAACACTAACAATATTCACTCAAAATATATGAGTAAATATGTGGAAACTAATTAATAATGAGATATCGCAGACCATTATCCTGATATAAAATACATATTTAAGACCCTAAAAACCGTATAAAGATTTGTCACCTTGGCCAATATTCTTCGTGATATGGATATAGAGAACACAGCCTTAATAGTTTCCATAAGGAGCTGAATCTGTTGAAGTAATTATTGACTGCACTAAGGTTAGTAAAATGGAGAATTTAAATATAATGTGATCATAGTTTCATTGCCACAGATATAAAAACACCGAGAAATTACGTACTAATGAGAGTGATAATGCTGGGATACCTAAAACATTTAGCGGAATCGAAAAATCAAAAAAGTATCGTGCGACCAGTGAGCTTTCATCTGCGGCAGGAGTTTTTCCATGAGAGAGCCCTCGCTCGTTTGCTGCACCGTGGAGAGAGTAGCAAGCCTGCTTGCTTACTTGTTGACCTTGCTGACTGTCGCAGTTGTAGCGCAGCTGTTCCCGGGTGTATGTTGTGATGCTGGTTTCTTAATTCAACAGTATATATAAAGTATATTATGCCTCGTGTGTTCACAATGGCACAGCGTGTCTTATGCACAATTCATGTCTTAACTCCGAGATGAAAGAATCATAGTGCCAACGTTTTTTAGCATAAAGTTGATTGTGTTACTTATGTGAACACCACACTAAGCGCTTTTTTCAGAGAATTAACCGACAGGGAGCGTGATCATGCCTTTTTTCAAAAGGAATCTACCACTTGCTCACACTGCGAATAATTCTGTGAGAGTATTTCATAATGGTTTACACAAGACACAGTAGGAATTTGTGGTCCCCTGGGTCCCTCAATTTAATAGTCTGCGATTATTATCTCTGATTTAAATTTAAAAAAGAATGTCGTATACAAGAACACCGCACTCCATACAAGAACTCAAAGATAATATTCATCAGGAAATTGTCCAGATTTCTCAAATGAGCCTCATCGAGTGATTAATAATTTCCTAAAGAGATGCCAAAAATATGCGGAAATTGAAGGCTAGCAGTTTCAGCATTTCATTTGATAATTTGGTAATTAATGTTTGAAACCAGACAATAATGATGTACTAAAAGAATGTCTTATGTACCAAAGAGATGTACTGGGAAGAGTGTTGGCTTGGAGAGGTGAGAAACTATTAGAAGAAATTGGAACGGGAGATGTATGGCGATTGGGTGAAAGTAATGTTTGTGGATTTTGGAAAGAAGTGAAACAGAAGGTAGAAGACATAGGGAGGCATAGATCTGGGATACCCTTTAGATTTATATAGAGTAGTTAAAAGAAATTGGGGACGGGAGAAATATATAGACATTTGTGACCAATTTGGAAAAATAGGTTTTGCTTGGAATCGTACATTTGTTATTTCTAAAAGAATTAAGGTTTAATTGTAAAGAAGGATGGATGCATTATGAGTGGGAAAGTGGAAAGTCGGTTACATTGTTTAATTGAATGCGAAATGATAAAAAGGTGGTGGTATAGTATCAGGGGTGGAAAATAGAACAAATTACAACAAGAAATAGTGGCAACAAAAATGTTACCAGATACGAGAGCAGAGCAAATGAATAACATAAGGGAAGCTTTACGATAATTAAGCGATAAGTGGGGAAGAACTATAAGGAAGGAGCCTCAGCGCACACGCAGTGATGAAAATTTGTAATTTATTTTGGGGGTCTTTACCATACATAAAACCTGATGGTTAAAGGATGGGAGGACCTCAGTTTAGGTACTGCTGAACTTTTACGAGTCCTTCCTTGCATGTGTATGTAAATTAAAGTGTAAATGTGGTCTGCTGAAAATGGATTGAAAATGTATAATTAATAAATTGATATAATTATGAAGTTATGCATGTAAATAGTTGCAAAGGTAGCGAGGAAAACTGTAAATTTTAATTCATTACTGAAATAAAATAAATAAAATAATGCGTATCTTTATTGGCTTATGTATTGTTGTGTGGTTGGTTTGTTTTGTTGTTTTATCCTCCTGCTAATCACCGAGATTCGGTTGGCCCGCTCGCCCATAAGCAAAACACTCCGGCGGAAAACAAAACTGATCAACCTGTATATCCTTTTATAAAAAGCATTACCATTATCAAAACATAGTTACAAATTTCCTGTGGCGATTCTTTCTGGATTTTATTCACACATTTATTTTGGAATAAAAATAATTTACTATTATATGTTTTTGAAGCATTGTACTTATTGTAACCCTATAAACACATCCTTTGTTTTATTTTATTTTTGATGCTTTAAATTTTAGTATTTTTATTTAACTCAAAAATTAATTTTCATTAACTTCACTAATTATTTTATTGCCTAGTATAACAATGTGTTAATATGAGTGGACTTCTTCTTTAATATCTGTGTGGCAAGCACTCGTCAATTACATTCATTTATTTGTTTAGAAAGAAAACTTTCTGTTATTCAAATAATGAGACTGCCCCTAAAAACAAATCATATTATGGCATAAACTTAAAAAATATTCATAAAGGAAAAACATGGTGAGCAAATAACCAAACTGTAAATAAAAATTAATAAATATATTATTAAAATAATTAGAAAATTAAACCCTCACCGAAAGAGGTTACAACTTTGTCTGACACTCCGATATGGCCCCTTTTTTCAACAATTTTCCATTTCCTAAATTTATAAAAATCGTTGTACTTTATATACGTATTAACTTTAATACTTATGAAGGTTTTACAACCCAATAATCAAGAATCACCACCCTTTCTCTAATGATAATTCAATTTTTAGCCTTAGAAGTTTACTAGAAGGAACATCCCTGGGACACCATTGAAAGGTACCTTTACAATTACAACATTATTTATTAAACAATAATAATTGCAAATATAATATCCACTTGGAATAAACTTGATCTTGTAAATCAGCAGTATCTATTGCAAAGGGAAAGTTCTCTAAATACTACATTAATAAATTGCAATAAATTGAATAACAAATTCGATTCAACAATGTATGGCATAGGTGTTAAGAGTTTGGCTGCCCAAAATAACAAAGTTTACTATTTGGCTTGCAAATACAAGCTCCCTGTTCATTAAAAACATTACAAAGGACATTACGCCGATATAGTCACATATATTTTACTGCATTACAAAAAAGATTAAGGTGTATAATACATACTCGTCAAAAAGCTGTCCCTCGAAGAAGCCTCCAGGCCTAACGTTTTGAAGAGGAAGCCGAAAGAAGTATAATCCAAGCTGTTCCTGAAAAAAAGAACGGTTCCGTCATAGCATGTAAACTTTCGATTGGCGAGGAACCAATCATTAGCTGGTGAAACAAACTTTTTAATGGTGTTTAACGCCAGTTTTAACTACTGAAGCTCCACAAGCAGTGGACACTGATAATACATGAGATGAAATGATAAACTGGGAAAGAATTTTTATTTTAAAAGACGGAAACGTTCCAAGTCTAAATTTAGGTTCCCTCTCAGGCATTTGCCATTTATGAAAACTGAAGAAAACTGGAAAAAGCCTCAGTCAGGGAGGGCGGTCTTGGTGGAAATCAAATGCTTGACCTTCCACTCGCGATCCGCACCTTAACGACCTCGGCTACCCGTAGCGGTGCTAATAAGTTGGAAGGAGATTAGCCTACTTATTAATAATTCCCATTATTTTCTTTTTCTTTTTTTTTCTTTTTACTGGCCTGAATAATATTAATTTCACTTGCATTTTTTTTCATTTGTTTTATTTACGGGTGCTATTTAACATCTCAGGTCATCAGCGTCCCATTCAATTCAGGGCGTGAAACGGCCGACAAATTTTGCTCAGAGGCCTCTTTTTTTTCAGGCTTGAGGTTCTTTTTCGTGCCGTAAATGTACGACATGGGACCCACGATTTTACTTCCCTTCCGAAGGAAGCCATACTTAGGATTTTTACGCCCCAAAAAATCCATCGATCCTGGCCGGGTTTGAACCCGCGATCTTGGGTTCAGAAGACAAGTATGGTTACCACTACACCAGCAGGACCGACAATTTCACTTGCAGCTAAGATTTAGGCACTCTACATTCTCTACGGCGTTTATTATATAAAAATATAAGTCTGTTTACCAAACACTTTCTGTTGTCTATTTCAATAGTTTATTTTTTAAAAATTTATTTCATCAAAATCAGAAGAGTTCCTTTTTCTCAGTTTCTATTTATTTTTTTATAGTGGGCATGGTAGATTTATGCTAAAACTTGTTTTATTTCTTGTGCTTTGAAGAAAATGCTACACAAAAATAAGCATGCATTCGCTGAGCTGCGCTCGCTTTATGAAAGAAGTTATCTTTTATGTGCAATTTCTTCGTTTCTTTGGAAAGGAACCCTCTTTCTTTCTCCCATAAGAGGAGGGATAGGCCTCGTTAACGCTCAGACCAAGTGTTTAGCGCTCTTTCTGAATCCTGGAAGGAAGATACAGGAAGCTGCATGGAGTTTTTAGCGAATTCCGAAGGAACGTAACTATTGCAATTGTATCCTTGAAGCGATTTTTTAAACATTTCTTCAAATCCCCATTGATGTTTCCTACTAGACACGTGCGCGCGCGTGTGTAAGAGAGAGTGTGTGTTTTAATGCTCTAGCAGCTGTAGTTTTTGCTTTTGCTCAACTCAGCATATAACGATAAATTAATAAACCATTGGTCGAGTTCGATAACCAGAAAAATTGGATCATTAGGGATAGAGGTTAACTTAATTTAAAAATCCCTTTACCGGCCGCATTTTTTTTTTTCCTAAACGAAACTCGAATATACCATTTAAGTAAAATAAGGAAAATATTTTCTGAAAATCACGGAAATCAGACTATTAAAATTGGAGGTTTACTAGAAATTTAAAAGTCGCTCTAGCGGCCAAAATAGTTTCTTTTCGCAACGAAACTCAGTATATACCATTTAAATAAAATAAGAAAAATAGTTTCTGAAAATGAGGCAAATCAAGCCTTTTGGAGTGATGGTATACCTGAAGCTCAAAATTTAAAAATCGCTCTGGTACCCTATATATTTTTTTCACAACAAAGTACTCGGTATATAATCTTTATATAAAACAAATTAAATTTAAAATTTAAATTAAATTAACATTAAATTTCACTGAATATCAATGCAACTTTAGACTTTATACTGTATATTGTTGATTGTGTATTTTTGCTTAGTATATTGTAATTACACATGAATAGTAATATGTTTTTGTTATTATTTTATTGAAACATATGCACTACTACTTAAATGCACAAGGTAAGTCGATATTTTCTGTTATTTCTCTCTATTTCAGTAAATGTAAAGATAATATAAGGGATCAGTTCATAAACATGGTTATGTTTAAAAAAAAGTTAATACTCACACAGTGCCTCTTTATCAATAAATTGTTATATATTCCTTTTAATTAATAGTATACCATTAATTTTATGCTTTCACTTTCGTAATATTCTTAAATTGCAAGAATTTAAATTTTGTTTCTCTTACTTTTGAAAATTAAATTAGTTTCAATATAGATATTTATTTTCAAGTGTTTTGGAAGGGAAAAAATAGACAAACCTACTTAAATAGTGTATTATATTTCAATTTTTCTTTTATTGTTTAGCTTTAGAGTTTCTCATGCTAATACCTTATAGTATTACCCATAAATTATTTCATTAATTAATAACAAAGGATTTATCGAATTCAAAAACCAGCAAAACCTAAAGCTATTTGTGTGTGCGCGCGTGTATGTGTACGTTAACGCTCTAGGGGCCGCAATTGTGGGTAATTCGGAACTATTGCGGTGTTTGCATGAAAACATTTATTTAATTTTTTTTCAAACCTCCGTTGATTATACTCTCTAGGTACCAAAAATAACAATAACGGTCACAAATTCAACTTGCAGAGGAATTCACTTGGTTTACGGAGCTCCTGCGTGACAGATTTTTCTGCCCTTTGGTTGTACTTTTTTATCTGTGCACCAAAGTCAATAAACAGCACAATACGTCGTATTTTCCCCAAAATAATATAAAATATCATCAATTATTGACCACATCCGAATCCTTGGCTCGTCCCAAATTTCCAATTTACACGTATTGTAACTAATGGACTGTACCACAGAATTATTAGGAATAGTTTAAGACTTCTTTTGTACCCGATAACCTTAACCATTAAAATTTGTAAATCTTCATATCGGCAAACAGTTTATAATAAGCCGTTCAGGCATTTTACCAAACACTTGACTTTTAGCTCAATTAACTATGGCTACTGTTCATATCATTTGCACTTTTTAAATAAACTATCCTTTAACTATTTCCGGCACCGAAATTTGTATCCGTAATGTTAAAAGACGAATTTCAACTCGAAATACGCGAGCTTGACTGTTACTTCAAATCCAACCGTTAACTCCCTCGCACTTCTGTATGACAACGCATGACAGAATCCCTTAGATGTACGACGATGCCTCCTGATTCATGTGTACATGTAGGAATGGCGTTATGTGAAGGTCTCACATATGTGTGGACAAACATTTAACCAAAACTCTGTATATTAGCATTATGCACACTGTCGTGTTGTTCAAATGCGTTCAACGGTATGCTCCAGGAGCACATTTTCCCACAACTTTGAAGGAATCCTATAGTTGGAGTTATGTAAACTCCCATGTCCATGCGTTCTGTATGGTATGCATACAGTTCATACAGTTCTACCAAGAAATATATTTTTAATATACCAGGGTAGACAGTGATGAGGATTGTATTTCATTCGATTTCTTGCTTCAGTGAGACCATTGAAGTGATTGCTCAGTATGTAGAATATTAGGGTACTATGTTCAGTTTCAACCTGCCACTTTTCAGTTGTTGCCCACTTTGAGCTTCAACGAAGAAAAAGACAGAGTGCTGATCTTTGGCTCTTAGGCCATACCGTCCAATGTGTTGGGTGGAAGGCAATCTGAATAGGTCTCTTATTTGGAAAATATCTGTGCCATTTGATGAAACTACACAGGCAATGTCCCTAAGTTTTATTTTGGACGATTCTTGATGTGACAGTGATAAGATAAGGGTGTGTTTTGGCTTCTAGCTCACATATTGTTGATGATTTCATGATTATGTCATCTGTCAAATTTGCATCGTAACTACATTACTGCTTTGCATATTTTTTTAAAGTATGTTCTGCTTACTCTGAAGTGTATTCTTGTTCTTGCATTCGGGCAGGAAGCAAACATTTGAACTCTCTTTCAACAAATTTACTCATTCCTCATAAAGAATTCAAAAAAATCATCGGAGAAAACTCCTTACAACAAGTAGACTCCAAAAAAATATTTTTTTAAAAAAAAATCTGCAATATTAATAAAATAACGGGTTGTTAAAATGAAATATAAAGAGGTATCTTGAAACGAATAACATTGAACAGTACATAACGACAGTATACAGATAGATAACAGTTTGAGAGGGTCTACAGATAATCTCACCACCGCCGTTCAGACACTGTCCCAACGATGAACAAGCTTCTCAATGTCCTCCGCACAGGACACTGGTTGCTGTTGAAAGCTCAAAGTATCATGAACAGGTTGATAGGGGTGAAACGCTTACTTTGCAAGGCTTTGCTCAACGGACCAAATATGTGACAATTGCAAGGGGAGAGATCTGGACGTTGCATTATCTTAGAGAATAATTAATTTATTAATTTTGGGGCAAAAAGAGCCAACCCGAGCTTATGGTGCACTATGAGGAGCAACTGAACAAGATCTTAATTAACATAGCTTTCTAGTAATACTTTGTACCTCCAATAATGACCAGCATCGCACAATGTTCTCAAGAATGATCCACTAATAATTCTGGATTTACTACTTTGAATTAAAAATGATGGTTCAGTTTGATTTGACCCGTTTCAGATATTACCAACATGTCATGGAACTAAATAAATAAAACCGAAATTCAAATTAATTTACAATTCATTCTTTTATTATAACCTTTCAAAAGACTTCCAATAATAAAATGTTTCATGGAGGGAGAAGCGGCTTTGTGGACTCCAACAATTAAAGCCTAATTATGATCCCTTTATTTGTGACACCACTTTGAAGCTGTTTAATACGCTCCGGCTAAGTGCCCCAGGTTGGGCACCAACTTTGAAGTGATTTGTTGTAGACTTCCGAGTCGTCTCGCGTGTGATGTCAATCTTGAAGCGGTTTGTTAGATTGCTTCTGTGTTGTTGCCCAAGTTTCAATGACAACGATATCTCAGAGTGAATTCTGTTATTTCGTTGATTCGTACTCAACAGGACCGGGGGAGTATTTCATTGGTGTAAATAAGCACGCGATGCGACATCACACATATATAATATAGTACTAATATATTATATATTATGTTCAAAATATTTCGCGTCCTCTGGTGTTTTACGTACGATAGACTTGACTACGCCGATACAACCTTAGTTGCCAAGTATGAAACTTAGAGATACGTGCCGCGGCGCGTGAAACTGAAAACTGCTTAACTAGTGTATCCGAACTGCATAACTGATAATTGCTTCTCGGTTGAATATCAACTTAAAAACTGCCTTATCAGAACTGCAGGCACGCAGTTCTGTAGAACTCATCTGAGTCTGAGAACTGAGTTGCGTCTCACCGCGTATGGAACATGACTGCTTGTGTCTCTAGCGTGTAAAGCTTCAAACCGCGTGTTGCTTGTACCTTGTCGCGTGCAGATCTTAGTACTGCGTCTCGCGGCGTGTAAAACTTCAAACGAGTAAAACTGCGTGTATCTTGCCGCGTGTTAGGCTTAAGAACGCCTGTCTCAAGTCAATGTAGAACTTGAAACTGAGTGCCGCTACCGAGTAATCACTTCCTTATACATTAAATTCAAATCAAGTAATAGTTGGCTTAACGATTGTCACCAGGTCACAAAGGTACGCGCAGGTTTCGAGCCTATCTTTAAAACTTCAAACATACATTTGTCATTGGTTGGTTTAAGTCCATCTGCCACGCTTACCATTCGCTATTTTTGAAAGTTTTAAAACATTTTATGGCATTGGCTCGTTTAAAGGCTAACAGTAACAACACCTGTCGGGGTCAAAATATCCCAAATGGATTTAAAAAACCTTAAGCTTATTAACCTTGCGATGACAGTCCTTTAAAAAAGGGGGAGGGGATAGCTCACACATGACCCCCGGGTTTCTTCCTATTATGTAGTTTTACGACCTTCTTTCCAAGCTACCGTAAGCGAAAATCATCAGAAACTTTCTCTTTGTACATTTATTACATTGAAATTAAAGCTTATGACGCACATATATACATAACATTTATGTTACTAATTACAATGTCAAAATATGATTGGGCTTACATAAATATACATTATAATTATATTTCAGTGGGGGTGGATTAGAGAAACGGTTACAAGTATATCAAGGGGGAATGCATAAATTTACATAGGTTAAACCGATAATAAATATCTTGCAGGCTGCGCAGAAGAGATTCATAGTAGCCCATTAGTTCGAGGAGGAAGCATTAAGCAAACAAATATTAAGAGCAAAGGCTTTTTTGCCAAATAGGACATGATAAAAGTGCCGGAACAACCGAGCAGTAAGGTAATCCGCGAGCAGGAAGGGCGGGAGATGCTCATTAACTTCTTAGTTAACTTGCACAACTGGAATAAAATGACCTTTCAGAATATATTCCTGAAAAACTTTATTATAATAAAATGCATTTATTGAAAAGATATGTTTTTAGTTCAAGGTTTCAGAGGGCATTCTGTGAAATAAGTATTCCTGCAATATACTTTACATTACCGAGTAGCATACTGTCGGAAATATCTTTTTTTAACAATTTCCCATCATGAAATTATCCAAACAGTTTTGTTTCGCCTGCTAAATATTTCCTTTCTGAAACAACTTCGCATATATATGAGATATATGCTGCGATGTCAGAACCTGTGTGAGACTATGGTTTTGAATATCTTTTATTTATTTTATTTTTTTTTTTTTTGTAATTGCGTAAATATAACAGAAGTTTTTTTTTTTTTTTTTGATTCGTTTTATTTAAGGACGCTCTTTAACAGCTCAGGTCATCAGCGTCCCATTCAATTCCGGGCGTGAAACGATAGACAAATTTTGTTCAGAGGTCTCTTCTTTCTGGCTTGAGGTTCTTTATCGTGCCGTAAATGTACGACACGGGACCCACGGCTTTACTTCCCTTCCGAAGGCAGCCATATTTAGGGCTTTTACATCGATCCTGGCCGGGTTTGAACCCGGACCTTGGATTTAAAAGGCAAGTATGGTTACCACTACATCACCAGGACCGACTATAAGAGAAGAAATACTTATTAAGGCATCTTCGTGTGTGCATGTTTCCTAATACGTCCTATGTTTATCTCTAGAGATTCGTTTATTTTATTTGTTAACAATTATAATTTTTTCATTATTATTGTGTTCTTCTTATTATTATTATTTACCAAGGGTATTAAAAAGAGAAATGTGAACTTCTCCACACATATTTATTACAATTAACATTTGAAAACTTGCCGCAGATGTTTTGGTTTCGTCGTTTGCTGTAGATGCTATGGAACGGCTGGACAATTATCAACAAATGATCATCTGTTGACAAGTGATCGGTATCTGCAGTGGCGTAGGAAAAGTCCTGAGCTTTAGAAACGGTCATTTATTGATCCTGGGCTAAGGTGCAGAGGGGGCGAGCGGAGAAGGTTCACCGCGGCGAAGTTGGTGGCTAGGCAAGAGTGGCGCCACTGTCCCCGGTACTTAGGGGAAGCTACATATCACAACATACATATTCTTCTCCTGGCTTAGTTAACACAGCAGCATCTCCGTCTTCAATGTAATATCCTGCTATTATTGATTTAGTACACACCTTGCATTAAATTGAATTAAAAGTGAGAGAGAGTTTATTTAAGTTTCCAAAATGAAGTTTAGAATTAAGTAGAAATAAATATGGTATAAGGGGCGTTTATTAATAAAATAAAATTCATTGAGAGAAGTATGAAAATTACAAAAATAGAACTTGAAGAAGGGATAATAAAAATGGGTTGAAGGATATATTAATGTTAGTTATTATTTTAGCATTATATATATATATATATATATATATATATATATACAAAGTGTTAATGAACATCACCAAAATGTTTTAGACTCTACGGAGGTATTTAGACAAATAATATGAGACAATAAATTTTCAAATTTCCATATTAGGGCATAAAATCTCCAAAGTACAGAGTGTTTTTAAAGTCCTTCCCTGGTTTCGGGGTCGATATAACAGTAACCAGATCGACATAGGTGAAATTCTTATATCAGAGGACAGAGTATCTCTCCAAATTTGGTACATATCGTAGATATTCCATATGTCCTTGTCGGTGACGCGACAGACATTAATCCTGTAGCCAAATTCTTAATCTGCCATCTGACGGTCGACATGACGATTTAAAAAATCGTGTATACTTTGTTTTTTCTCTAGAAACTCTGCATATAACGATCAATTAACAAACGGTGTATCGAGTTCGTTAAACAGCAAAATTGAACTATTGGAGATGGGAGTTAACCTAATGCGAAAATTTAAAAATTGCTCTAGCGAGCGCAATTTTTGTTTTTGCTCATTGAAACTCGGTATAGGCCATTGCAATAAAATAAGAAAAATATTTTTTTTGAAAATCAGTGAAATCACATTATTATGAGTGGGTGTTAACCTGAAACCCAACTTCCTAAAAAAATATTTAATTTTTCCAATGAAAGTCTATATATATTATTTAAATAAAATTAAAAAAAAAACAGTTTCAAAAAATTAGGGAATTGCATAATTAAGAGTGGAGTTATACCCGAAAACAGAATTTTTGTAATCGCCGAGGGCGTTGATTAAGGTGACCCAGGGGAGATGTGGCATACGGGGGGATTGTTATTGCTACAATTAACAATTGGGTATTCTCGTCAAGCGATAAACTCGTTGGCGTCATGTGAAACAGTACGGGAGAAATAGTCTGTACTTGCGCATGGACGAATAACTGGATTATCTTACAGATAGGGGCCCTGTTGGCTTCAGTAATGAATTGCAGTGGAGAAACCCGAGTTCCAGGTGATGCTGGAGCGATACAGAGTGATGTACAAATCTCAGACAGTAGCATGTACTCTTATCAACCTTGGTAGTGTAAAGTGTACAACAAATGCAGACGGAGAGGACACAACGGTTTCGGAACACAGAACAACAAACAATCGTACAAGTATGTAACTTAAATATTAATCACATTTTAGTCTTTATACAGGAAAGGTTAAACTTATGATATAATACATAAATAAAATTATAATCTTACAGGAAAAGCACATACTTTTAAGCCTGAAAGCTATGCTATTTATTAAATACGTATGTATATCTTCAGTTAGCATTACATGTTTTTTATAGTATATTCTCTGCTCTGTAGTAACCTTCACAAATTCCACTTGCTGAGGAATTTGCTTCGTTTACGCAGTTCCTGTGTGACAGACTTTTTTCCCCCGTATTTTATCCTAGTTTTCCGTTTTCCATTTCATGTAATTTAGTTTAAGTACCAGGCGAGGTGGGCTAGTGCGGTGTGACGGCTGCTTGCGCTTTGAAAAGGTTTCTGCCCCAAAATCCTGTATGGAAGCGAACTTTCTGAGAGGTTCGAGCTCCTTAGAGGGAGGGCTCTGCCAGCGTCGGGATTCTGTAAACCATATTTGGGATCGCGTTTACATCTACGCCTCACCACCGGCGTCTCCATAATCTCATCCCTTCCTCCCCGAAGTGCTCTCATTGGAAGGAATAGGCACAAAGCTAGGCGTGAGCAGGGCTCAAGTACCGAAAGCCTCCTCCGCCCCCAACCACCCATTCATCACGGAGGGCTCCCACTGGGGGCAGAGGGACAAACGGCCAGCGAGCTGGACTGAAGTACCTCCATCACTAAAATTCCAATACAGTCCAGTTCAACAGAAGAACATGATTAATTTTGGGTATTCATATAGACGTATTTCTCTGTTGGAAACTTCGCAGGAAATTAGCAAGGGGAATATACTTGGCGTTACAGAAAGAAAAATCCGAGTCTGCTGGTGCGGTAGAACTGCAGTCCCGAGCGACAGAGGAGAGAGCCGAACGGCAGCAGTAGTACAATCTTGCAGCGAAAAAAGCGCGATGATGTTCGCCTCTGTTGTATCAATTACCGCAAGGGGAATGTGGAAATAAGTATAGCTAAAATAAAAATCTAAGATAGCAACACCCGGAAATTCTTTCTAGCTGAACCTTCGCCACGGTAATCTCGCTGATGGAGTTTGAAGTTGGATGCCTGATTGAAATTCTTGTTGCACA
Organism: Metallyticus violacea; assembly: GCA_030762175.1. NCBI lineage: Eukaryota > Metazoa > Arthropoda > Insecta > Mantodea > Metallyticidae > Metallyticus > Metallyticus violacea. The sequence continues at coordinate 74,094,630 of CM060835.1, forward strand.
TTTCACAGTGATTAGGGGCATGATTGTTGTTTTATTAGAATAGGCGCGATAGATTTCTATTGTGGTTATACTCCTTGCAACATTCCAGACATACGAACTGTTTCGATGCACTCATTATTACATATAATTTACACTACCCTTACATTTTCTCATTCACAATCCGCGCAAACATTTCATTTGCATTCCCACCACTAGTTGCACTCTCTAGCACTTCCTTGTTTCCCTCTCTACGGTCTCGATCGGGACTGAGCAATTCGGTTTTCTCCGCTCGGGACTGCAGCTCTGCCGCACCAGCTCCAGCAGACTCGGGTTTTTCTTGCTGTAACGTCAAATGAATAGCAGTACTTAGCCTTATATATATATATATATTACAGTTTAAAATAATCTCTTTAAACCCTAAGGTGATTAAGAATCTAAATGTTCTATTTATGGGGGATGATCAGACAACTCAAAGTAAGGTTTAAACCTTGTCCGTGAGTAGGCGTTGTACTGTTCTTGGAAGTTTATCCAAGAAGTTACCTAAGAAGTTTTCCAAATCTTAGTTTAACTCAAGTAGTCTGCCATAAACTGTCTTTGCACGAAAAAACTGAAGCAATAAACTCCGTTTCCATTCTTTGATGGTGTCGGTCCTGGTGGTGCATTATTAACCATACTTTTTTTTATTGTCCTTTAGTTTCATTCATTGTTGCAGCATTCTTCAATACAACTGAGCAATCTCTAGTTATCATTCAGACATTTAGGGATCTACATGGTGGACAATGTGCATTAATGTTCAAAAATCTCTGAGATACAATTAAGTCCATTCATCGATCCTCTAAATGGTATCGACATTTTCTGGAGTGGTCAAAGACACCGGTGTTCATTTTCGCTGCCAACGAAGAGGATGAAACTTTAATATGACACTGATGAAATAAAGAAAGATTTTTAAAGGAAGGAAGTGTTCTAGGCCAAAGTTTGGAGTATATCACCGGCATTTTCCATTTATGAGGACTGAAGAAATGCTAGAAAGAAACCTCAGTCAGATAGGATAATTCTGGTGAGAATCGAACCTGAAACCTCTCGCTTGTGAGACCGGCCTTAACGACATCGGCCACCCATGGCAGCAATTTCCTTGATGGAAAGGTTTTATAAAAATGGAATATTTTATCTTACTTTTTTTTATAGTGCAAAATGAGCTAAACAATTTATTGCCAAACATAAAGAAAGTTTTTAGTAAAGAATGTATCTACTCTTTCTTATAGTAACCGCTTCACTTTGCTTTATAAAGTCAGTCCTGGGGGTATAGTGTTAACCACACTTGCCTTCTAAACCCAAGATGGAGGGTTCAAACCCGGCCAGGATCGATGGATTTTTGGGCGTAAAAATCCTAAGTTTGGCTTCCTTCGGAAGGGAAGTAAACCATGGGTCCCGTATCGTACATTTACGGCACGAAAAAGAACCTCAAGCCTGAAAGGAGAGATCTCTGAGCAAATTTGTCGGCCGTTTCACGCCCTGAATAGAATGGGACGCTGATGACCTGAGATGTTAAAGTGCATCCTAAATAACTGAAATCAATCAATTGTTTTATAAAAAAGAAAACTGTGAGCTAACTAGCTATTTATACAAATATTTCCTATTAATTTTAAAAGCTATTTCCTGCTTATATCCTCTATTTCCCCCATACAAAAAGTTTTCCTTAAATATATTTTTGAATGTCTGTTAAAGAAATATGTGCTACAACAAAGCGAAAAATGTAAATATTCTATGAGCTTGATTCCGAGATTACATTTCCTTCAACTCTTTTCATTCTACCTCCTCTGTTTCGCACTTAGATCTAAAGCACAAGAAATAACGGAGAAAACAAAGGGCTGGTGTAGTGGGCGTGTGGCAACTGTTTTGTTTTGCGAGATTAAAACAGAGTCGTATGCATTCAACCTTTCCTGTAGATGAACACGCAGTATCATAGAGGGCTCTGCTTTAGAAATGTTTTATTGCTTGCCGACGCTCATTTTAGTGCAAATGTAATTGTTAAATGAATGAAGAGATTAATATTAGGCCGTTTCTTTGTTTTATTTACTATCAAAAATAAAAGAAGACACACATAGCAATTATTTATATTAACACAGTATTTTCTATCATAATTCATTACATAATGAAACCTAAATTCAATTATATTAAACAATTTTAACATATTTTAATATACATATTATACATAAATGTTGCGGGAAACATATTTTCACGTTTCTTTCAATCCACAGATTACATATTATTTACATCAATAGTTTATTTTGCATTTTTAAGCTATTGTTTTTTGTTTCCCCATCATAGCAAAGAAATTCCCAAGTCATTCATTCAGATTGTCTTAAAAATTCTGCTAGTGGCGATGTTTGTTTCGCTGGCAAGCACTATTCGTCTATTTTTGTCTATTTTCGATGGTGCTCTCTTGATTTGATTTATTTATGGACGCTCTTTAACATCTCAGGTCATCAGCGTCCCATTCAAATCAGGGTGTGAAACGGCCGACAAATTTTGTTCAGAGGCCTCTCTTTCAGGCTTGAGGTTCTTTTTCGTGCCGTAAATGTACGACAGGGGACCCACGGCTTTACTTCCCTTCCCAAGGAAGCCAGGATTTTTACGCCCGAAAAAATCCATCGATCTTGGCCGGGTTTTAACCCGCGATCTTGGGTTTAGAAGGCAAGTATGGTTACCACTATACCAGGACCGACTTTTCGAATGGTGATTGCAGCATACCGGAGCTGTATGCTATAAAATTGCATTTTATCCTTTTTTTTCTCCAGAAGAGTGTTGGACTGCGATATTATAAATCTTCAATTATTCAAAGCTCTAAAGCTAAGCCAGAGGGTATACAATATGATCTCATTTTAAAATACTGTAAATACCAAATTGTTAGCGTATTCTGTTTACACAGGATAGTTTAAATACTATTTATAATAAAATGTTTATTATCATGTTGCACTTTTTGAAGAAAGGGTTGGTATTGTTACTTTTTTATCACGTCGTTTACTTAACTGAAATTGAGAGGCATTATTTAAGAAAATGGCAAGAAACATTTGTTTTGCAATCGTAAATTGCACATACTTGGAATACAGGCCTTGCAAGGGTATTTTTTTACGCCAGTTACACCGTCACAACATTACATAACTGTAGATATAGGAATAAAATACGTTGTTCATTTTTAATAGCTATCTTCAACTGTTATTGTGCTTTATATGTTTTAATAGCTAATTTCAACTGTTTGTTCATCTTCGAATGGAAACAAACGACGTCAGTTTGTAAGATGTAATTAGCAAAGCAGAGTATCTTGAAAGTTTATTCAATTATGGTGAAAAGTATGTTAAGGTTAAACAAAGAAGGCAATAAAGAAACATTTTTCCTTTATTTTCCTTCTTGGTGTAGCTAGAGGCTTACTGCAGTGCCCATCACATGCTACTATATCTTTTCATAAAATTTCATCACGTTTTTTTTTTAAATAGTGCTTAACGCCTGTTTTAACTACTGGGGCATCACGGGGGGGGGCACTGATGATACATGAGATGAATTGATAATCTGGGGAAGTTTTTTTTTCTTTTTTATTTAGGAAAGAAGGCCTAGGTTTTAGGGTACTCCCCAGCATTTGCATTTATGAGGACTGAGGAATCGAACCCCAGACCTTCTGCTAACGAGCGATCATCACATTAACCGTCAACAAATGTGTCATTCATCTATTTTTAGTCCTTTCAAATTTCAACATGCACATCGCAAAAACATCTTCAGAGCAGCAATGAAATTTGGATATTCAGTGCACTCTAAAAATGAGTTTGCACTAAATTTTATTTTCAAACCATTCACGAAAACCAAATAGGATAAGGAAAGGGAGGAAGATTGCTGAAATAAAGCTTCAAAGGCGGTGTATGAGTTTTAATATGCACACGGAAGAAAAAATATAAGATTAGTATATTTATTAACATTTGAAAGTGTAATAAACAATAATAGTTTCAATTTAAAAAAGTGTAATAAGCACTATAATCAAGAAATGAGGAAATAGAACTTCCTCTAAGTTAATAAATAATTTACTGTATGTATGAGAATAAAAATAAGAGGTTGGTAAGCAAATAATTATAGCATACAATGCCCAAGCATCGGGTCATCCAATTATCTAATGACGGAGCGTCGATAGGGAACTGCATCGGCCGATAAGCTCAAGGCCAGTCAAGTTACACAAGGATTTACTGAAGAGATACGTTGGTCTTGAATCTCACGCTACTCATTGTCGCTTGAATGGTAAAAGAAACATCAGGGGTTTAATCCTAGAGTAAAGTTACTAAGAGTACAAATGCTAATTGCATAGAAACTTGTTTGCTCCACCCACTGCACAGTTCCCACTGGTAATGAGTAACAACTTATCGGCCAATATAGCTGCCTCGATTATCAGATGATGGAATAACCCGATATCGACATCTAAGTGTCGAGGTATCGAGTTGGATATGAGCTCGATACTTTGTTAATACAATTTTAATAAATATTGTCATAATCCGCACATTTTAAATTACTTATCTGTTCAATTTCATGAGCTTCTAAATAGAAGTTACAGGTATCAAGAAATTGGTACACCTGCAAACGCAGAACCACTTCCTTATATTTCTGCTGATGGCTAGCAACGTGTGGATTACAAATTCCTTAAAAAATCATATTCCAGGCAATAAAATATGTCAATTACATTTTAAACATGCTATTGCATTATTTTCTAGTATATTTTACCTTTCGCGGATATGGGAAAAGCATTCTGACTACAAAATAGTCTCATTTCACAGTCTGGTTACTAATGACCTACACTGTGATCTATAAAAATATCTAACCAGAGATAACTAATTGCAACAATATCGTACTTCAGCGTCTTTATCAAAGAAATCTGATTTTACTTACGACCTAGTTTCAAGTCAGTTGTTGTTTTGAAATAACAGAAGACAGTGCGATTCGTGGTCCATCTTTTCAGATAATATGAGTGAAGTTTGCAACTGATTTCAATAGGGACCTGTGAGTGATGATAGCGTCATTTGTCATATTTGTAAATAAAGATTTTCGCCAGATGAAAAATATCATAGCATTAGCAACAAATAAATGTATAGATGTTAAATGTCTCATAAGAAAACACACAAATGGTAAGATATATTTGATTCATGAATAATAAGGATTGTAAAATAATAAAACAATATAGTTTATATTGTATTTCATAAAATATTATTGATACTTGATATTAAAATATCAAGTATCGATATTATACTTCTATAGGTATCGAACATCGAGAAAATTTAGTATCGATTCATCTCATTTAAAAAACTTAAGCATAAGATTACACAGATCCGCAATCTAATGTAACTGATTGTTATCAAAGTTGTAACAGTCCTGAAATATAATAGTTACCCTAAAATAGCTATTCCAAAATTAATAAAGTAACACATGCGTTCGTAAAATGACATAATAAGAATTAAGAAAAATGTGAGCCAGTTTCGAAATTATTGAAAATATTTAAAAGTAGCAAATGAGCATGATGAAGTCCATATGAAAAGAAAGAAAAATCTTTAAGCTTGACTCACCTCAAACGTGTCACACAATGCGTACACAGCCACAATCCAAAAGAAAGAAGTTTACTATAAAAGATCGTGACTAATTCCGCCTGACTAAATAAGATCCTAGGTTCAGAAATATACCTACCCCCTTGCCAGTAAACTTCTTGAATATTTATAAAAGTGCGGAGTTACAGCTAACACAAAAGCATGGCGATATATCGCCACAAGCTTTAATTTACGTTTTAGAGTTTATAATAGAAACAAAAAACATTGCAGCTTCACTGTTAGTTACCTATAGCATAAAACAGAGAACTACACCAAAAACAAATGACAACTTCTGCCTCAGTTTAAGTTCTATAGTAAACAAAACAAAAGAATTACTACGATGGCAGGTGTTCTATATGACAAAAAAACTACTGCAACACGTTCAGAAGACCAACAAGACAGTAAAATAAGATGAAATGAACAGATTAAGAAATTACAGCCTTAAGCACGTTTCACTTCGTAGTGTCTCAATCTCCGAAAGTATTTCCAAGTCGGCTGTTCTTTCTGAGATGTACAAGAAACACGTAACTCAGAAGGCAATCTATTTATCTTCCTTACCAGCAGTTTTAGTTACGGCATGGTGTTCCGCGTTTTACGTGTGTACGTGAAGAGTGGCTTCCCCTACTGAATACCAACAGGTTATGACGTTCGTGATTATAAATACACAGGGCAGTATACAATGAAAACTGACGTAATAGATGATGCATATCAATAGAAGGATAATAACCAGATCTGGAATTATTAAATATTATTTTATTTGCTGCAAAAGAAGTTCACGAGTTTAAAATGTTGGATAGGAGAAAAATAGCTTATATTTACAATGGTAATAACATAATAATATTCCTTTAATAATAAAACGTTATATTACAGTTGTTTTCAAATATTTGTATAAATCATAAAAATTCATTAAATAATTCAGTTTTCATTAAATAATTTTTTTATAAAAAACCCAATTGCATTCTTAATTGAAAATTCAAATAAAAGAAATTTGTAAAAAATATTTTTCATATTTCATTCCTTGAAACTGCTGAAGAACTTTCTGATATTCAATTTAAAAAAAAAAAGAAATTTATATCAACATTGATTATGACATTTCGATTAGGACGACATTCAGTTAACTGACATCACCACCAATCTTGAACAAAGACTAAAACGCGTTCACGCCTTCGCTATGTATGCCTACTACGGAAATTAAATCCTATCACTCCAGCTTTGAAATTGTTATCCTGGCACGGAATGGATGCTAGCAGGAAGTTGCACTCTCTCATTCTTCTGTCTATGCACCTTAACTTTCGACCCGTTTTCCTCTTTATCGTCTCATTACAACTTAAACGTCCGATCGAACAATTCCATCCATTTCCTTACACCGAAATTCTCACTTTTCTTCATGCTTCTCGTAGACCCAGGATCGCGGGTTCACATCTGGCTATGGTCGATATATGGGTTCGGGGACAAAAACCTTCAAAAGGGAAGTAAAGGCGTGGGTTCCGTGTCGTAGAACCTGAAGCATGAAATAAGAGGCTTCTGAACAACATTTATCGGTCATTTTATGCCCGAATTGAATGGAACGCTGACGACCTGAGATACTAAATAGCATTCGTAAATAAACCAAATACTTTTACATCTTATGGTTATGCATTTAACCAGTAGTATGCTCAAATTATTAATACTATTAACTCTATGTTGTAATAGTAATTGTCCATGGTGAAATGGAAGAGAGAACCTTAAGGTCTTAACTTCGGCAGATAAATGAAATAAAAAATAAATACATATATAATAATTTATTTTACTTATTTATTTATTTGTTTTTATTTTATTTTTACAGACCAATCATCAAAGGAACCTAAGTAACACACATAAAATTAGATCTGACATTGGTGGCCCTCCTTGTAAGTTATAGTTTTTAACAATACTGATTCCATTATAAAATATAATCATCTGATATTTTGGTTTGTGCCTAATATTATATATCATTGTATTCATTATGATTATTCTTTATCGAACCTTATACACTTTCTAGAGTTTCACACGCAGCTAACTCAGTAATATTGGTTCATACAGATAGTTTCAGTGCCGAGAAAAAAAAAGTGGTATTTAATAACGGTGCAACCAAAATAGTTGCACTCAGGGAACCGCCTTATAAAATAGCCGGCCAGCAGAGTCGATGATTAGGGGAATAAAAAAACTAACCATACCACAATACACAGTTAACGAGCTCATTACTTATCAAATTATCAAATGATGTATTAAAACTACCTGTCTTCATTTTCCACACGTTTTTGACATCTCTTTAGGAAATTATTCATCACTAGCTTTAGTTCATTTTGAGAAATATGGACAATTTCTTGACGAATATTAAATTTGAATTTAGATTATGAACTGTTTTATGATCTGGAGCGCATACACTTAGGAGTCTTGCTGGAAACAGTCTTGAAACTGTTAACACATATGAATCGTACATAAAGACACGCTATGCCGTTGTCAACACACGAAACATGATACACTTAATGTATACTGTGGAACGAACAACACAATGCATACCAGTAACAGTAGCGCTACGACTGCGACAGTCAGCAAGGTCAACAAGTAAGCAAGCACGGCACGACAAAAGAGTGAGGGCTAGCTCATAGGTCAAATCCCGCGCCGTGGGGGAAAGCATCTCTGATCGCACTGCAGTATAGTTGCGCGCTGACCAGAAGAGCAGTGTCAACCATACACCCGTACGACGAATGCAGGTGACACGACAATTTTGTATACGCCGCTGAAGAATGCAACAGTGCTGCTACTACAACTGTTATTTTCAGACAATGGTTTCATTCTGCTACGGTCCTGTTCCCGTTATATTTGTTCCAGCCTTATCTTAACAGTAACATGTTATAAACGCCTGACTTCCTGAATAGTTCTAGCGAGAACATGTTTATTGAATACTAGAACTACATCATTAGCCTTACCTTTTTTATAAAGTCGAGATCATTTAGTTGTCATTAATGTCCGGTGTTGTAAGTAGTGATTTTAATCACATTCTTTTAGTGTATTTTGACAATGTCCAAAGCAAAAGCAATGCTATGTTATCGCATGGAACAATATGTTGCAGTATTCACGGAAAGTTTAGTTCAAATGTGTTGCTTGTAGGAACACACACCTTGTGGGAAAGAAATAAAAGCTGAACAGCGATCTCAGTACACACATCTCCTTACAATGCTGCAGTTAGGCGCATGACGAATAAATTAAATATTAGGAATCCAGTGTCAAGTTCTTTTTTCAGGCGCTGTTAAATCTTCGGTTTATTGAGAAAATGTATGTTGCACGTTTAGTCAAATTATATTCTAATTTTTATGGAAGGAAAGTCCTCACTAACTATTTAAATACTTTCGGCCCTGATGAATTAATCTTGAGGGTAAAATATCTTCTGAAACAGAACAAATTCGTTAAATTTGGAAAATGAAAATTCTGGGTTAAATTTGATGAAACCTCAAATTCTACAGGTATGAAAGTTGGGAAACTCATTGTTGGGGTATTAAGATGATAAATATTTCAAATAAATGTTTTCTATTGAAATGCCAAAAATAGATGTTGCTAACCATGTAATAGTTGCATTTTATTTAATTTATAGCCAGGGCTCTGTTTTGACCCAGTAATACTACTCTCCATTCTAGTATTGTTTGTTTTACAAGAGCATGTTTTTAGAACTTATGAGATGCCGCCTGTGATGCCTCATTAGTAAAAACGTACGTTAAACACTAACTTATGAGCGTAAACTACTAGTTACTAGTGTGACAGACTGATATTATCAGCCTGCCATTTTGTTTATCAGTGTTTTGTTTCACGAAACGTTTGCTTTTGTAATATTGCATATGTTATTTACTTGAATTCCAACCGTGAATCTCGTATGGCGAATTTACATATTAGTGTATATATTTTAGGTTAGGTATTGATGCTATCAATTTAGCTCGACATATTTTAATTATAAAGCTTATTAAGGGTTATTTATGCAATGTGTGATATCAAATCCACTAACTATTCCTGTACTTCTTGAATTATCTATTTTCACCAGATAAAATACCATCTAGAAACTGTGCTACTTATATCATTATTTGCAGATAATAATATGAACACCAAACATGAATATAAAACAAACTTAACATTGCAGCTTTCTTGATGTTGGTCAAAATGTGTCCCTCACATATGCGTAATATTTCTCCGATGTAATAAACCTAAACGCTTCCTCAGATAACGGAGTTGTTATTTTCCACATTTGTCGTAAAATTGCCAAAATACATTTCTTTGTGCTCAATAATTAAATGGAGCACTGTTACTTTGTTTTGAATACTGCAGATTCTTTTTGATGCGGTAGACATATGCTATTTATTAGCATGAACATACGATTTAAAATACAAGTCGCGTAAACAAAATCGCATCAACAAACAGTCCACGTAGTAATAAATATCCACGAAACAGCCTTCTCGACGCTCGGATACAGTTGCTACACTGGTAATTTTGACAAGTGACTAATGACAAAATTTTACCTGTGGAATAAATGTTTTAGGTATTATTAGATTGGTGGAATTACGACTAGTAACTAGTAACTGTAAACTACTTTCGTGAAACAGGGATCAGGCAGTGTTTATTATTGGCAGATACCGCAGTGTACATAAAGAAGGAGGAGAGATCGTACTGTTAATTATCCTAAAGTTATCCATATTACTTGTATTTCGCATGGGTTATAGTTAAGTATGTTACGAGATTAAAATAGCATAACCGAGTGCAGATAATGCGATTT
>CM060835.1:74110000-74215000 GCA_030762175.1 Metallyticus violacea
CAACTCGACTGCTACATGACTGCAACTTGAATGAGCCTTGAGTGTCTTGAGACTTGAATGATGTTAAATGCCTGAGTGACTGAGACTTGAATGACCAAAAACGGGACGAAGGCTAATTTATACGTTCAATACAAATCTAGATTAGTAAATTTGACGTCATTTCCATAAGACTATTCGCTATTAGATGCTTTCAAAATATTTTCCTAACATTTTATTTGCCAGATTTGTATATTGGAAATAGAGTCGGGAGATTGGCTTGCCTTTTAAGGTTTAAAGAGACGACTCCTACACAGGTCGATGTCCTCTGCCAGCTGTCAGTTATGATTCCCATTAAGTGTTTTGTTCGAATGGCAAGGGAAAGTTCTAGCCTTTTAAGAACCCTTTCGTCCGGTATCTAGAAGACTATCCCTTTTCCATTGTTATGATTTTTATGACTGTGTTTACGCAGGGCGGCTGCCTATGCAAGGTTTACCAGAAAAACTTTCCAGACAATTACTGCGTCTTTCTTACATAGCAAATAAACTGAAAGAATAATTACACCAGTATTTACATTGATTGCATAGCTGTAGAGAGATATTCGCTGCACTAATTACATTAATAAAATGTTATTACTCATATTAATAAAATACACAAAACAAACACTAATCGCGCATATTAATATAAATTCGGGGTGGTAGCTATGGGCAGCCACAGTCTTTGGCTTCTAATTTAGGCTTCTCAAAGACATCTGAGTACCTTTAGTACACTTTTTTAACCTTTCTTTATCCAAAACGTAACTAAAAGTGTTGCTCGAGAGCAGATGCAGTTGAGTTCGCTTGCTTCAATGACTATCACTGCTCTGCAGTTTTACGCATTTGCTGCCAACAAAAGCAACCCGTTTTCCGGCACATTGCTTTATCCATTACCAAATTATTTCTTATCCATGTTTTTTTTTTTCATCAGCGTTTTCAGGGCGTAACCGCTGCTGATTTTTGGCCAGAGAAAAGTTGAAACATAGTGTACCAAAAAGCTTTAGCTTCAGTGTCAAGGATGCCTTGTTTTATCGCATACGTCGCACTGTTGGAAATTAGAAGTTCAACTGTGCAGATTATGGTGCTATGGTTCACTTTGTCCAGCTATTGTTTAATATGAAGGGGGTTTAGCAGGTCCTATTGGGTCTAACTTCCCAGTATGTAATTAGCAATTAAAAACTACCACAACTATTGGTGGTTTCACCCACTGAAAGGCAGATGTGGTAGTTCTGTAGTTCTGTTCTGATAAGTGAAATGTTTTTCAGGTAGAACTGCAGCAAATGTTTTTTACCTTAAGGATAATTAGTTCAGTATCTTTCAGTCAGTGATGTTTTGCAAGTTATTGAAGTGTAGATTCTATAGTACATGTCATCGCACATTTGTTCATATTAGTACCTCATCTGTCTTCTGAAGAGCTAAATATCCCTGAAATTAGTGGTTGAAACTGGATCCTCTGTTTTTTTTCATTGCTGCTAACATGCTTTTTATTATTATATTTGGTTTATTTACGAACGTTCTTATATCCCACACCATCAGCGTTCCATTCAATTCAGGGCTTGAAACGGCCGATAAATTTTGCTCAAATGCCTGTTCTTTGAAAAATTTTACGTGCCGTAAATCTACGACACGAGATCCACGGCTTTACTTCCCTTCCAAAGTAAGTCACATTATGACTTTTAATCCGGAAAAAATTCACCGATCTTGGTAGAAAATGGACCTGAGATCTTGGGTCTACGAGGCAAACTAACACACACTGCAGACTCTTTAAGTTGTACAAAATGTGATTTTTGGTCAATGCTCTTCTTTTAATGGCACACCTGACAAAATATAATTTTGCTATTTGTGGTAAAATTCCGGCCTTTGCGCGAATCAACAATATTTTAGTACACTTTACTTCTTGCATTACTGGAGCAAGCGTTGTTTATTAACTGCTAGTATCAATTCCTTAAGAATACCTTCATTTTGATTCTAAAATCGACCATTTCCGTTCACTAAGATTTCCTTTACTGCCACAAAGTAATGCCAGTACAATGTAACAATACGTTGTAACGGTAATAAAAAATGTTGCAATGCAATATTTTCTCTTTGAAATGTAACAATAAATAAAATGCATAAGCATAATGTTTTAAAAGTAACTTTTAGTACAGAAAAAATAGCAATATCTTCATATGCATATTTCATGGGTTAGGTATTTTATTTTTCAAAATGTCATATATTTTAATGTTTTTTTAAATAACAGTTTTTACCACTTTTATGTTTTAACGTCTTATTTGGCCTCTTTAAGGTTTTATAATATTCGACCATATGGCTTTTATTATTATGAAACATATAATTATGTTAAAGTATCACAGCTAGCTACAAAGGAACAAAATAGTTTAAAACCTAAGAATCCAGCCCTAGCGATAAGGCACTATGACTGGACATGGACAGGTGAAGGGAGTAAGGCGTGTACATTAAAGAAAAACACCTCTACATTAGTCCCATAGTGCCTTACGATATTATCAGTATAGCAATTTCATGCACAATTTAAGTTACTATTGCTTGAAAACCTCTTACATCTGTTTATTGATCATTTTATTTATTAATAAACTAAATATCAGGCTGAATTCAGTGGATATTTTGTGAAGTATTTACAAAGGAGGAGAAATATGAAGAGTGCGCCCCCTGGTTAACAAAAACGTGGTCTTGTTGACATCGTATCTCAGCTTTCGTTGAACAAAGAATTGCCTTTCTTGTAATTTTTAAAAATTTTACTTTAAATTATAATTGTTTTTTATTTAGCTTGTCCACGGTTGCAGCTGTCGAATATTCTTTTGGAAACAAAGAGCAATTCTTTATTGCTGTGCAGAGTTATTTATGACCTGCTAACTTGGCTGCGTACAGATCGCTGGATATGGGTCACACCAGTCAGCTGACATTCCCGCCCTGTTATCAGTCACAGTCAGCTGTTACGAGAGAAAGAGCTATCTATATTTTCTCTTTTAATTATTATAACTCAATGTGGGTTAAGAGATCAGTATAACTCAAGTATTAGTTTATCAATACAAGCTATTGGCCCATCAGTGTTATTAATTAGTCTATTGAAACAATTTTTTACAATAGTGTAAAAAAAATAGTCTTCAATAATAATCTTATGCTGTAGAAAAGAATATCTGAACGGAAGAATTACAGAAATACAAATTACATTTAAAAAAAAAATAGTTAGAAATGTGCACCTGCTGAAAGATAGCAATTCGTGCTGGATTTATATATAAATACATATATTTATTTTAATTGGCTAAATTTAAAATGTTGTCATATTTACAAAGATGGATATTTGGAGTGATTAAAAACACATATTGTATATGGGGTGAGCTACTATAGGCAGTTGGTGTTCCATGTGTCGGTTGCATGTTTGAACTTGGAAAAAGACTAGCTCTGCGCAAGCGCAGAATGGGAATGCGTGTTGTTCCAACGTTTTTCAAAGAGTCGAGCTTTGAAGGTTGAAGAGAGAGAACGCTGCACCATCGGCTCCGGGATGAGCTATCTTAACGACGGCAACTCCAGGTTGAATTTAGGAGTGTTTGTGGTTTTCAGAGATTACCTCGGTACATAATTTCCCTATTTTCACTTTAATTAGAGCAGGGGTGTTTATTAGATATAGAATTTAATTCAGTAATGTAATATTGCTCCTATGTACGGCCGTATGATGATGAAAGAGTACGAAATGATAATTAGGTGAGTAGCTCTAAAGTAGGCCGCGACAATATTTGTCCATATTTTTAGGTATAGGCAGTACATATACTTATTTATTTGAGAAAACCTCATATAACTTTATATAATTCTACATTTTATTTGAAATTTTTACTGTGTTTTTATTTATTTTAAAGTTATTCTTTTCAGATAGTAATTGAAATTTATTTTACTAATATCAGCAATTGAAACCTAGATTATTATTTGTTCCATGAAATGTGGAAGGTAGCAAAGTATAGATGGGTTAGAGGGGCAGAGTTATATTGAAACCATCGAGAATGTGTTGAATGTTTCAGACTCTACAGTGCTGATTCAATTGAGTCCACAAAGTCTGTTGGTGATAAAACAGTAAAAACTGTCAACAGCAAACTTCTCATGCATCACAATAGCGTAAAATGCTCGCCTAAAGCAACACATCCCTCTGTCTGAAAGTCTTGACATCCTGAGGAAAGTGACAGATCCTTTTAGTTGTTGCAATGGAAAAGTAGCACAAGTAGTGAAAGTAAAGTTTAATACAATGTCAGCCAAGACTCCAAGCTATTGTGAGCTGTGCAGTATTAGAGTCGTTTTAAGTAATGAATAACATTCAGAAATAAATCTAAATTTAACTCCATAAGATATTATTACGTTTGTAGTGGCCTCCATACTTCCTGTAATGTAGAGCGGAGTTATAGTGAATACAAAATAATATAAAGAGACAATAGAAAACTTTCATAGAAAGATTAGGATGAATCACCTTGTAAAAACACAAGAAATCTTAATAATTTTAATGTTATAATATAAAAACTAAAATATTGTTCTGTTAAGCAATAGGATCTTTAACTGTACTTTTATAATAGCATGAATATTTGATAAAATACAGATTATTTTAGCTTTATTTTGAACCGTTTCCATACAATTTAAAGTTCATATTTTACTCCATATTTTAATAATATTTAATCCATATGCACATTTTTAACGTGTGTATTACATATAAATCCTAGCATTGCTTATAACGCATTCATTATGATACAAAAACTAATAATGCAAACATGAATTGATTAAACTTACAAGTAGAAATGTGAGGGGATTTGTCCTCAACGCAGCCGGCGACTAGTGCGAACTTGGTCCCATGCGACTTTCGTTCAACTGCGGACGCAGGTCAAAAATAGCTCTCTGTAAATATAGTCAGATAGGAAACATTCGAGATCACGGTCAGGACTGGAACCGCGAATCTTCAATTTACCTTACCAATACCCTTACCATCTGAGCAACCTTGCCCTGTCCACCCACAGTCGCAAACTACCCCATATTAAATTACATGAGACCTCGTATGTAGTATGTTAATTGCGAGTTACGGGTATGTTCTGTGTAGAGAATGTAATTGAAAGTAAACCACTCAATAAGAAATAAATTCCTCATATAAAATGGCATCAATTTTAGGAAGTGATGTGTTAAAACTGCTCATATAGTTGTACACATATTTTTAGGAACATTTTCCAAGCGATGAACAATGTGATTTAATATTTTCTCGGAGTGAAACAACTTCTAATCCAAAACAGTTTCCGATTCCCGAAATGTATTAAATAGATTATGAATTATTTGACAACTTAATCCTGATTCTCAGAGATTGTGCGAGGGGTTGGTGCCCCATTATGGGGGAAAATTGTGTTTGCTCATAAAGCAATGTTTAAGACGAAGAAACCAGTTCTCAGGCACTGGTAGAAAAAGGAATTTTAAAATCCTGTGTCTTCTGTTTCAATCATAATCGAATTGGGCGAGCCGATTCTGAGAACATATGAATCATAGATATATGAAGTGCGGTTTGTAAGTTTCCGGTTTGACCACTTTAGACATATGGTAGAACAAAAATACAGGTATGATTTTTCAACTTAATCTCCTTTTATTTCAATACATTTTTCACAATTCTGGATTAATAATTTAATCCCCTTAAAAGATAATACGAAGTCTTGACTGCAAAGCGCGGAAAACAAGACCTTTCAACTCATCGTCAGTGAATTTCCATCCTCGATGTCAAATTTCAGTTTTGAAATCTGGTAATAGCCGCTGGGAATATGGTATGGCCTATACAGTGGATGCTCAAGCTAATGAAAACGACATGTGTCCACAGAAACCTTGGCAACAGCAGCTTCCAAAAAATGATCACTATGATCTTCGTCAACGGTGACAACCTTGGTCTTTTTGGGGTGCTTCGTCATTCTTTTTATTCTTTTTGAATGAGATCATATTGGAGAACCATAGTTTTGTCTCCTATGACAACAGATGTCAATTCTATCCTCTCATTACCATGGTAAAGGTTCAGAAACTTCCGACAACATTCCACATGTGCTTGCATTTGAACTACTGGAAGAATTCGGAGCATCCATCTTGCACTCATCTTAGGTATATACAAATGTTGATGAAGAATACCAGGTACGCTATTTTAAAAAGTCCTAACCTTGCAGCTATTTCTTTCGTTCAGACGCCTATCATGCAGAACTTTCTCGTCAATAAGGAAGATGTTCTCTAGTGTCAACATCATAACATACGCTCAAGCTGGTCATCCTCAAGGCTCTCTCGGCTCAAATAAAATAATTTTGACTACCCTTTCACACTGGAATATGAAGGGAAAGTGTTCTTGTACATTAAGGCATTATTTAATATCACTGGGTGAAAGTTCTTCTTTAGTTAAACATTTAATCGCTGCTCTAAATTCAATTTTCAACATCGCGGTGTTCCTTGGAAACCGACTTAAATGAGCTTATCCAAGCAAATGAATGACGGGTACGGAAAGGAAATACAAATTTTACAATCTGAGACATTAGATAGCATTAACACTGCAACAATGAATCAGGCAGGCAATTTATGAACTGTACCTCATATATATATATATATATATATATATATATATATATATATATATATATGTGTGTGTGTGTGTGTGTGTGTGTGTAAGAAGGTCTATGTTTCCTATCATATATATATATATATATATATATATATATATATGAGGAATGTGTGTGTGTGCGTTCTAGTGCGATAGGAAACATAGACCTTCTTACACTTACTACTTGTTTTGCTTTCTAAACGCTCAGCCAGTATGGTTCTATCGATCATGGAAGAAAGTGCCGTGGGAATGGCCGATACTTGTACGACTCAGTTGTAAGAGACAAGTGTAAGCAAACAAAGAGGACCGTCATACCCTTCACGCCACTGACTTAACTACAATAGAAGTTCATTTCCTCGCTAATAGCTGATGGTGATGAATGATGTGCTGATAACCGTTAAGTGTGTCGTCGAAAAAAAGTGAAATGGGAAACTGATCTCTGCTTTTACAGTCGCTCTCGCATGGTTCGTTCCTTTAATCTACTGTTTTGTGGAGATAACTTATAGCTAAATTGAGCATGGAAAAGTAATGGAGTGGAGCAGTGGACAAGTGTATAAAACATAGCGTTCTGTAATGGCTGGCTAATGTAGTACCTTTCAGGCTTGCCAATAATTTGTGCCAGAAAACACTATGCTGCAATTAGTGCTGGTGACAAAATTGCCTTTTGCTTGGGCACCCTCCTCCACACAACTGTTAATGTATACTAATGTGTTAAAATACGAGTACTAAAAGGTTCTGTATTTTTATAACTTTTGCACAAATCGTCGTTCTAACTTTCGTTGTTATTTTTTTTAGTTGCTAAAAATATGTAGTACCATATATGTCTACAGATGCTATTTATAATTGCTGAATTTTTTACATAAGTGTTTTTAAAACATTTTTAACGTTTTTTTTTTCAATCAACTTCTAAGTTTGCACATTTTTTAAGCAGAAGCGTTCCTTTTTACTTAAAACTTAATAAAAAAAACTTAAAACTTTTACTTCTAATTTAGATCACTATAAATAATTTTTGCATTCTCAAACTTTTATCTTAAAAATAACAAATTTAGAAGACATTCTAATGCCAAAAAATGTGCAAAATTAGAAGATGATTGCAAAAAATTTAAAAGGTGTTTTTAAAAAAACCTTAGTAAGAAGGCCAACAATTATAAATTATATATATCTAAATGTGTACAAAGTTTCATTATTCTAGCTATGTTTTTTTTTCAGAGAACAAAGTACTTGAAGTTTAGTAAATTAACATGGCTGAACTAGGAAGAAAAAAGAACATTTACAACCTTCTATTAAGATAACTTTTATATTCATTTCCTTCCCCTTACCTTTTCTAAGTGTATCTTTAGTTAATGAGAATATCTGGAATGTTCAAAGAAAACATTTCCAATCTTTACTCTTTCAAAAAAATCAGCTTATGATCTGATTACGGAGTTTCAATGAGAGAGAGAGAGAGCAATCCTAATAGATGAACTTATGGGTATCAGGAATAGTAGTCGCAGATGAAAGAATTCCTCTTATTTACAGGCTTCTCCCACAATCTCTCAAAAGAATAAAAGAGAACATGGTTAAATATAGCCAGGAAAATCCACCATTTCGACAGTGAGTAATCCTGTGTCAATGCTATCATAGGTAACAAAAATGGAATGCATCAGTTTATTCAGAAATCAAAGATTATTTGGGGATGTGTTGATCTTCCCAAAAACTCGTGGTCCAAATCGACTAATCGAAGTTGAAGTGAAGGACATTTTCTTCTTTCCACAGCGCTACATAACGACCATTTCACTTGAACAAATATAATTCATTGTCAACTACCTTCAAAATCTCAATAGAGATATTTCTTAATAAGGCCACCCATTTGTTCATATCATTCTCCTTTCAATGGCAAGAGCCTTACGTTTCGTGTTTCCAGTTAACAGTTTGGCTGGTCAGGACGTTTCAGCTTTCTCACCGACTACCTTAATAATTAAAGACCTGTTACGCGTCGATTGATAACGCAGTTCATATCACTCAGAGAAATATATTGACAGTCGGTGGTGTTTCCGGGTTTGTAACATCGCACTGTACAATATAAGAAGTTCATTTCTAGAGAAGACCCGACAAAGGAGGTTCATGACCATAATGAAGAGGGGGGAGATGGAGAGGGGGTGTAAGGGGAGGGGGGGCTCAAAAGTAAGGGTTTCATTGATGTCTATGTATTTATGTTTAAATTATTAATAGAAAACTTAAATATATCGAAGTATCTGTATATTTGTATGTATGTATGTATGTATGTATGTATGTATGTATGTATGTATGTATATATGTATGTATATATGTATGAGTATGCCCCTTTTGATTGCTATAAGGACATGCGACAATTGTATTTGTTTGAGTGTGCCCTATCGTACAATAAAACGTCCATTACTACTTAAAAAATAAGAAAGTCTGCTTAACGGGCGATATTTGGCTATTCTCCAAATAAACATTATACACTGGTGGCCTGACGAATCTACTGTTACATTGTGAGTTTTTCTCTGAAACGTCCAGAAATCACTAGCCAGCCCCAAAGCTATCAGCAGACAGGGCTTGTTGTTTCAATATTAATTGCAGTAAAACAGTATTCTTTTATATATATATATATATATATATATATATATATATATATATGATGGCAATATTCTAAAAGACAAATGTAGGAAAGTTTCTGATTCTTGAAATCTATTACATTACAGCCCCAGAAAGTTCCACGTTTCCGGCTATTCTAGACGCCACTCTCTAATGTCCCGTGCAATCAAGAAAAAAAAAGTTACAAGTTTTACCTTGTTTTCGTTTTACTTTACTAGTGCTTGTCGATTACGTTTCTGTTTAAAAGTTTTTTAATAGCAGCACATAATTTCAAATAAAAGTAAAATGTATAAGAAAGCGTTTGAGCACTCCTATATTTTGGTATTTCATAAAAGCATAAACATTTTATGATCACTTCTGTGCAAGTTATGACATCATAAAAAACATTTTAACGACGCCCTGAGAGAGAATGCGTTTCTGTATATCGCAATGCAAAGCCTTGTTTTATTGAAGTACGTGTTATTATGGAAATATATTTCTTGATTATTTTGATTTGTCACAAAGGTAGTTTTATTGTTAAAATTGATATAAATATGTTTTTGAGGAAATGAAAGACCTGAATGTCTGTTTATGATAGGATGCAGTGAAAGAAAACACATAGAACAGGATTATATCCAATACAACGAAAGTAATCGACAATATACAAGATAAGTTAATGCTGCACCCTAGTCAGTGCACGTTGTAAATGGAAACATTTAACCATTTAGTGTAAATTTCATGTTTTATCTAATAATAATTAGTTTATTTATACATTTTCTTTAGAAGTTAGTAAAAGAATAATTAAAGTTATCTGCACCAAAAATATGACTCTTAAAGTTCCTTGTTCACAATGAAACAAATGCAGTGAAATTTTTCATGGATA
Organism: Metallyticus violacea; assembly: GCA_030762175.1. Classification (NCBI taxonomy): domain Eukaryota; kingdom Metazoa; phylum Arthropoda; class Insecta; order Mantodea; family Metallyticidae; genus Metallyticus; species Metallyticus violacea. Next base: position 74,120,070 of record CM060835.1, read on the forward strand.
TATATATATATATATATATATATATATTTAAATACATTTTCCCACAGAAGTTTTGTTTAAAGTTATTTTGTTGTGGTTAGCGAAGATCAATAAATGCTAACTAGAGCTGAGCTGAGAAGGTCATTAATATCGATAAAATATTGTGATACTTATCAGAAGGAAAACAGCAGACCCATTAATTGGACGAACAATAGAAATGCTAAGGATATGTCAGAAAATTTAGTGTTGGCATATATTTCAGAAACAATTCTACTTATTCATATCGTAGTTAATATTAATTTGTGTCTTTACTGTAAAATTGAGGAAACTGAAGAAATTACTGAAATTACACTCAATTAATGAAATTACTGATGTCGTAATGCAATTCCAGATTTGTAAAAATAATTTTCCATGTAAAATGTTTCAAATTGCATGCTCCATATTTAAGTTTATATTAATTCTGAAATGATGTATTCTGCACTGAAGATAAATGATTCATTCTGTTTCCAGAAATACAACTTTTTTTTAATATTGTCGTTCTATAATTTCAGTTGATGACAGCATTTTAGCAATGAAAAAATTTAATGACGTAATTGTTATTACCGTAATTTTATGCAACTAGTATCAAAATGTAGCACTAGTATATTCTCGATTTTGATTAACAAAATATTGTTTATAATTCTCAAATGCGAAAAATATTATAGATGAAGTCAACATTCACTAATGTCTGAAAGGGACATTAGATATCAAGGAAAATGAGGGAAGAAGGTAAAAGACTTAATTTCAAACTTTTCTTGTGCATGAATTTATTTTTAAAATTTTCAGTTTTGTTTCCCGGTTTTCAGCATCGATTTGGAGATCCTAAATTCATAAACATGTTAATATTTGGGAAAAGTTTTGAAGTGTTTCAAAATCTTATCATTATTTCTTAAACGACAAAGTACTTGTTCCCCTTTCGTTTAGATTACGCACCATTGGATTTTCTAATTCTTACAACTGGATGGTCATTATGTAGATGTCATTAATAGAGCGTGGTTGAAAATAAAATTGCCAGATACGAAATGATAAACATCAATCTAATCCCATAAAAGCCCTCGCTTTTAAGCATAAATGTGAGTATATTAAATATACCATATATAACGATTGTGCGGAAAACATATATGTACAAATAGAAAGGGTCGAAAAATAGGCACCTCAAGAGTAAGAACAAATTATCTCGGACGCTTCATTGTAACCTTGCAGGTGTTAACTCCAAAGCTAGAAATATGTTATGGATAATCAACAGGACTGAAAACACTATACCTTACCTTAAAACAAATTAATTATTCTGTATAGAGACTACTTCAATGGATCACATAAATTGAAGTTCAAGAGCAGTAATCATTCATAAAAGTTACCTACTGCAGTTCTCAGAACGCCTTACCACTTCCAGGAAGCACGTGACTTTAGTTATACTTAGGTGCAATCTGCTTTGTTGCGCCTCCAACAATAATATTGGTTTATATTTGAGGGCATATCGCACCAGAGCTTGACATTGATTAATATCAGTGCCTGCAGCTTCACATTCAAGCACCCGAAACCATTCCTTCCCACTTTCAAAATGCTTAATGCCAAACTCCTTTCCACTGGATATTATTTGTACATTTTTTCCGCGCTCTCCATAAAGAGCATTATAATATATTAAATGTAACCCAATTTATATCGATGCAATGCACTTAAAACTGAAAAAGTTTGTAGAAAAACCATCCTGTTGAAAGTCTCTATTAACTGAATTACCACATTAAGAAGAACATTTTTGCTTTGATACAGATCATGAACTACAACATTACCCCCTAAAATTTGTTCTAATTTGTGTTTTGTAAGCAATAATATTTGAATATGATTGTGCAGTTTATGCATGAACCTTTCATTAAGTACCGAACACCAACTCTTCCCTTCCCTTCTCTTTCTGGTTCCGTTGGAATCCAGTGTCCACACCCTTTCTCCCGATTGGTTGAGACTAGCGTGGAACTTTCGAGAATCGCAATGACGTCAAAACGTTATGCTTGAACTTTCATTGCTTGAAAGCATTGAAGGCGAAAAGTGTGCAGGTTGGCCACATTGCTTATGTTTCCTGCTTTCAGGGGCAGTTCGGAGTTCACCCCTAAAGGCCCAGGTCACTCAATAAACCAAGATGATCTTTTGAGACTGTGAAGGAATACTCTTCATTGACTTCAAGGAGAGGAATACCACAATAAATGGGGAGCAATATGCTGGCCTACTGCACAGACTACGTGCTTCCATCAAAGAGAAAATGCGAATAAAGCTGAGTGGTGGTGTGCGCCTTCTTTACGACAATGTGCCTGTGCATACAACTCTTGTTGCAAAAGAAACTGAAGAAATGTGACTTCAAGAAGATGGATCATCCACCCTATAGTCCAGATCTATCTCCTAGGGACTATTTCTTCTTCTCAAAACTTAAAAATGACCTTGGAGGAAGGAAATTTAAGTACGACGAAGAAGTAATGGATGCTGTTTATGCTCATTTGCAGAGAAGACCTATTTTTGTGAGGGGAGGGGTTGAAAAGTTAATTCAAACATATGAGAAGTGTATTACAATAAAGAGTAACTATATTGAAAAGTGAAATATAGTTTTTGTCTTTATCGTACCTAGAAATAGTTAGGCAGGAAACTTGTGAACCTACCCTCGTATGCGATTATTTTCTGTACATATGAAGGCGTTTACAGAAATTGTTATGTGTAAATGACAAAAGCTGTGGCTTAGGAAGAGGTCAACCCTAATATGCATATAAAAAAGTAAACGCGCTCCTCTAGAGTCAAAAATAACTTTATAGTCCTTTTTTGTTCGTGGGACACAAATATTTAAACTTTGTTTACAGAACGCACTGCTGTAAATTGACAAAGTTTTATTTCCAGTCCCTATTTTATGACCAGTTTTTTTCTCCAAATACAGTTATATCCACTTAAATGTGATACGTACATACTGCTTAAAATGGAAACGTTCAACCACAATAAATTCATATACAAGAAAATTCTGCAGCTGACGCCGCTTCTGTGACTGCGGTGTAATTTTATCCTGTTACTTTCGCTTTATTCATAAATATGTTTGTTCTCAAATTATTTAAGCTAGTTTTTTGTTTTTTCCTAATGCACATGATTGGTTTAGTAACAAAACTAATCGGATATTTTTTTAAACTTTGGAGTAAAATCGAAAAATGTTTTAAGCTCGTTATGAAACGACAACTAAAATATGTACATATATACGCTCTACTTAAGATTATGTAATTAACGGTTTTTTTTTCTAAATTGAATCGCTGGTCGCAATAATACCCATAGGTCACATAAATACTAATTTTAGGGAAATTAAATAAACACATTTCTATTCTATATCTTTATCACCACTGTCAATATTTTAATTTTTATGATATATCATCAGTAACGCTGCAATTTACAATATTTAGAGTTTTTACTTCAATCCTTTGGCAAGCACATTATTCCAATCGCCACTTTTTTTGTTGAGAAAGTTCTTCTGCTGTCTTTTCTTTTATGCAAGACTTCTGGATTGTCTCCCTTGAGTACCCACCAACAGCAATCATATTGATGTTTCAGCTGTCTCAAACTCCTTTAAATATTTATGAAATGTTTTGCCTTGTTCCTTTATTACGACTTATGTAAGCTTTCCACGTGGAACGATTATAAAAGGGTGTATTATGGTAGGGGATTAAGTAATTAATTGATTTGTTGATTTAATTGTTTGTTTGGTTTAATTGGCTTTAGTTGGATGTGGTTTGAGAAAGTACTTAATTAATGGACGGAGTTTGATATGACAATTTTTAGGAATACGGGCCGCTATTATTTGGGCCAGCAGTCTCGATGTTCCCCTTCTGCTGTTGACTCTACCTACACCGATTTTGGTCGTGGAAATGCTTCGGCTGCTGCAGATTTCGTGTTATTATCCTTCGTTCCAAATAGAAATAATAACAATTCCAGATAGTTGAGCTGGTTTTCTTGATCCTAGATCAATGGGTAGAATGTAGTGGAAGGCTGGGGTGAAAATTAACATGCTGAAAAGTAAATAGCAAGCACAGTTTATTCGTTGTTTGTTTCTAAGTCCGTAAGTGCCTCTCCGTTCACTGTAAGATGAGGGATGCCTGAACGTAACTTCACTTAATTCTGACCAACTGATTTATTTACACCAACATTTAATTCACTTTAGATCTTTCGATGACCTTTTATCACTTGTAACAGTAGTATGAGTAGCTTGTACTTCTGTACGTGTGCTTTTATTTGCTAAACTTCGCGTATCGTCTTTGCCTAGATTTTACTCTAACTGATACTGACTTCTACTAGCAAAAATTCACTTAAAATAGCGCTGTTTAACGCGAGCACTTATGCTGAGAGTTGTCACAGTTTATACGACATTTTACACTCACATAGGCTCTAGTTTCCGAAACTGAATTTAGAATAACTACCTGTCGCCTCTGGATCTGAACTTGGAGTATCGCAAAAGGCCCAAAATTGCCTCTTTATACACTTTTTAAACTTCTGCAGTTAAGAAGCTGTATATCAATTTCAAATTTTTCTGATAAAACCTTCTAGAACATTTATTTGAATCCCGTTCCTATGACTGGCTACTGGGATATTCATACAGCTTTCCTGGTTCGTACTAAAATAAACTTACGTAGAAATAGATTGAATTAAAAAATATTTAAGAGATGATTCTGATGAAATTATATTTCTTTCTCTAAAACAATTTACTCATTCCCTTAGTAAAAATTAAAGGTATAAACCACTTTGAACCAAATAAGCAAGAAACCATGTTTTTAATAAACAGGCGAACAACAAAATTTGCCTGCCTATACTGAGTCTTTTAAAATCCAGTTGATTTAAGCTCTTTAAATGTCATCGTTGTTTACAGCTCCCACGCGTACGTAACTTTCACAAAGTGAAATTTTTTCCTCGAGTTGGTCCCTTTAAAATGGTAGGATAATGGTTTACTTCCGTTCTTCATACAAAAGAAAAACCTTGACTCTTTTGTTAAAGGCTTCACAATAACATAATGGCAGTAGGCACAACTATCTTACAAAAGTCTAACTAGCTAAAATACAGCGGAAAGTACACGTTATACTTGTTCAGAATATTAATACATATTATAAATAATACATAATATTCTCACTGACGTAAATTAATTAGTAACATTGGTAATATTAAAATTAATATATGTAATAAAAATATTTGAGAAGTAGAGTTAATTATAGGAATTGTTAAATTAATAATTCTAATAATGATGAGGTTGAAGTGGGCAATAAATGCCACTTTACACGCTGTATTCTCTTTTGTGCCCGTCATTATTCAACTGTACTATCAAACACGGGTTTTCTGACATCGGAATCATTAAATATGCTTTTCTTTGTCACAAATATACTGAAAACGGACACCATCGCTGTTTAAAATCTTGATAAAAGTTTCATTAACCCAAGTGTGATATGGGAAGGAGGTCGATTTTTTTAATTTGTTTTATTTACGGACGCTCTTTGGCATTTCAGGTCACCAGCGTCCCATTCAATTCAGGGCGTGAAATGGCCTGTAAATTTTGTTCAATCCTCCTCTTTCAGGCTTGAGGTTCTTTTTCGTGCCGTAAATCCACGACACAGGACCCACGGCTTTACTTCCCTTCCGAAGGAAGCCATACTTAGGATTTTTACGCCCAAAAAATTCATCGACTCTGGCTGGGATTGAACCCGCGATTTTGGGTTTACGAAGCAAGTATGGTTACCACTACACCCCCAGGACTGACGGAGGAGATTCGAATCATTTGTGCAGAGTGTTAAGGATTTCGCAAACAATGTTCTTGGAACTAGAAGCCAAGTTCTCTCGAGGTGGGAGTCATTCTGAATCCAGTAACGGTCTTGCTATCCTTATCTCAAATAAAACACGAGTATTTAATTGAGTGTGATTGTTGGGTGGGCAATTAAATGATTGCTGAATTAAAGGAATTAATCAAAACAGCATGATGGGGACTAAGACAACACTCTCCTCCCAATCCTAGTTTTTCTTGTTCCTTGCTTCTCCCTTATCAATATGAATTATTTACAGCTTTTTAGAGCCTTACAGAAAAAATTCCAAATTAATATCCATTAAAGAAATAATTGGAAATTTATTTGTGTTTGTTATAAATTACCTAAATCTCTCTCTCACTCACTCACTCACTCACACACTTAGTCGAATTCCAAATAATCAGTACGTACTAGGAAGATTTTGACCATTGGATTGGATTTGGGGTGATAATGTAAGAAAAAGATATAATTTCCGAGGCACAATAATTTCACAGTAATTTTATCCATGACCAGCGTTATTGTTAAATAGTCAGTTTATTTGATACTGTTATTGATTTTGACATATATTATTCGTACTTTATAAAGTTCCACCACACCCAGATTTTCCCCAAAGACTTCAGTTATGTGAGTTTTAAATAAACGTCGTGTTATTTATTTTAATGCGTTAATATCAAAAATTAGAAGAGAAAGATAAAGGAAAAGAGAAAGAAAGGAAAATTTCCCCCCTCCATTTTTAAGAAGCATAATTAACGCACTGACCAAAGGTACCATTTAGATATAGCGATAGCTTATTTTGATGCACTGGATATCTAGAAACTCCCAAATAAAAGAAATTGTTTGAATGGAATTTTCGTCAACAGAGCATGAAAACATTTTGATAGAGAATCTGGAGCCTTTTGGAGTTAATGTCTTTCAATAATTGGATTCAATTGTTAGGGAATGAGAAGGATATTTCGGTACTTCAGCTTTGCTCGTTTTTGTGCCTATATATCCAGAAGGAAGGGATGAAGTGAGGGAGACACGAGCAAACTGGATCTACGGGCGGTGAGGCATAGACGTAAATGGGTCGCTAACATTGTTTTCAGATAGAAACATCCTTCAAGGAGTTTGAGACCCTCAGAAGGGCTGTCCCAAAGTTCAAGCCAACGTCACATTGCACCAGTCCACCTTGCCTGACACTTTAAATCGTTTAAATGAAATGGGAACGCGGAAAATTCGTTTAAAGAAAAAAACTGTCCCAACGTTCGCCTAAGTAACCAAGGGAAATCTCTCTCTCTCTCTCTCTCTCTCTCTCTCTCTCTCTCTCTCTCTCTCTCTCTCTCTCTCTCACACACACACACACACACACACACACACAAAATAACCTAGGCAAATGACCGACTTCAAGAGATTTGAGCCCGGGACCTTTCGAATGTGAGTCGCAAGCATTATCACCAGAGCCACCCCGTTAGGTTACTGTCATTATTTAATAACAGACAAAAAAATCTAAAACTCTCTCTTACGTTTTATCACATTTCTATGGCGTTGAAATCAAAACATATGCCACTCTCTTGTGTTTAATAAATCTGTGCTTTGCAGAGAACTCACAGCGTTCATCGTGGTGCATTATCTCGAAAACGGTTAACTTACTGGAATTTTTTAGCTTCTTTTCATTTATACTTCTGATGTTCAAATTATTGACTACCCATTTTGAAACGTTATCCCAATCTTTCATCTATTACGTATTAATTTGTATTATATTGCTAACTTTTGTATTATAACTCAATCTTTTCTTCTCAAATGAACATGAACATGTGTATATATAATTTTTAAACTCTTATTTCAATGTAATAGAGTTTTGCATTTTGAGCTGTTCATGTTCTGCAGTACGCACATTATACAAGAATCTCAAGGAATAAACAAAGCTTAATCTTAATTTGAGGCAGTATTTATGAGCTGCCACCCTCATATTTAATTACAGTAATTATAGCAAGCAAGTTTATGTAACTTCGTTACAATCATTAGTGTAATGTCGTTTTATTTCCTGTATAAGTGTTGAACTATTGTGTGTAAAATGTTATTTTCATGTCAGGGCGCAGAAAGCTGCCCCAAGCCTGGGATTTTCTGTAGCCTGTTGCAACAATATATGTAAAGAATCCTTGAGCAAGATATTTATTGGTATTCTGTTTGAAAATTTCTTAAGAAAATGTCTAATAAATAACATATGGCAGGCAACTACAGGAATGAAGATATGCCGATAACCTCTTCAAGGGAAGCAGCCAACCGTTTGAGTTAATATATACATGTAAAAAGTCACGTAGGCCACCTTTATTTAGTTTGTAATTTTGTATTCCGCAGTCAGTTTTTCAAGAGTATTCTGCGGGGCAATATCAGTGGAAGAGTTTTCTGAGTTCCGTTCAATTAGTGGAAAGCGGTACTTGGTTTTTGGAATAGTAATAAGAGGACGAGCTTTATTATTTAAGTGCAGTACATCTTATGTGCAAAAGTTTATACATTCAAATTGTGTTCCATCTCCCATAACGAAAAATATTATTAATTTCCAAGACTCCTTCCCCTTTGGTCACAGGACCATAAAAATATCCCGCAGCAGAGTCTCAACAGCCATGGCAAAAACTGTAAGACAGCGGTAACCATTTTCGGAGAGGACGGAATTATTTACCCCTGAGATTACATATAACCAATCAAATTAATTTCCTTTGTCTAAATCCTTCCTTCCATTCTACATACATATATTTTCATTAACACACCCCTGTTTTATAAAATACTGCTGCAAATTGTAATCTAAAAAATGCGTGACAAACATTTAAAAGTGATTTATTTAGAGCTGGTTGTTTTGTTTTGCTAATATTCCTACTCATAAAATAAAATGTCTCTTGCACCTTAAATAGCCATTTAGAGCGCTGAGTAATACTGCAATTACCTTCATCGAAAAGTTCACAGGGTATGCCATGTGTGACATGCATTCGCAAAAGCGAGTGGGAAGTATAGAAACGTTGTGAATCGACCTCTATCCTTTTCCGCTTATAAATGTTGTACGCAAGGGCTGTCTAGGGCCCGGGTAAGGTACTGGGGTCTTATTGCCGTCTTAAATTATGTACAAATCCCTAGAGTACCGCGGAAGTTTAATTCATGTGGGCGAAAAGTAGAAAGTCGAACGCAAGGAGCTGAAGAAGAAGAAGAAGAAGAAAAAAGAAAGAAACTAAGAGATGAAGAAATTAAACTCTGAAAAACCTACAAGCTCGTATTTCTAAATTCTACTAACTTAGGCTTGCAGGGCGCTATTGCAATTATTTAAGTTTCAGAACCAATAACTATAAATACTGCGTTTTATAAATCAACGAATGTATCGAGCAAGCATCCAAACATGTGCTCTGCTATATCTCTAGACGAAATGCTAAATTTCTTACTCTGTAGTGAGCATGTCCAACTTTTAAGTTTATTTTCTCCCTCAGCTTCACCGCCACGGGTGGCCGAGATCGTTAAGGCGCGGACTCGTGAGCGGGAGGTCTGCGGTTCGAATCCCCCCCCAGGACCGTTCTCCCTGACTAGGTTTTTCCAGGTTTTCCTCAGTCCTTATAAATGGCAAACGCCGGAAAGGTATCCTAAACTTAAGCCTGGAACATTTCCTTCCTAAAATAAAAAAATCATTTCCCAATATTACCATTTCATTTCATGCATCATCAGTGTCCACCGCCTGTGGTGCCTCAGTAGTAAAAACTGGCGTTAAACACTATTAAAAAAAAGCTTTCATCTTCACGACCATAATACTGGGAAACAACGACCGCGAGGCGTAACGGAAAAAGGTTGGGCCCCCTGCAAATTTTAATTTGGGCTCCTAGAAGATGTCCACCGCAGCTGTGGACGAAACGTCTGGAACTCTCATCTCCAGCAGACCACGGCATAACAGTTCGGAGGAACGTCTAGTTATAATAAATACGGGCTGCTACCTTCACATGCATTATACTACTGATTTCTCCCAGTACGCAGCCATGCTCTGTCGGCTCGTAATTCAAATAACCTCACCGTACATACCAACATATTAATGTAACTTAGGCATCGGTGTTCCCTTCAGTACTACTATCAACCACACAGTGTGTTTCAAGGTCATATTGATAGGTAAACCTACTGAATGCAGTTCAGTTTGTTGGTGATTAAATTACTACATGATTGCTATGGCTCCAAGGATGGAAAACGTGCTGTAATTGCATAATTGAGGAAGGTAAGTTTTCGATTCCTCAAATAGCTAAAGGATGTGACAATATATCCACAAATATAAGCAGAATTACTAGAAATGAAAAAGAAGACTGTCTCTGTTAAAAAAGAACAAATAAAACTTGAGAAGTAGCATATCGCCCAATTCATAATGAAAATTAAACGTAAACGTATTAAAATAAAACGTAACAAATAAACTTGGTGGTATGTAGGCATTCACAATAAAAGACGCAAACGTAAGTACAAGCCAATCAGAAAAAAGAACAAACGAAGATCAACTAACAGCTGATTGAAAATTGCTGCTTTTGAGCAGACGCAGTAGCGCATGCAAAGTGCAGTAACTAATTTGCTTGGAGTAATAGCTTTCGTATAATGCAATTAATCTTGTCCATTGACACCATTCTGTCTAAAGAGCCACTGATCTTCAACGCTCCCTACAACAGAACTCTACAAACAGAGCAGCTGCGTTCTGTTTGACTGATTTCTTAAGTTTAAGTTAGACGTAGATGCAAAATCTTGGACCTTGAAAGCTTTCTTTTTATGTTTACGTAATTCATTGTGAATGGTTCCATTACAATACATAGTATCCAGCTTTTGCGTTTAAGTTTACGTTACGTTTAATTACATTGTGAACGGGGACTTATCTAAAGATTCATAAGGCAATAAAGAAGCCATTACAAAGCCCATTAACTTAAAGAAGAGAATCAATCGATGGACTAGATAACGTTGAAGCTGGACACCTAATTGTTCTAAAGTACTTTTCACAGATGAATCCAAATATGGGCGCTTTGGTTACCACCAGGATATATTTCCGCCAATGTCAAGGAGAGGTTTTCCACTACTGTGTTCTGCTAACTGCCAAACAGTGTCCGGAGTCTATGGTGCTTTGAGGGTGTTTTTCTAGGAATAAATTTGGAAATGTGCAAAAATTGAGGGAAAAGGGGATCAGAAACAATACAAAATTCCTTAGTATTCTGCAATACCATGGAGATCGCATTCACTTGGAAAAGGTTTCACCTTCCAGCAAGATAATAGTAAACATAAACGTGGATACTGCATGAGGCAAATTGAATCTTAAGAAAAGCAAAGAGTGCTGGAAGAGATGGATTAGCTGTCCCCTTGTTCAAACTGCAATTCCACATAATTGTTAGGGGACAAATTACAAGGCATTCAAAAAGAGCATTTCTTGTTCTTCTGCCTTGCAACAGGAGTTCGCACTACGGCCGCTAATGAGCATTTTGAATATACCCCCTCGAAGGGTAGGTCCATAAGTTTCCGGCCTCGCCAATAGGGATTATCGGCTTCACAAAATCCTTATTGGTGTCCTACCTTATCTGTTAGGTAAATAATTGCAGCTGTAACTTCCGCTGCGCTATGTTCAGTGGTTCAGATATAGTTGCATAATGAAGGCTATGTGTAGAAGGTTGTGACATGCTCAAAATGGGGTATCGAACTGTTATTAAGTTCTTCTCAAAAGAAAGACTTACTCCAAATGAAATTGGTCAGGGATTGGACGGGGTATATGGGGAAGAACCACCCCTCAAACTCTACCGTAAAAGAATGGGTCAAACTTTCTCGAATGGGTCGAGAAGACATTGAAGACGAAGAGTGTGCGGTCGGTCCTTGGAGATGCTCACTCCTGAAAACATCGCTCTTGTGGAAGGAGAAATTATGGAAGACCGGCGGTTCAAAGTTATAGAAATAGCAGCAAGGTGGGGCCTTTCTAAAACAACAGTCCTTCGAATTATTTATTTAAACATGAATAACGCTTTTGCTAGATGGTTGTCTAGACTTCTTTCCTCAGTCCAAAAGCAGCATCGAGTCATCTGTTGTCAGGCATTTTTGGAGCTTTGCCGTGGCAACTAGAGAAACGTTCTGCAAACCATTGTTGCAGAAGATAAAGCTATGGTCCTCTACTATGATCCCTTGTCCAAAGAGAATCATTGGAGTAGCGTAAAACTCTCGAAGCACCACCTCTAAAAGCCAAGGTCACTCAGTCAACTAAGAAGATCGTGACCACAATGTTTTGGGACTCTAGAGGAATACTATTCATTGACTTAAAGGAGAGGAACACCACAGTCAATGAGGAGTACTATGATGGCCTACTGCACAGACTACGTGCTTCCATCAAAGAGAAAAGGTGAGGAAAGCTGAGTGGTGGTTGCGCATTCTTCACGACCATCTACCCTACAGCTCAGATCTAGCTCCTAGTGACTATTTCCTCTTCTCAAAACTCAAGAAGGACCTTCGAGGAAGAAAATTTAAGAATAACGAAGAAGTGATGGATGCTGTTTGTGCCCATTTTGCAGACAAGGCTTCCGACTATTTGGGGGAGGGGTTGAAATGTTAATTCAAAGATGTGATAAGTATATTGCAATAAAGGGCAAGTATATTGAAAAGTGAAATATTGTTTTTGTCTTTATTCATATCTAGAAAATGGTTAGGGCAGAAACTTATAGACCTACACTCGTACATAGGTGGGATCCCTAACGTTTCTATAGATGATCAAACGACCACAAGAAGTTTTCAGGTCCCCGAGGAGACATTAGATGCTAGGATAGAAACTTTTCCTGAGCACAAGCCACCGCCACACCGCAAGGCACCTAGCCGTCCCGCCTAACGCTTCCGATTCTGTATCTGATGCTATGAAATGAAATGAAGGGAAATGAGAGAACAGAAAATTCGTGGAATGTAAATACCCATTCCAATATTTGCCTTAGTGATCATGGCAAATCACGAAAAAGGCCAAGGTCAGGTTGTTTGGTTAAATGGGAAGGCATCTTACTTTATGAGGGTTTTTTTTTTTTTTTTTTTTGTATTTAAACATTTTTTTTTTTTTTTTGGATGAAAACCCGGGGTCTCTCGAATGCAAGTCTCAAGCGTTACCGTCTGAGCCACCTCGCTCAGTTAAGTGCATTTAAAAAGTTTACACTATCTCGGAGAAGTATGTAAACGTACAAATAAGAACATTTAAACCAAATGCGTAGAGTTTGATAGCACCAGCTATTAAAAACATTAATTTTGTTCCTTGTAATGGATACATTTTGCCTCCATTAATGTACATATTTTTGACCTAATAAACATATTTCTGTGTTGATTATTGGTTGTGTTCCTCTTACCAATGACAGGAAATTATATGATGTATTGAAATTAAAGAGCAGTACTATAGTTACTGTTGATAAGCTTGAGCCTATTACATCTAATGAGTATTTCAAAGAATTTCTTATTGTACACAATTTGTTGTCCTTGCTGTTCTTTCATTAGAGCAAAAATGTCTATGAAATTTATTTCTGTATCTTCAATATGATTATTTTTCTCAGTTTGGCAATTTATTGAGAAGGTTTTTCTATTTTGCACTTTAAATAGATGGTGCACATTTTTAGTTATTTCTATACATTTAAAAACTGTAAGATGGCCCATAAGATTAAAAAGTTTTGGAGTAGGAAAGTTTTTAGGGATATCTAATTACTAATTTAGAATTTTAAATGCCATTAGACTTTTTTACAACCAGCAAACACATAGAAAATAAGAAAATAAAAAGAATATTGCTTAGTAATGTAATATTCAAAAATCAGATACAATTTGGGTTTCTTTCAGAGGGGTGACTGAGGGAGTTTTAAACCACACAACTAGTCAATAACAAGAAATGCAAGAAATTCATATTTCATCCATGTCCACACCAAAATTTTAAAGATACAAACATTATTTTGACTCCTGTAAACATACGCCATTTGAAAAACTTCTTAAAAAGACAAAATCCCACCAGGGAAACAGTCAAGCATTTATGAAATCAGTTGCAAGGACTGCAATATGAAATATGTGTGTGTGTATATATATAAAATAGGCAGAACAAAAATAAACATACCCTATGGTTAAAGGAAAACATGAGAAATGTAAAATAGAAACACATGGATAATCAGAAATAACATGCCATTTCTGACAAAAAAACCATGAATTTCAAAATTAATCAAAAATCTTAAAAGCTCTTCAATAACCCATAGAATTAACGGCTTGGATAAACATATTCTTAAACAAAGACAAAGAATATTTAATTAAAATGTTAATTTGAACTTGCACAAACTTTAAAGTCAATCATATAATTGATACTATTGTATGATTTAGTTGAACTGTATACTCTTGATGCTTACAAGTAAGTGAAGCATCAAAAATGCGTAGTTCACTTACTTGTAAGCATCAAGAGTATGTAGTTCAACTAATTCATACAATAATATCAAAGAACATTTAGTTAATTTTGATCTCCCAAACAACAGTAATCCCATCATTAAATTCATAAAATCTACAGAGCAACATCTTCATATCAGGCTGGGAAGCTGACAGTGGAACCATGCTGATGATGCTCTATGTCCAAGTAAGTGGAACAAAATTAGTGACATTTGGGTGATTTTCTCATAAAAAGTTGCAAAGTTATACCTATATTCACTGTGAAAATTCCTACTGTTTAAAACTACAAATAGTAATAGTTGTTTAAAAAGTAATAGGACTAACTTCAAAACTTTCCTTTCTCACGTTTTTATTTTGCATATGCACCACTAGAGTCGAGACAAGAATTCCCACAATTTGACAAGACGTTCATGCAAGTCTGAGGCAGGCTAGGGAGTCAGACTTGACTGCCTTTTGTATATCCTCATTCTTAATTAATTGAATATATATGGAGACCAAAAATGCAGTCACTGCATAGTGAGAGGTCTGTACTGTATAAGGACACAATGCATTATCATCTGCTAAAATCATGTGGGGATAATCCCTGTATGCATATCTTTGCTATCTCAATCAAATACTTTTCAACACATTAAACATTTTGTTTCAAATACATTTTCCATGCATTCAAAAATTTCCACAGACTGACATGTTCTGCACACGAAAACCTAATTACAGTATGCTGAGCAATTCCAAACAATTTCATTCAGTCATTATGCTAAACAAGTATCCCTCTATGACTGACACACAACTTCAAATGTTTCATGACCTTACTCATACATAATACTCTGTGGCCTTAATCTGGATTACTATCCCAACACAATGCTATTTAATCATTTTTAAAATTACCCATATATAATAATTTACATGAATATATTGTAATTGAATCAAGAAACATCTTTTCGTATTTACATGTTCTACCTTATTAATAGAAATCTGGGTGTTGTTCTGAAGGAAAAAAGTTAGATATCATCATTACTGAAGAACAGGATGCTATTTCTGACTTTTTAACCATGAATACTAATCTTCATTGCAAAATAACTGAAGAACAAATGCTTAAATTCTTTGCAGATGAATATAGACACAGAAATGAATGAAAAATTAACCTGCTGCATGTTATGTAGTCTAGGTTCTGAAACAACATCTCTTTCTAGAATAGTTCTTACTTCCCCTGCTCAAAATGATGACACAATATAATATAAAAAAGAGATTATGGATTGATTAGCTTTTCAGTAGTAAGAACAGATATGAGTAGTTTTAGCAATATATTGATAAATGATTTTTCTAAAATTAATTTCATAAAAAATTATATAACAAATTTTTCATATGTTAAATTTTGTGCATGTATATGTAATAACAACTGTCAACAATGTAAAAAAAAGCATTAAAAATTTAATCAAGATGCAAATCATTGAAAAATCTAATTAATTTTGATTTTCACACTAATGCAGTAGATGACTGTAATCATTCATAATACTTTAAATTATATGTTGTTTAGAATAATAGTGAACTTTACTGCAGTTTATTTTTAAACATTATTTATTCTATCTGTGGCATATTATTAAGACACATTAAAGTTTGTAAATTATATTTTAAATTTCTTGGACTAAGCTTATTATTTTGAAAGATGATTATAACTGAAGTAATGCTATAAAGATATATATATTTATGATTTTTACAACTATTTTAGCCAGTTCTATATCTTGATCTAATAGTTCTAATCAGTGGTTACCATGGCTAAAGGAAATAGAAGAGAAAAAAGAAAACTAAGAAGATACTGAGAAGGAAGGGAATGCAGATGATAAACTGGTTAAAGAGCACAATTTTGCTTCCGTACAAAAATATTTTAAATACAAGAACAATGAAAGTTTGCAGATTTATGAATTCATTGCAATAGAGCACTGCCTGTGGTGCCACAGTAGTAAAAATGGGCGTTAAACACCATTAAAAAAAAAATTGCAATAGATGGTAAATAGTGAGGAAAAATACCAAAATGACCATATATAAACAGCCATATAATCTCACCAAGTTCTTCCAGAGCCTAAAAATGTAAAAATACCAAAATTTCACCAGAGTACATCACTTTATTTCTTGACATAGAAATTATAGAGCTGATAATCAAGAATAGAAATATCTGCACATTCAAGGAACAAGATAATTATTCAAGAGAAAGAAATGCACATCATAGATGTGAAATGAAATAAGTGCTTGGATTGGAATTTTATTGGCACTCTTATAGCAATAGACTAAATTAACTCAAAAATCAGATAATATAAAGAATGGAGATTATTAATGAGCAGATCTTGATATTTGTTTAAGATTTGATGATGTAACAAATTCTAAGTTTTTATTTTGAAAAAATATTTAAATATTTTCTTCTGAGCATTCTTTCATATAAATATGATATACCTATTTTATTCATATTATTCCTTCTTTTACTGTGCTTTATAACGATGCAAAGTGAATTTTCAACATAAATGTACTGCTGGTCACAGAATAATTTCTGCTCCAAATTATACATAATTCTATATGTTTCTCAAGAGTAAAAATAGTCTATTTATATATAATCATATGATATAAGCTTGATGCTGAGCTCCATATGTCTATAATATACAACATAATTATTTGGTATTCAAATATTTTTAAAATTCTGAAATATCTTATTATCTTAACAGGTATGTGCATGCATGTGTGCATTCATGCATGTATAATGTCTGCATTCATTTCATCTTTAATACTCATATATCTAACCATCTGAGGCCCTTAAGCAATGCACTGTAATGGCTTTCTTTAAAAGAGCATAGAATTTTCTATTCCCATATACTCCTGTTTAAAACCCTCCAAACTTCTATCCCTTAGTAAATTGTCTTTCACATGTGTACTCATTGAACCCAAAACATAACTTTGCAATCCATCCCAAGTTACCCATGCAACTTCATCCAGTGTGTTGCCACCTAGAATCTGGAATTCTCTTCCCTGGAAGTCAGAGACTATCAGACAGTAATCCAATTTAAGCATAACATAAATATTATCTCTTCAACTCTTCTTATTTTTTTTTTCTCATCTTCTTGCAATAAAGAACATTATTAAAGAAAAGTAAAATTTTAATATGATACTATCTAGGCTAATAACTATGTTATAATTACTAGCAATAAATTTCTGTTATTTGTTCTCTTTTGTTTTGCATACAACTATGGTTGTACTTTGTATCCTGGTGGTGTTATCACTTGGTAGATTTTTTTTAATAGTGTTTCATGCCCATTTTTACTACTGAGGCACTACAGGTGATGGACACTGATATTCCATGAGGTGAAATGATAAATAGGAACTGGAGTTTTTTTTTAAAGCATTCCAGGCCTATGTTAAGGGTACTTCCCTGGCATTTGCCATTTATGAGGACTGAGGAAAATCTGGAGAAAACCTCAGTCAGGGAAGACAGTCCTCATAGGAATAAAATCTCAGATATTCCGCTCATGAGTCCATGCTATAACAACCTCAGCCACACATGGTGGTATCACTTTGGTAGAACCGAAGAGAAGGCCTTATGGTCTTAAATATTTATCATGGTAAAAAGAAATAAATAAATAATTAATTAAGTACTTAAACAAAAACTGAAATTTATGTTATTTTTACAAAGATAGTCATTGTGTGAAAACCAATTTAATATTTATTTACCCAAATCCCCAAAAATATTAGAATAAGATTCTATACAATGAAGAAGTATGTATAAAATTTAATGAACAGCAAAGTTTAAATTGTTTCAAAAGAAGTCAACCAAATAGCCAGACATTTAAGATAAGGAAATCTGGCTCTCTAACATAAGAGGCAAATTTGCCCCTAAGTCAGGAGCACACACTTAAATTATATATTAATCTTTAATATTATGAAATTTAAAATAAATTTATGATACTGAATTTCTTCCTTAGAACACAAACACTCAATAGCATCCTTCTAATTTGTGAAGGACTGTAGATACTATATTTCCTACTTTTTACCTCCTTGCCCTCCCTCAGTATTTCACAACCACTCAAACTGATTAAGCTACTATACACCTTCCTTTTAATACTGGAAATACTTAGTTTTCACCTAGAGTATAAGGTTCCATCAATAACTTTACCAAAATATCATGATCATTTCTCAAGAAATTTATAACATATATTTCTATGTCACTTGAGTTGGGGACCAGTTTCTCTTTCATTACCAATTGCAACAAAAGTAAAAGTAGTTTGCATGGCTTTGGTTATGTCTAAGCTTGATAGCATCTGAGGATGTTCATATGTTGCAAGAGATGCAGAGTCCAGATTCCTGTCTCTCCATTTTATCTGCTAATTTGATTTTTATGTGAAAAAGAGAAGCAATTTTTTTGACTGATTTTGAGTTCACTACTAACCAACTGATTAAATTTACAGCAGACTGAGGCACACTGCTTAGCTGCTATTTCTCAGCAACAATGTGATGCCTTGGCAGCTGGCATATTTCAATATCTGCTCTGGTTAAAATGTAAAAGCATAGAAGCCAACTTCTCAATCCCTTAAGGTGGAAGTGAATTCAAAAAAGTTTAATAATATATTCATCTACAATTCTGTCACACCAGATGATAACTGACTCCTTTGATTTGTGATGCCATAACTTGCAGATGAAACTGAACTCATTAACAATGATTGAGTTATAGTTGACTATGATAAAAATAATAATTAATTAATTTGCTGCATTGGGCACAGAATAAAAATTATTCATATTTATTTGCCATTTGTGGTATGAATTTAACTGAATATTCATCAGCATTTCAATAATTACAAATTACAGAGGTAGTTGTTTTATTTTAAGAACCATAGAGTCTATGGTTCTGTTAATGAGGTCATTATTGATAGAAAAAGCAAAACAAAAATGTTCCAGTGTTCACTCACAAAACCGGTATTGGATTGTTTTATTATTCTTTCATTCCAAGTTAAATGTATTCATTTTTCCAAATAAATGAAGAGGAATTTCAGCCCGGTGAGACCCTCTCTCATGAATACACCACTGAAGGAAGTGTTTCATCACAAATTTGCCTGATAGATTTTAACTTCTTTTCTCAGCATTTTCATCTTCTATACAGTGATTTTACTATAATGATTATTATGTGTATTGCACATAACATATCAAAATAATGCTCAGCAGGGTTCATTGGTTTTAAATTAATTATACCCTTTTAATCATTTGTTTACATTAAATAAATTTAGTTGTTATTTGCAATAGGAACATTTCATGCAAATAGTTACAAATATATACCACAAGAGATGTAGCATTATTTTCAACCTATACACATATGAGCTATAAACATAATAACCACATATGCATATGAGTTATTCAATATAATTTCTTATTAAAAGTAATTCATATGGGAGGAATACTTTCAGCAGTATACAAGCTAGTCTCATTAAAATTAATGGTAACTTACTTATCATATAGATTTGATCTCTTATTCATTAAATTTGCAGTCTCATTAGCCATGCAAACAATGTTATATTTTCAACAATTTTATTTATTAGATGATAATGATAAGAGTATTTAATTTAGTTTTACATATATTCAACAATTTATATATATGAAACATAATTAGCAAAAACAGAATAACAAAAATTGAGAATTTACCAAAATGTCCTTCACAGTTATCCAATAAAACTAAATACAGACAAAATTGCCAAGTTGCTTACCATAAGCACTGACTTACTTTTGGGGTAGTGGTGAAAAACTCCTTTTCATGGGTAACTGGAACAATGAAAAAACATTATAATGTAAAAATAGTTTGAGGTGTTAGTATACATTCTAAAACCCCTGTAGGGTCTTAGGTTTTAGCAATTAAACCTAGCATTATTTAATAATTATCAGCAGATAATAATAGCAAAAAGAGGTGCATCATTGTAAATGCAATTAAGACTTAAAATTCTAGTATTTATTTATGCACAAGTGCCTATTTACTACTGGTCATAAAGCTTACAAGAGGATATAGAACGAATCATTTTTATAAGAAAAGTATTAATGCAATTATCAAAGATGTTTTATTCTGATGAAATTATGAATTTTGTAACATGCTTAGGAAAGGAACTGTAAAGCCAGGTATTATTATAAAAAAGCTATGCCAAAAGTTCCTTTTTAAGAAAACCTAGAGCTTTTAGTAAATATTATATTACTATTTATGGAACTTCCCTTTAATTTTAGTCCATATAATAATAGTGAGTGAAAATAAGCAAAATAACAAGCTTTGTGTATGTCAAAGATTGCATGAGAACACAATTATTCTAACCAATCTAATTTCCAAGTATGTATTTCCCAATGTTAATGCTTTAAAACATAATAATGTTAAATAATAATAATAATAATAATAATAATAATAATAATAATAATAATAATGATAATAATAATAATTAGAAATTCCAAAAATTTCAATAAACTTTATCAAATATTGTGACACTTTATACGTCTAATTTTTTTCTGTTTGACATTAACAGATTTAGAAAATATAAATAGCTTACAATTTTATGTACAATTCTTATTTGTTTCCTAAAGAATTTTTACCAACCATTTGTATACCTTATTTTTAAATACTTCAGCTTTTAAATTACATGTTTCTAGAGGAAGTATATTAAACAGCTTTATCTTAATTAGGTACTTTATATTATCTAGAGATTTGCTGCAGTCTATGGAATGGGCTATGCATTCTAGTTATGCTTTGAATTTGATGTATATCCATTTAATTTCTTAAATGATACTTATGCAAGTTTTCCTTAATATATGCTAGTACCTCATAAATGTAAAAGTAATAACTGTAGAAAGTTTTAATGCAACAAATAGTGGTTAACAAAGTGGAATTTGTATTGATTGGATCAATATTTTACAGCCTTTATTTGAATTCTTAGTACTTCTGACATTGGTAAATTATCTCCCATTGTATTAAACCATATCTAAATATACCCTGAAAAAATGAAACATCATCTGTATAAACAAAATCCTTTGGAACTGAATTTGCTAGTAAGAACACAAGTTGTGACATTTCACTGCATTCCAAATCAATGTGAAAGTTCCAGCAATTATATTTAGGAGTTTTACTGTTTATCATGTGTATAGGTTCCTGTTTTCTATTAAGGTAAAAAGAATATTTTGTGATTAAATAAGCATTATTTTTAATTCAGAATTGTTTTTATTTTATTGATTTTTGTGCTGAGTGGGAAAACAATTGAAGATCTATGTTAGTGTTAATGAATGACACATCATCTGCATAAATTACTGCATGGCATGAAGAGCTTTTAGATACCTACATAATTATATCTTCATTAGGGATAGCATTAGACCAAGAACTAAACCCTGCAAAACACCTATTTTTACCTGCTTTATTTCAAACTCATAATACATTTATTAGGACCCAACTCAGATTTTAAGATTCTCGGACATCATACTTTTTTATTTTAAACCAATGTAATATTTTTAAGTTTATTATTAGCTTTTCCTGATATAAATATATTTGTATCATCATAAAAAACATTAGTTTTATATCAAAACATTTTTATATAAAGATATAAAACTGGTATATACATACACTATGGAGCTAAGTTTGCTAAGGCAAATGAGGTAGGTTAGCATGTTGGTATCAGGCGTCAATTGGTTGACAATGTAAGAAAGTGTTCATGAAACTCGTCTCAACTTACTTTTTAATAAAAAAAGTTTTAATGTTAAACATCAAGAGAGTTTAACATATTGACACAATTCTAGAAGTTTTTCTCTTAATTCGAAAAGATAATGTTGGTATCTGTTGCACAAGAAGATAACTGGCCAAAGCTTGGTTCTTTTCTATGCAAAATACATGGGATTAGCAGCACTTTGTTGTGGAGTAGATGAGCTCTTTGAGTCTTTGCGTGTGTGTGCACATGTGCATGCGAGTGTGCCTGTAAATGAGCAAGCAACTATTTGTGTATATAGGTAAATTCCAGATAATTTTTTTTTTATATAGATTTACAATTTTTAAAAAATTTTAATGTATATAGGTGTTCGTGCTTAGGTGAAAATAATATAAATGTATTGATTTGAAGTGCCAATTGTTTTTTTGTAATCATCTGTGTAATGAATAGCATGTGCAGTAAAAAGGTCCATGAGAACATTGTTGTATAAATATGTGTATAAATAATGAGCAATAAATACACATTACTACATAATACTACTACTAAAAACAACAAAGAATCACTAAGGGACCTCAGATAGTGAAGACTGAGAGCAAGTTTACAGTTACATTAGATACTACTTAACTTTACTTTTATATGCAAGGGTAACAAATAAGAGATCAGTAAATAATAAACCTAGAAGCAGCCGTAAACAGCAAATCATGTATCAAAATTTTAATTCATTTTCTGCTTCTTCAGCATATGAAACATTCTGGTACATTTTAATACCACATATTTCTGTTGCATTTCTCAGATCATCCCTATCTGTTCTTTCATTGAGACATTTACATTTTCAATAGATAGCCAATCCATTTTATATGAGTTTATTATTTAATACCTATATTTAGTTGCTTTCTTATATTCTATGTTTCCTTAGCGCCTTACACTTCTTAAAAGCTTCATCTCACCAACCTGTATTTTGCTTCTTTGCTTTTGTCCCATTATCTACATTTTGCTGCCATGTAGTGCCATGGACTAGGATATCTATTTGTATAATACTCCTCATTTGTATATATTTTCCACTCTCACCATAACAAATACAATTAAAATTAATCTCATTACTACTCTACTTAATAATGCCTTTAATTTAAAAAAATCTTTAATCCTAGATAAAAAAAATAAAAAATTTAATGACAAACGTAAAAATCTCTTTTGTTACAGTCAAAAATACTTACATACTTTTTCATGCTGGAGCTCATTTATTTCCTTTTAATCAAAGTTCCTTAGAGCAGTAAAGTATTATATATGAATTTATTAGTAATTTATTATCTAATAGGTTTGTATAACTTAATGGCATGGTGTATCCTATTTACTTCAGTGTAGTATAACTTCATTTTACATATAAATATAAAACTCAATAGGAATCAACACAGTAAAACATATGTAATTTCTTAGTATAAGTCTATTTCAAACCAATTAAAACTTATTTCCCAAGGAAAAGTTTAAACTTTTAAAATGGTTAAAATGGTTAAAATATTCAACACTCTTGAGCATTTCATCTTTTAATTAATAAAATTTAGAACTTGTTTTGTGAACTTCGTTCACTTGTCAACTGATGCAACTAACGAGTCATGCTGGGTTGGAGAGGCAGCTAACTGTAAGGGACTCTGGTGGTCTATGAAAAAACTTATGCAGAATGTTGTGTACTTCTGCAATTTCAAAGTTCATGAGTCTGTGTTCATTTTGCTTAATAAAGGTGTTCTCCCATATGTTCAGTTCTTTAGGAAATTGGACAGCTCTCAGTAAATTAATATCTTTACTTCTGCAATTTCAAAGTTCATGAGTCTGTATTCATTTTGCTTAGTAAAGGTGTTCTCCCATATGTTCAGTTCTTTAGGAAATTGGGCAGCTCTCAGTAAATTAATATCTTTATCAATTGCATGGTGCTCATTCCAAAAATGTGCTGCTACAGCTAATTTTTCTACCTGTTTGCATCTGTCTCTCATATGTACCTTCATTTGGATATCTATGCTTCTCTTAGTTTTTCCCTTGTATACCTTTTCACAGTCCTTACAATTTATCTGATATATCCCTGACTCTTCCTCTTTCAGTGTGCCATCTACTTTGTTCAGTTTCAACAATTTCTTGGCACTATATCTATTTAGAGGAGCTAATGTAATATTGTACTAATTAAAATTTTTTTAAAATTTATTGTTCAATTGTGGATGGTAAGTAAACTTTTTGTAGACCTTATCTTTAGAATGGCAATTTCTTTAATTTTCTTTTGTCTCTGAAATCTTACAATCTTTTGATCTAATATCTGTTTTTTAAAACCATTAGAAATGGCTGTGTCTATTATGCACTGGTATTCCTTCTTATATTCGGTACTGTTCAGTGGCACTTTAATTAATGTGTATATCATACTGTTGAAAGCTGCTTCTTTATGCATTCTTGGATTGAAACCATTGGCCCTAATATAATTGACAAAATTGATAAAGATATTAATTTACTGAGAACTATCCAATTTCCTAAAGAACTGAACATATAGGAGAACACCTTTATTAAGCAAAATGAACAAAGATTCATGAACTTTGAAATTCCAGAAGTGCACAACATTCTGTATAAGTTCTTTCATAGACCACAGAGTCCCTTACAGTTACCTGCCTCTCCAACCCAGCATGACACGTTAGTTGCATCAGTTGACAAGTGAACGAAGTTCATGAAACATGTTCTAAATTTTAATACTTAAAAGAGTGAAACACTCAAGAGTGTTGAATATTTTAACCATTTTAAAATTTTCAACTTTCCATTAGGTAAGAAGTTTTAAATGGTTTGAAATAGGTTTATAGAAAGAAATTTATTTTACATTTTCATCTTTGAATGTTAAATATTATTAATTATTATATAATCATTTTTATTAATGCAATATATACTGTTGGGCTATTCTGGTTGGGGAAAGTGCATAATTTTTTAAATATTAAATTATAATACTAGGCATAATTAATTGGTAACTTTAGTTTTGAAGGTGTATAGTTCAAGAAACCAAATGTGTAAATGAGTTTAATATCAATTTATATAAACTGTACCATATATGCTTTAATACAATGCTATTTGTTTTGGTAAGAAGTGCATACTGAAATCATTTTCATCACTTCAATTACCAGCATTGGTATTGATATTTTTCAATTTAATTGATTTTGTTTTACATAACAAATATTAATTGTTCCCATCTGTAATTTAAGATATGTTTATTACAACTATTATATTTTAATCAATACATTACTAAAACTGTCCCATTTATATCCTGCCTACCTGTTCCGTTTATATGTTGTGTGCGATCTTTTATTCCAATTTTCTGTGTAACTCTAAGCCCAAATTTTTAATTGATAGGGTTTTATAGGGAAAATGAATTAATGGTTTTTGCTACAGGCTAATGGTGTAGCCTGTTTTTGCTACAGAGGCATCACAGGCAATGGACACTAATGATACATGAGATGAAATGATATATTGGGAAAGGATCTATTTTTAAGGAAGAAATCGTTCCTGGCCTAAATTTAGAGACATCCCCGGCATTTACCATTATGAGGACTGAGGAAAACCTGGAAAAAATCTCAGTCAGGGAGGATGGTCCTGGCGGTAATCAAACCCAGACCTCCTGTTCTGGAGTCTGCATCTTAACGACCTCAGCCACCCATGGCGGTGTTTTATAGGGAGGCAGCAGTGGAGTCATTTATGATAGTCTTTGTTATGACAACTATTGTAGGCAAAACACAAGCTGTGTTTGTGTCTAGGGTAATAGCTATTGAACTAAAGCTTTTAAAACTCCACTATTTGAATTTTTTTTTAAAATGACTTGAAAGTGATAGTGGAAGCTGGCAGCACTTGAGACCATTTAGATATTTTTTTCATGTGACTTTTTTAATGCTTGTTTCTTCTGTTGCTATGAGAATACAATACTTAACATATTGTGGAGAAGGTTGGAAATTTTTTCTCAAGCTTGGCTTCACCAATGTTCTGAAAATATCATTAAGTAGCCGTCTTTCACTAAGCAACATTTTTTTTAGTTTTATGATGAAACCATTAACTGCAAAAAAATGTGTAACATAAGTATATTATACAATAAATATTATACTTATGAAGCTGTTGACATTGGAGTGGTAATATATACTAAACTTAAGTTCATTTTTTACACTAAACTCTACTTACTTACATAAAAGTAAGATGGGTTTTGGGAGAATCTCTCCTAACTTCAGTTGTTCACTGAACCGCCATTACTCGAAACAATGGCTAAACAAGCGGATGTTCCTGTGGTGGCCTCTGTTGGTTGAAGTAGGAAGTTGCTGAGTTCATCCATAGGAGGAAACTCAAAATTCATTGGGACTTCTCTATTTTTTAATATGAAAATTTTTTCCCAAGTGCATAACTCCAATGGGTTGTGAAGATGTATCAGCGGTTCAATTCCTGGTTTTATTTCATGATTATTTATTTCATGATTTTTGGTAACTTTTCAGAGGAAAGAACATTTTAGGAATATTCAGTTTAAGCAGGTGGATAAATCAGCAGTAGCAGCTCACTTTTGGACCAAAAATCATGCAATAAAACCGGGAATTAAAACTGATGATACATCTTCATAACCCATTGGAGTTATCCACTTGGGAAAAAAATTTCATATTAAAAAATAGAGAAAACCTAATGAATTTCGAGTTTCCTCCTATGGATGAACTCGGCAACTTCCTACTTCAACCAACAGAGGCCACACCACAGAAACATCCGCTTGTCTAGCTATCGTTTTGAGTAACGGCAGCTCAGTGAGCAACTGAAGATGGGAGAGATTCTTCCGAAATGTGTCTTACTTTTATGTAAGTAAGTGGAGTTTAGTGTAAAAAATGAATACCTAAGTTTAGGATATATTATACAATGTTTTAAATAGTGGAACCAAACTATGATATTTTACATAATAATAAAGTTGCAATTATTTTGTCATTTTAAATTGAGTAATTCATTGTTTATCATTATGTAATTTATTTCTAAAAATCATATTTTTGAAATACAGTTAGTTGGTGAATGACAAAATAAATACAAAGTGCATGTTGAAATATTTTAGGTGAATATGTTACCGCTAAACTATAAAAATGTATGAGTCACAAATGATGCAGAACATAGCAGTATAAATAATTTTAGTTTTTTTTTTTTTTTGGAGGGTGAAATTTTGGGATATTTTAAAAGTCCAAATATTATTTGTTTTCATCTCTTTTTCATGACTTCTCCTTTTTAAAAATATATAAAAATTGGCCATTTTGGAAAAATTAAAATTAAATTGGGCTTTAAATTTACCATAAAATTCCCCAAACTTCAACCAAACAAACAACTTTTTTTTACAATGTAATGGCACTTTATTTAAATCCTCTTCTGTATTCACATGTCAACATCACAGCCATCTTTTATCTATCCAGTTTAAGAAAACATGAATAAAGGATGATTAGAAAAGCTGTGAATGCAATATGACTGATTTGGCCTGTCAAAGGACAGAACACTCAATGAACCAAAGATCTAATCATTAAACATTTGATAAAATTACTTTTGTTTCAGTATAGGCAAATATGTCCATTTTATTTGGCAGAAGGATAAATTTCAAAATTTTTTTCCTTACTTCCATAACATTTCTTGGTTTTCTTATGATTTATCAAATCTCCTGGCATTTCCTTATTTTTCCAGTTTACCTTAAGGGTGGACATCCTGGTATAGAAATGTTATATGTCTTATTGCCATGTAACATTAATAGAGCAAGTAATATACAATGATTAGTATTTGTACTAAGTAATTTAAAAAGTTGATATGGATTGGTTTTTTCCCTTACTGTACCCTAAACCATATAAAGGTACAATTCAGAATTGAATAACAGAAATATTAATACTATGTGCATTATCTTTCCCTTGAAAGTGCTATTATCACCTCTAATTACCTAGAGGGTTACCCTTTACTGTACCCTAAACCATATAAAGGTACAATTCAGAATTAAATAACAGAAATATTAATACTATGCGCATTATCTTTCCCTTGAAAGTGCTATTATCACCTCTAATTACCTAGAGGGTTACAAGCACAATCACCACCCTCAATTCATGAGAGCTTTGCTATTAGCTTACCAGAAGGCACTACTCTCTTCACATTTTCTACCTACAAACTTCTAATTAAGTCTATATTCTAGCACAGACTACCTTCTTTTTACTATAATTTTCCAAAAATAAATTTCCTAAGTCTCTTATCTATACTTCATCTTATTTTTCTTCAGAATCACTGCTTTATTTATCTTCTAACATTTCTCTCTGATTAATTCTTTTCATCCATTCCTTTATATTCCACAATATATGAAAAGCATTCTGAACATCCTAAAAAATGGAACATGTACCCCTAGAGATATTTCCTCTCACACCCTTCAACTCTTTCTCAAATAATCCTTTTCCTTTTCTTTCTATTTCATTTATCATATATTTCATTTCTGATACAATCTTAAACTCTTTGTAATAGCAAATCCTTCTCTCTGCTTACCAAATATAAAACCTGCCTGTCCATATTCTCAAATTTTGCTAAAATCTTTTATAATACTATTACTTGGTAACAGTGCTTCTCTTATCCCATTCTTGAACATTAATCTTCCCAATTTCAACAAAGCCCATACTTTAGCTGTATTCTGAGGATTGCCCATTATTACCTTAAAAACATTCTTAGCATCAGACCCTTTTTTCCCACTCTTGTTCAATGCCCCAAATTTCTATTCCATCACCCATATTCATTCTTTATAGCCTGCCTATAAAACCCAACTCTTCAAGTACAAATTTGCTTACATGCTTCTTCAGCCATGCTCTAGTGAAGGTGTGATGTAATTGTTTCCGGTTTAGTTACATAGCAACATGTGAGGGGTGAAGTATTTCACATCAATAGAGCTGGGTTTGGCAGGCATGTACAATAGCACAATATATACTCACCAGCCAACTTTCTCTTTTTAAAGCAAATTTATTATCTTACAAGTTTTCCAATTATCTGTAGTGCTAGGTTAAAAAAAGGTCATAAACAACCAAAATTTTCTTGCCTGACATTGACAAGTTTCATCTCTTCCAACCTATTATCAAAAAAGCTATATACTAGCTCACCTAATTGCAAATACTGTAATTTGGACTAGAAACTAAAATCTTATGTAAACATTAGCTAATTCCTATTAATAAGGCACATCTTCACTATCCATCTCTTTCTGCAACATCTGATAATAAAAGTGGTCCCCTCACTCATTACATATATTTCTTGCTAGGATAGATTCTATTAAGTGTCTGTATATGTAACAACACTTATTTAAATGATAAAATGATGTGAGAGTGTAGTGTCCATTTCTCCAAGCAAGAAGGAGGAGCAAGAGGGTCTCAACACATTAATTATTATACATTTCCAGTGTTCCTGCATATTTATTTTAAAACATAATATTTGTAATTATACTGCCTCCAGGTCTAGTGGTAGCATTTGTGACTATTAATCCAAAATCCTGGGTTTGATTCCCGATCAAGTCAAGCTGAATGCATAAGTTTTTCTTTCTTTCTTTTTTGTACCATAACCATATCACTTTCACCATCATTGCCATTGTAACAATGTACAGACAATCTATGGGTGTCCTGGCATTTTGCTACAATACTGTCATATGGGGGAAGTGCCCCTTAATTCATGAGAGACATAAGTTGGTATTGGACAAAAAATATGTGATTATATTTGCATGACAATAATATTTATGACATGAAGCACTCATTTGGCATATTTATAGCATTTTATATTTCTATATTAATACATTTACAATTTTCTTTTGTTTATATTTAAAAATTCATCTCAACATTTTGAATAGCAAAACAAAATAATGCAAATTTTCTTATGCCTCCTTTGAAATTACTTTATATTCCATGCATAGCTGAAAACTTTAACTTTTCTATAGTGCAAATGGGCTTTAAATTCAATCTGGTATGAAAATGTGTAATAATGCTACTAAATACTTAAGATAACTGTTCTTTAAAGCATTTGTAAGATAAGATATACTATTGATTTAATGATTAAATGCACAAAGTTAATCATACAAGTTCAGAAAAAATTAAGGAAAATAAAAGCAGAGGGAAAATTTTTTACTCGTATTTGTAGCTGAGCACAGCACTCACTGAGCCAAGATCATGTCAGTCGTCTGTCATTACAGCAAGCAGTTCATACGCTGATGGCAGCACATACATTCAGTCGCAGTTGGTTATGAGAGCAAGCATTATTTCTGCCTTTGTAATATTATAACATTGTTCGCAGCTAAGATACCAGTATAACTGAAGTCTTTGTGTTATGTGTTATTACATGCTATTAGTATATTAGTATTTTTAATTACAGGATGTAATTAAATTTTACTAGGGTGTATTGTGTTGAAATATTATCACTAGAGCAAAAAAAAAAAGAATAACCCCTTACTGAGGGAGTAGAGAAATTTAAATATCAGGGCAGAAATTGAAATAATTATGAAATTAAGTAAATGAATGTAAATTGGAATTAAAATATGTCAGAAATGCATGAATGCAAATGGCATAACTTTGAACAGCTCCAAAAACACAACTTAGTGCTCATCATGAAATAATGCTGCACACTGAAATGATTTGATAGAAGCTTACAGATTTAGAGGAACATTCCTCTTGTCACAGCCATGGAAGTAACTATTAAAAAAATAAAAAGATATTGAAGCATTTTGTAAAATCTTCTGCACTCATTGACTGGAATTTAAAAGAGCTATTAATTAAGCACATGGAACAAATTAATTTAAAATGTTCATAAATTCTTTTCTGTAATGTAAATCATTAACAATAAATCAACTTCAAATTCAAAAAGTACTTTTAGGAAAGAATAGCTTAGAATAAAAAAAAGTATAAATAACAAAGGAGCCATGGAATAAGCAAATTAACTACTTAGGAGTATAGTCATATCACAACAGAAGACATTAACAGAAACCAAAATGTATGGTTCAGTCAGAAATAAAAGCAATTATTAAGGAAATAATGAAAGGTATCCTTGTAAAAATCCTAGTACTAATAACCCATACTATAGTGCACAAAATGATAAATGGTCTGTAAAATTTAACAAGATGCCTAACATGGAAGGGCAGACATTTTTAAGATTCATAAAAAAATGAAGATTTGAATCAACCAAGCATTTGAAGTGAGTTTGAAAAATGTACACATATTTCAGATAATATTAAAGTAAAGGAAGCAGAATAAAATTAAATATTGTATTTACAAAGCTGTTGACAATGTAGTGGTAATATATCTAAACTTCTGAATGCAACTGAAGAAGGAAGAGATTCTCCCGAAACGCGTCTTATTTTATGTAAGTAAATGGTGTTTAGTGTAAAAAATGAATACCTAAGTTTAGGATATAGAACAAAATTAATTTATTTTTCATATATTTATAAAAAGGGTTTAAATTTTACATTCAAATTACAGATTATTTTACTGCCATAAGTGCTTAAAATATCTTTGCAATTAAATTGTTAAAATTATTGATGGTCAATATTAGAAATGAATAGTATAAATTGTGAATTAGCTGTTCAGGTACAGATGAAATGTAAATATGCAATTATGCAACTAAATGTTAAGGAAGAAATTCTTCTTTCCTCTTTTACATATAAATCAAAGTATATAATAAAAGAAGCACATAAATCTCTGAACTAGATGTGGATCAAGTAAGGTTATGGTTTCTTCTCATTACTATTTTGTTGTATTTAGATAAAACAAAGCAATTAAAGAGAGTAAATTGTTTAAGTTTTCAACAACAAAGTTTGACAGAAATACAATCCTAAAAGCAATTATGCCAATTACCAGATACTTGTGAAAGAAAATTAAGATTATGAATAATAGTCCTTTTTATATATGTTTGAATATAATCCTATACAATATATTATGAACAAGTAAGAAAATAAACTTATTTATACAGTAACCCTGACAAAAATAATCTAGAATTAAATGTAAAATGGCTAAAATTAATTAAGTACGTAACAGGCTTTGTACATTTCAGAAGTAAAATGTGAAAATTCAATCATTAAAATGTGCTATAAGATCTTAGTAAAGCAAAATATATTTAATAAAATTCTGAAATAAATTTTAGCAAATGAACAAAAACAGATAATTAAATTAGTTTTCACAACATAACAGCACAAATAGAAATTGAGGTATGAACTACAAATAAACTTTAAGAAATAAATTTGCAAGTGTTGAACCCAAAACAAATGTTATGCTGAGAAGATGATAGAAGAGTCAAAACAGAAATCAACATATGTTGGGTACATCAGAGAACCCCTTATCTCATAAAAAGCTTAAGTATATACCATGAGAAGGAAGAATTTTGAAAGACCATATTACAGATGAATGATCAATTTAGGTACTTACAAACAGGAAGTGGTGCAAGGAACTGCTAAGCAAAGAAGGTAGTTTGGAATATTCATGCAAATTTAAGAAGCTCAAAGGTTCAACATCAAAAGTTATTGCACAGAAAAACATACTACAAAGTAATAAATATGTGGCCATAACCAGGAAAATATGTGCAGAGAAAAACTAAATGATGAATTGCAAGAAACACATTTGTATGTTGTATAGGTATACTGGCTAGTTCAAGGCATGAATAAAGGAACTAGCGAAGTAAACAGAATTTTTGTTATATGAGGAAAGAAGTTTGTTAAAAAGGGGCTCAAAGCTTGAAAACAGTGTATACATCTAAAGTATACCAAATATGTTTGCTTATATTGTGTTAGCAAATCCAACAACAACAACAACAACAACAACAACAACAATAATAATAATAATTTTCTTCTTCAAAAAGAAATGGAATCCCAGTATGTTAGTTCCTTGTTTGAAGTTCTCTTAGAGTGGCTTCCAAATTCAATAATTAAACACTGCAATAAATATTACAGAGATGTTTTAAAAATTACCAAAATAATTAGTATAGGAAATTAGCAAACCACCTTTTCATTGGCCAATTCCTGGATGCTGTTCAAATCATATGTTTGGACATAGAAACAATAGCTCAAAATTATTATAGAGGCGAACATATTGATCATGAATTTTATATTCACTAATCTTCAAAGAAAATCACACCAAAAGCAATGGAAGTTTCAATATACAATTTTGCTTTTTAACTGACAATAATTTTTAACTTCTCTTTAACTTGTTTTTCTGTTGATTTTTTGCTGCACAAACTAGGTATTAGGTATTTGGTATATTATCTTTAACATAGAGCATCATTTTAAAACATGGTATTCCAAAACTAGCCTCGACTTGCTGCTTTGCCTTCATAAGATTAGCAGTTTATTTCTGTCAGTGGCAAGATATTAACTAGTGAAGTGAAAATTCTTTCACAGAAAGCATTAGAATATGTGAATGGCATTACAAATTAGGTTAATATAAGTAATTTACTACATATTGATTTCTGCAAAAATGAACACCATTTTTGCACATTTACCACACACAAATCTATGGTACTGTTTTCCTATCATCTGTGCTCTGTTTTATCTCATCTCATCCTAATATATAAAATTAATATTACTGGACAAATTGGAATCCAGGGCAGTCAAAATGCTATTTAGACAAAATTACCCTTTTCCTGGACTACCCAGGCATAACCAGGAAGATGGCAATCCTTTAGGAAATATGTATGTATGTATTTTGATTAATTAAAATAGGATAATGGTATGAAAATGGAATGGAATGAATGTTATAAAGAGAGAGAGAGAGAGAGAGAGTGAAAATATAAGCAAAAATTGTAGATGACAGTCTACATATCTTTTGGTTTCAGGACTGGTTAAAAATAAGACGAATGCTGATTGTAAATGTAAATTAATATCACAATAAGCTTGAGAAGAAATACATATCTACTCTGAATGGAATGCTAAAAATAAATACTGGCTCCTCATGAACCAAAACCTTTGGAGTACTATAAAAAGTAATTATGTTCAAGTGTATTAAAAGTGAAATAATTATGAAATATTTTGGATATACAGTAAGGATATTAAGGGCCTGGCAGAGTGCAGTTGATTTTAAAAGAATACAATCATCAAGACTGTATAATGCAGGTGCAGGTAGCAGCTTGTTAGCTTGAGGTAGGCTTTGTTAGCGAGTGTTTGTGAGCTCATGTATTACTTGGTTATTTCATTGTGTGTAGACTGTGTACTAATTGTTCTTTGTTAGTTATGCCACAACTTTGATGCAAGATACATCATAACGTGGAATTGCAGAGAAATGGTTAAACGGTTTGCAAGAAAATATCCTGACGATCCTGTTCTAGGTAGAGTAATGGTTCACTAACTTGTTAAAAAATTACAATAGTCAGGATTTCTCAATGACAAGAAACGAGTTCCAAACCCCATGTTATTACGAAAAAAAGTTACATGAAATACAGGAATTTTCTACACAGATCCGACAACGTAGTGTTGCATTGGGACATAATTACAACATTTCTTATAACACAGGTTAGTGCTTATTATTAGTTTTAAATGTTTTCGGTAAAACTGAAGTATAAAAATAAAAATATATAAAAATATAAAAATAATAACAATGCAAGGCAACACTATCTTTTTCTAGTTATGTGGGCAGTAGTAAGTAACTGCACTCAGGCGGCTCATAACTCAAATAACCTCACTGCATGTGTATCCTGCATTGGTCTATAAATGAAATTGATAATAAAAACGAGGGTCGGTTGAAAAATTCGGCAAATTTCCATGAAATGGGTCGAAAAATCGTTAAAAGGCGTCATTGATTGCAACGTTTCAAGCATATGTTTAGTTAACGTTTGACAGTCATCTCAATTTATTATTGTCGCATCTGTCATTAAAATGGGAAGGGCGCTGCTGTGCAGTGAATAAACGTCTTATTTGAAGAAGTAACGGCCGCACAGATCAAAGCTAAGTTGGGTTAAGTTCATGGGAACTCTGAACATTACTTATTTATGGATAAATCGAGTTTAAAGTGGCAGCACATGCACTAAAGATGAAGAGGTTACCCACCATCCGTCATGATAAACGCCAAATGAAAGTATATGAAAGAGATGAGACTTAGGCGTTTCAACTGAAGGAGAGTACAATATCCCTGCACCAGTGGCGGTTAGCGGCAAACATAGCTCTTTTGTTTGTTTACGGACGCTCTTTAACATTTCAGGTTTTCAGCGTTCCATTCAATTCAGGGCGTGAAACGGCCGATAAATTTTGCTTAGAGGCCTCTTCTTTCAGGCTTGAAGTTCTTTATCGTGCTGTAAATGTACGACACGGGACCCACGGCTTTACTTCCCTTCCGAAGGAAGCCATACTTAGGATTTTCAAGCCCGAAAAAATCCATTGTTTCTGGCTGGGATTGAACCGCGATCTTGAATTTAGGAGGAGTTTACTAAATTACTATTGCTACTGCTGAATATAGTAAAATATTCGTAATTAGAACTGACGCCCATACGTGCGTGACTAAACACACACAACAGAAAGAGAATTTAATTAAAAGATCGTAGTGATATACTATTTAAATTCTCCTGGATTTTTGGCAACAAATTTATCCATAATCCTTTGATTAAAGTCTGGAATTTGCAGGATGAATTCTTTCTTCACACATTTTGACCCAAATCTATTTCTTGGAGTAGGTCTACTCATTATTTAAATTACTATTTTCTCTTCCAATGATTGCAAAGAAAATGTCTTAGAATGTAAGTTTTATATAGTGTTCATTATCCTTTACATTCACCTCGCACAAAACGAAATAAAGCGACCATTTCGCAAAATCACACGAAACTTCGCTAGCATGTCATTTAGCAACTACTAAAGAAAGGAATGAGTATCGCTGCTGGAGAGTATTTGCATGAGAATGTGGTTACTTCAAATTCAATTTGCTTGATCTTGAAATGACTGCAAGGTTTCCCTGATTTTTTCAAAATATTTTATTTAACTTTCTAACGCTACAATAATCACTCTGTATAAAGCTCGAGGCAAACTATTCTGGGAATGCTCGTGACAAGAAGTGACGTTTCAGGTAGTGCATACCCAAAATTACTCTTATGGTCAAGAAACGCCTACTGCTTCCTTTCACCTTCCTCGGTCAAAATACCCCAAAGCTTAACGTGGCAGTGGTTTGCACCACGACTTACGTTTAAACTTTTGGGAAATGCGCAAACCACGTACTTTCTAGAAAGGCCGCCCCAAATGAAAAATTGCGTATGAAAATGAACTAAATAATCTTGAATATGAACTAAAAAGGAGATTTGGCGATGTTTATGCTTGGCTTTGCATTGTAATCAATGACACAGCAGTTAGAGATGGATTGAGTAGACTTAAATTTCATACTTCACCGCCACAGGTGGTGGAGGTCGTTAAGATGTGGACTGTAAGCGGGAGGTCTGGCGTTCGAATCCCGCCAGGACCGTCCTCCCTGACTGAGGTTTTTTCCAGGTTTTCCTCAGTCCATATAAATGGCAGATGCCGGGGAGGTACCCTAAACTTAGGCCTGGAACGTTTCCTTCCTTAAAAATAAATCCTTTCCCAATATATCATTTCATTTCATGTATCATCAGTGTCCATCGCCTGTGGTGCCTCTGTAGCAAAAACGGGCGTTAAACACTACTAAAAAAAACTTCACATTCGTCATTTCAATAGGCCGACAGCATTAAGAAACCGGAGACTTGGGGTATGTCTTTTCGAGAAGCTATGGAAATAATAAAAATTGCAGTTCAGATCAGCGTTGTTACAGGAGAAGGGGGTGATGATGTTTTTAATGAAATTCAAGTTGTATTCATCAAGAACTCCAATTGCTCAAAATTTATGACTATGAGTTGCTTATTCAATTGTAAATACTATTGTTAGACGGTTTCTCTGTTTAAATACTCATCGATGACATTCTTGCCATGGCGAGCGATTTTCCTCTGTGTATAAAGAAAGTTATAGTGCCAAATAAAAGACAGGGCATGACTCTAGAATACTTGGAAAGGCATTTGATAATCAACAATATAGATTAAATGGGGGACACTTTCTTTCAGTGCTTATCTATTTATTCCGATGATTATAATCTTGTATAACTGCAATTTAACATTTGTCGCAGAAATGACTTATTTTGAAATTACAGTTATGAATTTTCAAACTGACTAGCGTAACTTTTTTGTTGATTTGGTTTATTTATGAATGCTCTTTAACATTTCAGGCCATCAGCGTCCTATTCAAATCA
This sequence comes from Metallyticus violacea, assembly GCA_030762175.1. Lineage (NCBI taxonomy): Eukaryota > Metazoa > Arthropoda > Insecta > Mantodea > Metallyticidae > Metallyticus > Metallyticus violacea. The sequence continues at coordinate 74,157,195 of CM060835.1, forward strand.
TGGCGTGAAACGGCCGATAAATTTTGCCTAGAGAGCTCTTTTCCCAGGCGTAAGGTTCTGCATCGTGCCGTAAATGTATGACACGGGACCCACGGCTTTACTTCCCTTCCGAAGGAAGCCCCATACTTAGAATTTTTTACGCCCGAAAAGATCTATCGGTCCTGGCCGGGATCGAACCCGCGATCTTGGGCTTAGAAAGTATGGTTACCACTACACCACAGGATCAATAGCTGTAACTTAAAGAAGATTAAAAAGGAGATTTACACGGAGATGCAAAAACAACATAACACCTATTTTTTAACGTTTTTAATTTTACGCATTATTAATGTGAATTATAATAATTCATTCATTTTCTGAACATTAATATTATTCCAAACATTTTGGAACCACTTTTATGATGGATATCATTTTCAGTCTTTTTATTGTATGAGCATGAACATGAATGCAAAGTGATCCCATTTCATAATAATCTCGTTTTTGCCTGTAGGGGAACACAGTTACCGGTACAGGACGACACACCTTTCAACACTCAGTAGCACTCTCAGAAGCGGGTGTTTCCTCCTCTGGCTTGTATCACAGCTTCCAACCTTGGGGGCATGCTTGGATCAAGGTCCTTAAGTTTTCTTTCGGTATGGCTTCCCATTATTCAAGCAAAGCCTCCCGAAGTTCATTGAGCCTCTCAGGAACATGTTGACGAACATTTTCCCCCATCATGTCCCAAACATGCTCAATGGGGTTGAGTTCAGGGCTTCTAATTGGTCAAACTAGCGCCTGAATCCCCACCTCGCGCAAGTACTGTCCCATGTGGGCGAGCATAATCATGTATGAAGCGGAAATCATTGCCAACATATGGAGCATAGGGGATAACATGCTCCTGAAAAATATCCTCAATATGCTGGTTTGCATTCAGGGCTCCATTCTTCATAAAAGCCAACCCTGGCTTGGCTTCCACATCAATACCAGCCCACACCATGAAGGAACCTCCCTGAAAGCCATCGTCGATGTGAAGGTGCAAGGGGTATCTTTCTCCAGTTCTCCTCCATACTCTTTTCCTGCCATCGGGAGATTTTAGGCTGCACCTCGACTCATCTGTGTATAAGAGCAAAGAGCTCTTGCCGATATTGCTGGGTAAACAAGGGGCCTTTGATTGGTTTTCTAGAGGTGAGCTGTGCTTCTTCAAATCTCCTTCTCACTGTTCTCGCGATGACATTGACTCTTGATGCCCTTTGCAAGCGATTTTGAGCTTCTACGGCTATTGTGTGACGATTGCCCAAAACTTGCAGCCGCAGAAATTGATCATCTCTGGCAGATTTCCCTCTTCTGCAACCTTATCCTGGTCTTCTGCAGTAAACACCAAGTTCTCTGAACTTTCGATATATTCTTGTATAGTAGAGAAATTGACTCGTAACACCTGAGCAACATAACGCATGCTCCGTCCATCTTTCAACAGGGCAATTACTTTAGCAGCCTTCCCTCGACTTAACAACATCTTTATCTCATAAAATTAAGTATTAAACTGATTGAAATACCTCAACAATAGAATAAAACTGATGTAACAACAAAACAAAAGCAGCAATGTCATTAAACATTTAATTTAGCCCAGGAGTAAAAAGATGATTAAATTGGATTCATGTACAATAAGAAGGTACAGACTCAAAATGATATTAGAGTACATAAGACTGGTTGCAAAATGTTTGGAAAAGTATTTAATGTTCAAAAAATGAATGGAATTATAATAATTCACATGTAATAGTGCGTAAAATGAAAAATATTGAAAAAATTTAGGTGTTGCGTTTATTTCTTTATTATTATTATTATTATTATTATTATTGTTATGTATTTTTATTTTTATTTATTTATTTATTTTTGCCTATCAGTGTATTTTCTAACATGTATGAACTCTTTGCTAATAAATATATTTAATATTTTATGTTTCATATAAATTGCTTCCTTACAAATTTATCTACATCTTTAAGCAATTTTGATTAAATATATTTATGTACGTATTTCTTAATTTGACATTATATAAAACCCGGGCTCTAGTAAACACTTGTCTTAGTCTCTTGTCCAGTCCACAGTAATAAATTTGTTCTTTATTTTCATTTTGAGAATATGGCAACCTTAGTTATTTCCACACAAACGCAAAAATGTACGAATTAAGCTTCGAATAGATTTCCTTATCCAGTATATTCTACTAGTGACATTTTCCTGTTCCATGCTTAAAATTTGGCTTAGAAAAAAGAAAGTGTTGTTAAATGATGACGTCATAGACACCATCAACGGTTTAACCGGTTTTCACAAAATCTGCTTTTCCGGTGGTATCAAAGAGCATAACCTTGAAAAAGTTTCTGTATTCCAGAAAAATTTCCCAAATGTCCAAAACCGCGTACTATATATATATATAATAAATATGTGCAGTACAACAGCATGGTGGTGGGGCCTAGGAAGTGATGTTAGTGGTGGTGGTCGTGGTCGTAGTGGTGGGGTAGTAGTGATGGTGGTGGTGGTAATTTGAAGGTGCTCAACTCAAGCCATCGTTAGCTTCATCACAACTCTCAGTCATCCGAATTACGTTAACATTAACAGGCTTGCTGAAATGCTAGCATGAAAAATGAGAGTCGAGAGGAGGGGAGAGAGAAGAAAGGCAAATTGTTAAATTGTAGGTGCGTGACGACAAAGAATGGCAAGCAACCTGCCCAGCGCGAGAGCTAAAGGCCGGTCAGTATCTTAGCCACCGTCAACAGAAGCAGGTCTGTCACCCGACCGGACATACCAACACCACACAGTAAGCTTTTCCTTTCTTGTGTTCGCTTCCGATATGCTTGTTGTGTTCCGCGATATTCTGCAGTTTATCTATACCCATCACATATAAATGTCATTCCATATTTAAGGATAAAAGTTTTTCCACATTAATGCAATAGCAGTTTGCTAATTAACGTTCTATATTTTCAATGTTTTAAAAATCAATGTCTGTTTTATAGACTTAAAATTTCAAAAATTTTAATTAAAGAAGCGACCACCTTCAAACACATTTCAAATTTCAAAAGGTTATATAAATGTTGAATTAATGTTTGCAAGTATTTAACATTGTAAATATATAGCAAAATTATTTATGTAGATAAGTCACGTTAAAAATTGCGAACATGTTTATTTTTCTGCTAAGTTTATTGCGGTTCCTACATCGAACTAAAATTTCTTCTCTGTTCTAATCAGAATAATTCTAGTTTAAACTTTTCTGAAGTCTCCTTTTAAATTCTCGTTATGAATGATTTTCTGTGCAGTATTTTGAGATGCTTAAAACTCAGTTTTCCAAATGATTATTTCATTTATGAAATAAAAAAGTATATATTCCTTCATGTAATGTGTTTACAAATTTCACAAGTCTGTGCAGTTACAGCTTTCCTGCCTAATGTTTTACTTTTTTATCTTTAATTTAACATTTATTAATGGAAAATGTTTGAAGATCACAATAAATTCACGTGTTTTATATTTTATCTATATGTATTAAATATATAACGAGGAATTTTCCTGTCTCACGAATTTAACACTGTGAATTCCCCAACTGATGTTCAGTATGCCAATATGTATTTTACCCCTTCCATTATCATTGACTATTTGTTTTGATATGCAGCCTTTTTTCATTCTCTTCCCATATATTTTCTAATTATTTCTAAACTTTTGTTTTTATTTTTATGTATTAATGTATTAATATACCATTTATTAATCTATAAAATTTATAATTCGCCCCTAACATTTGTCAATATGTAACGACAACATTCCTTAAAAGTTTAATTTAAATAATTTTTTTTATTTTAAAATTCGATATTCAGAACAGCAGCACAGTGCTTATGCGACTTTTATTAGGGCACTGTAGGACCACAATATTTAACAAAGATCATTATGGACAGAAATCAATTGACCACATGTAGCGGTATTCCAGCTGAAGCTCAAAAACATTCACTTAGCCCACTGGGAGTAGAAAGTCAAAGGTGCAACATCTGACAGCTGCACGATGTAACGCCATTCTGTAAGGACAATCAGATCAGAACATGTAGAAGGGGAGCATTAAGGCTAATAAAATTAAGTTTCAGATAAAACCTTCTAGGATTTGCTACTGTGCAAATATTCAACTCATCAAGAAAGGTGTGCTGATATTTCACAGAAGAAAGCAACCGCGCAAAGACTATGAAGCTAAATTGAGTTAAATACATCCTTTTGCTAACAATTACCCGCATGCGGCAGTGGGATACTGTTAACTTTATGTCATCTTGTTAAATGTGTGCTATATTGATACATATATAAAACCATTACAATTTGTAATATGTTGCATTTCTACGCCATATGTTAGAATATAAATGAGTTTGCGACAATAGACAAAAAGAATCAATTTATACATTGCGCTCAGCCTGCTTCAAAATGTGTGACGATCAAGGTTAATCTTCTTCTATAGCCAGTGACTTCAGATGTGAAACTGTGCCTGATGGCATCTGTACATAGTGAAACTCAAAAATTATATACAGCCTGTGACTCAGTTAGCTGTAAATCAGGAAAGAATTACAGGCAATAGCAATCCATAAATCTAGTTCAAATTATGTATTACTTCGCTGTTACATAATTAAAAGTCCATGTGTTTGTCTAGTTTTTCTCAGTGTTTATAAATGGCAAATGCCGAGGATTACTCTAAATTTAGGCCTGGAACAATTTCTTCCTTTAAAAAAATTCTTTCTCAATTTATAATTTCATCTCGTGTATTACAGTGTTCACCTTCTGTGATGCCCCATCAGTAAAAATGAGAATTAAATATTACTAAAGCAAGCCACATATGTTGAATTTTAATTGTGGTTATGCAAGAAGATTGCGATCTATATTTAGCAGTAGCAGTAGCGGTAGTAAAGTTATGCATCCCGGCTTTTTAATGATTATGTATATAAAATATATTAAAATTTCGAAAGCAAGCTGTTTTTAAGTGTGAAGCTTAAAACTTTGGAAGAGTTTAAACGAGTTACAGAATAAATCATTTCCAAAATAATGCATAATTTCGTCTTAAGGAGGGAAACTGTATTCATAACCTTTCATTCGCACTTATACTAATATATAAGTACCACATCAATGTGAACAATTGAAAAGTGTAGGCTAACTACAATGCATAAAATATCAACGGCGATAAAGAACTTGACAAGGATGAACGATATCTTTAAATGCCAAGGCAGTGCAAGTGGAAAGTGTGTCGTTAAGAGATACATAAATACGAAACGAAACTGATATATTTCAATAATCTGTAATATATTCCATCATATGTGTGACATTTAGCAAACATAAATGTTACAGGCATGGTTAATGTGTAGAAAGGTTATGTCTAGCGTTGCCAACTTTCAACAGTGAAAATAAGGGATCAAGCATTGGAAAGACATTTACAATAGTACGTTCCGTACAGTCAAACTATTACATAATTATCCCATGTAAATATCTGAAGAATTTTCAATGGACCATTATTTATCATTATCATTATCATTATTTATCATTACCATTCATAAATTCTGTTAAGATATAATGAGAAGCCAAGAAAAGATTGAGGTAAATACTTTCCTATATATATAAATGAAATGAAATTACAAAATTGAAAATCGAAATACCGTTTTTATACAATATTGAGGAATTCGGTTATAATAATACACAAAACTGCTCTACTTATATGTCCAAAGTATTTAAACATAATCTGGATTCGTCTTGGTTCTTTACTGTAATCATTAATTACTTTTCCAATATAGGAAGCCTGCTCTGATTTAATGTTTCTCATTGATATGACATTATATTATAATTATTACACTGCTGAGAACATTATCTGCCATTTATGTCCTTTACCATGTCTTCGTTTTTTTTTTTTTTTTTTTTTTGAGTATTTTACACCAGTTTTTACTACCACAGGCGATGGGCACTGATGATACATGAGGTGAAATGATAAATTGGGAAATGATATTTTTTAAGGAGGAAGCATTCCAGGGTTAATTTTAGGGTACTTCCCCGGCATTTGCCATTTATGAGGACTGAGGAAAACCTGGAAAAAAACCCGTCAGGAAGGATAATCCTGACGAAACCCAGACCTCCCGCTCACGAGTCCGCGCCTTCACGACCTCGGTCACCCGTGGCGGTCTATGTCTTCGTGCGTCTTGAACTACTACTATAAACAAAAGTTATCAATAATTATTTAATAAGTCTTTTTAATTATTTTACTAATATTAGTACTTAGAATAAATTAAGAGAAGTACAATGAAAGTATCCACTATAAGCAATATCACGCTGGGTACACAACTCTTATATTACATATACTCGTAGTATTTGAAACATACAACGTGCGCCAGTGATTTAAAATGTAAAAGACAGAACGTTTCATCACTGACACTATTCGTTATGTGTACACATCAGGCAGATGTGAATATGAGATAAGATTATGCATGTGCAGTGAAAGGACGGGGTTAACAAGGCGTGTCATGTACAGAAAAACTGCGGGTGCTCGCCGAATATTACAAGGTAAACAAAAAGGAATCAAACAACAAATAAAAAAGCTATACATGATAGGGGAAAATATGAAAACAAGTTTGTAATCAGGATATCAATAACTTCCTTGTAAGAATTACTTTTTGGAAATATTTGCTCTTTAACTATTGATTATTATGCCAAGAAACAAAAATACATTGTAATCTGTGCATAGTGAAGATTATATTTCTTTGAAAGTCCAAACCGTCTAAAAAGTGTAATAGAAAACAGTTGACTCACGCGTCAGTCACATAACATGATACCTCAAAATTTCTACATAGCCGGCAGCTGACCGCAATTGTCACACATTTGGTTCCGTGAAAGTCATGAGATCTCTATACTAGGGATGCCAGGCTTTAAAAAAAGTTTATAAGTTTAAATTAAGATATAAATATGCCTATGCACTTTTTAAATTACATTTCCAGACGTACCACTGCTAGAAAACAAGGATGCTATTCCTTCTAGGTCCTGCAGACTATAGTTTGCATATCCGTAAGTCAAAATATTACGATTTTTCAAAATAAAATAAAAAATATTCCCACTCGATAGTCTCTGAAATTATTTTTTACTGTAATTAAAGCTATCAGCATGTCAATGTTCATGAGATTTCGCTTTACAGCAGAACTGGTTCTCGAAATACAAAATTAAATCCAACATATCACTATCAATAAACAGAAACCCTAGAGCACATAATTCCTTCCCTCCTTTCAGTCTATACTGCTTAACATTTAAATTTTGATTTGAGATGCAGGAGGTTGGTGATGAGATACGAGGTTGCATCAATGTTGCCAATAAGAAGTAGTTTAAGATAAAGCATACATATCATCACCTACTTTTATTATAGTTTTATGATCTTTTTATATTATATTCTTACATTTATTAAGTTCCTTGCTGATTCCTGTTTATGAACCTACATAACTAAACGGACGCAACGTTATACAACAGTAAAAATACTTCAAAAATGGCCTGGGATGTAAGTCAGCTCATGTAATGATATAGAAAAGCAACACGGGAGAATGTACGTCCCGTGTCTGCTAAAATCGAGACATCTGGGAGGTGTACTTTCTACTCCCCTGACATGATATGTGGGTGCCTCCCAACTTGCCTTTATGAGGATGCTGAAATCAACAGGATCTTTGTTGAATGAGGCCCGACAGACGTCTTACTTCTTATTCGGCAAATGTGGCAGAAAATACCGGGATTCATCTTCAGCAATTTCAGTAAATATTACAAAGGGATTTGTATTTGAGCCCTAGAACCTAGAAATGCAATGATTTCTTTTGCTTTTTCTAGTGGAATATTACCTCAAAATTTCCTTTTCTGTGCATTTGGCAGATGACTGGCTTCTGTCAACCTCCTAACATCACTTCGGAGATTTAATTTAATCCGGTAGATCATCTGCGTTCATGACACGTGTTGTCGATCCTGAAGGTGTAGTGGTAACCATACTTGCCTCCTAAACCGATCGCGGGTTCAGATCTGGCCAGGATCGATGAATTTTTTCGGGCGTAAACATCCTAAGTGAAGCAAAACCGTGAGTCCCATGTCGTACATTTAACTTAACGTTACACGGAGAACGATGCTTGGCAAAGTCATGCCTACTTTCACGATCGGCAGCGGAGAAAACCGAACGCCTATGTTCATTCGTTTAGAAGTGTGTGACTTATCTATGCGGAACGGATAACAGTTGCATGCTTGTAGTGCACAGAAAGAAGCACTTTTTGTCGGTAAAAGTAACTTTGTAGTTAATCACACGAAAGCAAATGGGTAACTGTAATGTAGAAATGTAACACGTAAAGGAAATGATAACTAAACGAGAAAAGGCATGTGCTTGTAACATTAAAAGATTTGCATGTATTCCGAACTGTATAGGCGAGATATTTCTTAATGTGAGGTGACGCTAGTGTCCATTGTATCAGGTTTTGCAAGGGGAATGCGATGATATTTTATTTATTTACGACTTTAAAGAACCTGAAGCCTGAAAGAAGAGCCTCTGAGCAAATTTATCGTACTTTTCACGTCCTGAATTGAATGGGACGGGACGCTGATGACCTGAGATGTTAAAGAGTGTCCGTAAATAAACCAAATAAACAAATGACACGTGTTACGCGTTCATCAGTTGCCATCGCGTCTTCAATCACGAATTAATGTCAATTCTTTTGTTTTTTTAATGAGTAACATATACTAACGGTATTTGCAGGATTCATTGCGCGAGAGCGCCTTAGTGATAATAAACTGTTTCGCTAGGTTTTCGAACACAGCAAAACGAATGGTTATCTAGTTGCCCTAATTCACTCGTTACGATCGGACATCGTGCTGGTTGTGAAGCTCATGCAGAAAATTTAGAGCATACAGTTATTTTTTCTTTTTCTGTTTTTTGTTTGTTTTGAATGGTTTTTAACGCCCGTTTTCACTACTTAGGTCCCACAGGCATGGACACTGATGATACATGAGATGAAGTGATAAATTGGGAAAGGAGTTTTTTAAGGAAGGTAGCGTTCCAGGCTTAAGTTTAGGGTACCCCCGGCATTTGTCATTTATGAGGACTGTGGAAAAACCCGTCAGGGAGGACGGGTCGGTGACAAAGCATACAGTGAACAGATACAGCCAGATGTCGCTTCTGCAGTGTAATCACGTGATATTGGCTGATGCCTATTACTATCACAGAAGTATGAAGGAATTAGGTTATAAACAACATGCGATAAAAGGTTTAAATGTCTAAAGTGACTGCGATTACAGTTATATGGTCTTAGGCGTGAATGGAACATCAAATGTTTGTAACTGACAGTAATTAACGATGACACGTCATAAGAACCATAACGTTTTTGTGATGGCGATAACAGCTTACACTAACTCCCTTGTCAGCTGTAAAACTAAAGCGATCACAGATAAAAGCTAATGCAAGATTTATCATTTTAAGAAGTCCTGAGAGCTGGAAAAGTTTCAAATGGCGTTTAATGAACTCTCTGGGTCAGTCATCTAACTAGGATAAGAACTGCAGTAACTGTCAGATGTCTATAATAATGTCGGTTGCTTCGTTTCGCTCAAGCTCCATTTCTTGTATTCCTATGTCGGTTCCTCCCCGGATCAGACATGGTGATGTCGGTGACGAAATGTATGAAAGATTTTAGCAAGACATTCAACTGATGGAAAAATGTTATCAGGGCTTCTGGTAAAAGTCCATAATTGCAGATGATCGTTGATGACTCGGAAAAAGTGTATGCTAAGCATTTCTAACATCCAATAAAATTCAGATACCTAGCAAGTACCTGAACAAGTGTTGCATTCATAATATTTATGCGAAAAATCTTTGGTGATAAAACAGTGCCTATTTTGATCAATTTATTCGTTAAGCTATAATTTAAAATCTACAGGTGAATCTGAACTCTATCGACAAATTTTCACAAGATATTCAGAGATCTTTTCCGAGTGTTTTGATACCATGGTCTCCGGTGGCTCATTGCCGGGTAATTTCATTATTTTCGTTTTGTAATAACTTAACTGCCTTTTTATCTGTTTATTCGGAATATGATTGTTTCCAAAAAAGTACAGACTTTGGCAGCTGTAGAGCGTGTTTACATTACAGTGCGCCACCAATCAATAAATTACTCATCACCTCCTGACATTTGTAATTATTTATTTTTAAGGATAGATGAACAAGCATTACAAAAAGTCACGAAAACACCAAATTGCAACGTTACATTGCTTAAAGTAAACGTTCAAAATGTTGACCGCCAAGATCACAACAAACTTCACGTGATGCCTCATGGACTGTCACACATGCTCTAGCATCCCAGCAGATCGCTGCACATCGCCAGCGACTGCTACAATCCTAGCAATCCTTAAGAGTCACATACAGTGGGCTCTTCACGCGATTCCAGAAGAAAAAGTACATGGGTGTCAGATCTGGTGATTGGGCTGGCCATGAAACAGGACCACCACGACCAATCCATTTTGCCCGAACTTTTCATCAAGGTATTACCTAACTGAAAAAAATGCACTATAGCAGTGAAAGGTTGTGTTTTGTTTTGAAACTACATATTTCGAGCAAACAGTACAAAGGTAGTCGAGTTAAACAAAACGAAAGCAATGAAATTACCCCGTAACGAGTCACCAGAGACCATGGGTTCCTCATATCAATACACTCAGAAAACATCCCTGAACAACTTGGGAAAGTTTGTTGACGGAGTTCGAATTCACCCTGTACTCGTATATGTGACAGTGGAAAAGCGAATCGTTTTTTAAACCAGCGTGGAAAATTGAATTACGTGAGCACAATTTCATCTTTGGCGTTTGAAATAATTTCATTTTTTGTCATTCATATATATTTTTTTTAATTTATAATTTTAGAGTTCTATGAACAAAATTTGAATTCTTCTTTTTTTAAAATGTTTGCCCCGGTCCGGGGGGATTGTTTTTTTTTTTTTAAAAAATATAACGTTTTCCTTAATGTCTGTAATTTTAAAATTTCATTTTTGGTGCCTTTTTAAAGTAATTTGTCTATAGCAACATCAATGGAATATACCCTTTGCTCACAGGTCGAAGCGGACGTAGATGTGAAATTAGTTTCTTTGCGACATTCTCGCAGTTTGCCCCGTCTGTTTTGCGTTTTTTTTTTATTGATTAATTTATGGACGCTCTTTAACATCTCAGGTCATCAGCGTCCCATTCAACTCAAGGCGTGAAACGGCCGACAAATTTTGCTCAGAGGCCTCTCTTTCAGGCTTGAGGTTCTTTATCGTGCCGTAAATGTACGACACGGGATCCACCGCTTTACTTCCCTTCCGAAGGAAGCCATACTTAGGATTTTTACGCCCCGAAAAAATCCATCGGTCCTGGCCGGGTTCGAACCCGCGATCTTGGGTTTAGGAGGCAAGTATGGTAACCATTACACCAGCAGGACCTGTTTTGCGTGCAATATGAAAGTATTCTCTTATACTTTTTTCCCCTCGACTACGTGGTGTAAGTTAACTAAATATTATCATTCATGCATTTATAATACCAAAACAGCATTGTGCGTTCAATAATGTCCTGACCAGCAAATAGCCTTGCATTCAGAGAGAGAAAATAAATTGACGTTGAAGGTAAACTTTGCAAATCTGGAGCCTAATAACTCTGGAACCCATTATAAAGTAACATTAAATACACACTGTGTGTTGTCTTTTTCTCTTTTGATAATTTCATGTTTAGTATTTTGTTTTCCTTGCCTTCCATATGTAGGCTAACTAATTATAACTATTTTTATTTTGTGTATAATAGATATAGACAATTTTAAGTATTGTATAGACCTAAATCTAAATGGATATTTTGTGTCCTCTATTTTTAAACAATTTATTTTTGTAGCTGTTTGTCTTCTTTATCTGGTCACCGTAGATGAAATGCTATAACACACGTAAATAACGCTATGTTTATAAGCACCCGATTTATAAGAATAATCCTGTAGTAAAATGCATTTTATATCTTTTTTTAGTGCTCAATGTGTTCTTTCTAACCAAACTTATGAATAACGCTTCACATTATCAGCCGCTGTCATTATGTATTCCTCACAAATGGTTTGTGAGATGTGGTGAAGTATATTCATTATGCCACTAAAAGTACTGCAAATACGACATATATTTAATAAACTGCTGCAATTGCATATTAAATACAGTACTTTTACGTGATATTAACGAAAGGATATAGGAGATTATAGTAATTATAGAAAAAAAGTTTTAATGCATAGCTAGTAGCTTGGTCATGTCATACATGAGAAAGGAGAGGGAAACGTTTAAAAGAATTTCAAGAAGTTATTTGCTCCTGAACAAAACATACTAAACGTATAAATAAATGTGAGACTTTCACCACGTGAACGAACAAAGTATGACGGAGCCAAATATAAAGGGCGATTCTCTCGCTAGAGTCCCAGGAACCTGTTCTAGACAATATTTTGGGGCCTCTAGCGAGAAAATAGCTCTGCATAATAGCTGCTTTTATATGCATTGCTTTTCAAAAACAACCCTTACATTTTGATTTTATTTATTGATTTGGTTTATTAACCGATGCTCTTTTAACCTCTCAGGTCACCAGTATCCTATTTAATTCATGGCGTGAAACGGCCAATTAATTTTGTTCAGAAGCCTCTTATTTCAGGCTTCAGGTAAATTTTGATTTGGGACCTACAGCTTTACTACCCTTCTGAAGAAAATACATCTACCTTGGCCGTAGTTGAACTCGCCATCTTGGGTCAGTGAGGCGCGTATGGTTTACCACTAGACCACCAGCACTAACATGTGCTAGCACAGATAAGCGTTGTATCAGCTGCACTGTTTCTGTTGTTGAACATCAAAATATGAACGTATAATTTATGCTTCAAAATAAATTATAAAAATGGGGTTTTATTCTCTATTCTAGGCACTGTTTAATGAAACTCTTGGAAAACGCTACCTTATCTCATAACAATTACACGAGTCAAGGTGATTTGTTACATGTTATTACTTTGTATAGCATTTTCTTATGTTCATAGGTGCATAAAGCAAGTTTCAAGCTCAAACATTTTTGTGTTATGTCATTGTAAGTGAAGAAATATGTGCTGACTCACTATGAAAATGGAGTGTAAACCTGCAAATGAATGGAATATTTACTCCTGAAACACATCAATATGTCAGCAACTTTGACGGAATGTGCTATGTCTTATGGCCGCAAATGTTTATACCATATTCAAATAGGTTTATTGTTTCAACACAAACTTGAGAACTCAATATTACACATTAGTTACTTTAGTCCTTGAGGTTAACATAATAGTAATAATATATTATATTCTGACCACATATACTGTTTTCATTTGAATTTTTCATTTACCAGAAATATACACCTGACAAAAAATCACCATTTAGCTCAACATATTTCTCATAAATAAGTTCAGGATTGTCAAAAAATTTTTTGTGATTGTTGAACCCGAATTTTTTTTGAGTACTCTTTGTTTAATTTGAAGTGCAGAATATATCTTGGCACTGGATGCCTACATACCTGGTCTTCGAGTATACCGCACATATAAGCTGGAATTTGTGGGGAATGTATACTCAGTTGTTTTGGAAATTATTGCTGATCCAAGTACCTACAGTGATTCTCCAGTAAGTGTGCAGTAGCGCCAACTTGCTGGAACTATTGAGAACCTCGAGGTAGATTTCTGGTGCTGCATTTGTGAAGATATTTGTTGACTAGCCAGATAATTTACTGTCAACATCTTTGATGAGTAACTCACTCGATTTACGTCAATCTTCAATGAAAGAAGAACAAATAGTGCCATGTTCCACTGTAATGACCTCGTGTGATACACTCAGAAGGTTTTTCAAAGTCAAGAAATCTGGTTGTTTGTTTGTTGACATAGCAACTCAGCGTAAAGTGGCACTCATCGAAAAACCAGACATTCCTGGCTAATGAAGGAGCACAAAATATTCTTGCCAGCTAACTCCATTTTCGCAAATTTTGTTGCACTTGTATGCGATATGAAAAGATTCTACCAATTTTATAGTTGTTTTTTTTTTCATACAAGTTCATTACGATAAGTCTCTGGAGCTTTTGGGATGAGCATAAAATATTTTGAAACACATTCCCCTATTACTATTGTCAGTGGTAGATGGTCCACTTCTTCTCTGACGGAGACATCTGCATTTTCTTACCAGAAGTAAAACTGTCAGCTTACATGAAAATCTTTATGAAACTGTGCTCGGAAACATTTACTTGCTACTTTCAGATTTGGTCTCAAATTTAGAACCATAACAAAGAAATTAAATCCACGTTTATATATTTGTTATTTCACACAACCCTGTGCAGGATATTAGTTGGAAAGAAAGAATAAGGCTTGAAAAATTCAGGTCACGGCCCGGATTCCAATCGCGGATCTTGAGTCATCCGTGCCGATGCTCTAACTAACTGAGTTACCGCGTTCTCCAAGCACGAAATTCTCTCTTCTTAGGTAGTTCTCTGGGATATATAAAATAAGATTATGGGTGTTAGTTATGGCTGTGCTTGTAGGACAGGTTTTTAAAAGCTTATTCTTCTAATCCAATAAATGCAATGGAAGTTATAAATAATGTCAATAATAAACACGGTTAACTTTGCATAACATATTAAATGTGTAATCTAATTCTGTAAGCTATACTAATTTGAGGCCATACTGAAGTAAAAGGATGTAGTGAATTTAATATCCTGCTAAGATGAGTAAGGAAAACTGTCACATCAGAAAACATAAAGTACATTATTAGTGCTGCAAAATTAACAAGAATCTACCAGGGATAAGATGAGTAAACAGGCACCCCCTACCATAGGTTGGTCCTGATGTTGTAGTGGTAACCATACTTGCCTTCTAAATCCAAGGTCGCGGGTTCGAACCCGACCAGGATCGATGGATTTTTTCGGGCGTAAAAACCCTAAGTATGGCTTCCTTCGGAAGGGAAGTAAAACCGTGGGTCCCGTGTCGTACATTTACGGCACGAACCTCAAGCCTGAAAGAGAGGCCTCTGAGCAAAAGTTGTCGGCCGTTTCACGCCCTAAATAGAATTGGACGCTGATGACCTGTGATGTTAAAGAGCGTCCTTAAAAAATAAACAATTCAATTCCTACCATAGAGTGTATAACATTTTAACTAAAGAATTAGAAATGAAAATTGAACTGTAAATGGGTACAATCATTTCCAAAACGTTTTGAAGCAATATTTATGACAGTTTCGAGTGTACAAATGGAAATTTTTTCACCGATGTTTGACTTCGGATGATTGATGATCCTGAAATCAGGGAGGTAAGACATTCAGGGAACAGGCATGATAATGCTGTCTTTTTGCGGGGGTGTGAAAAGGTATTATTCTGATTGATAATTTATAGAGTGGCCACAATAACTTAATTTCAAAATTACGAGATGTAATCCAGAGCACGAGTGGTGCTATTTCTTCAGGACAATGTTTTAAGTCACAAGTCTTGTACCGTAATTGATAAAGCAGCGTTTGAACTGCTGAACATCCTGCTTGCTATCCAGATCTAGCTCCCAGCTACTTCAGGCTTTTGCCAAAACTGAAAGAAATCATCAGATTATGAAGTCAAAGACTCTTGTTTGAAGATATGAATAGTTCTACCTCCAGGAAGGATTGAATGATATAGATTTAGCATTGCTGGGAAAAGTGCTGCAGTTTTCAAGGAGATTATGTTGAAAAAACGAGGCGTATTCATGGCATTCCATAGATATTTTTAAAGATGGAACTATCTGGGACCTCCAATTAGATGACTGATGAGGCTGTAGACTTTAAAAAGCTGTAAAACCAACTGAAGGCACTCATGACAAGGTTTTAAATATGTATTCTGAACTTATTTGGGAAAAAGAGGAATTCTTACTACAAGAAACGTTTTGAAACTTCCAAACATTGAGTTGCAATCTTTCGCTCACACGTCGAGTGCGTTTTGCCTCCAGAGTCTATGCACTCCTGCCCATGATTCATTTTTTGTTATTTCCTCCTATAATTTTCAGGATTATAAAAAACTCGTTCCTTCCAGTTTTTGGGGGGAGGGGTGAAGGATTGTGTTTATAATCCCTGATAATCAATAAAATATTAAGTTACAACTTTAAATGATAAACTTGTCTACAAATCAGTTTCAACAAATTAAATAAAACAATCAAACATTACTTACAACCTAACAACCTCAACCTGATTATCTGATAGTCTAGCGGTAACCTCGTAGACCCAAGGTCAAGGGTTCAAAATAATTTTGGGGTCATAAAAGTCCTAGTATGGCATCCTTCGGAAGAGAAGAAAAGTCGTTAGTCCTGTGTCGTAGTTTTACGGCACGTAAAAGAACCTCAAGCCTGAAAAAACAGGTCTCTGAGAAAAATTTATCCACTCTTTCATGCGCTGAATTGAATAGAACCCTAATAACCAGAGATGTTAAAGGGGGTCCAAAATAAACCTAATAAAAATAATTATTATCATTATAATAATAACAATAATTCATAATACCTAATTCCAAATAAGTCTCCTCAATATTTTTCTATGAAAAACTAAGACAGAGAATCCTTTCTGCGTTAAACTGTGCTTCTGTAATCGGTAAACATAGACATTGTCCTTAACTCAATACCAGCAATAAAGACTCGGGTTCCCTTTCGGAATAAGTAATTCACTTAACGCTAAACAAATGTGGTACTTGCTGTTAACTGAGTACGTCACAAGCTGTTGTGATGTCATCAATAGGAAAGGAAGTTCGCACACCGAACATATGACGTTAACTGCATCGTGTTGTTTACAAGTACAAACTTCCTCCTGACGTCTTTCATTTTCTACAAAAACCTGAAGGTACACTAGTATAACGGAATCCTGCATTCCTTAAAACCTATCATGAATGGTATTTAACGCCCTTTTTTGCTACAGTGGCACCACAGGCGATGGACACTGATGATACTGATGATATATTGGGAAAGAATTTATTTTTTTTAAGAAAGGAAACGTTCCAGGCCTAATTTTAGGGTACCTCCTTGGCATTTGCCATTTATGAGGACTGAGGAAAATCTGGAAAAAAACCTCAGCCAGGGAGGAAGGTCCTTGCGGGATTTGAACCCCAGACCT
Organism: Metallyticus violacea; assembly: GCA_030762175.1. Classification (NCBI taxonomy): domain Eukaryota; kingdom Metazoa; phylum Arthropoda; class Insecta; order Mantodea; family Metallyticidae; genus Metallyticus; species Metallyticus violacea. The sequence goes on from CM060835.1 coordinate 74,174,314, forward strand.
CCGGCTCAGGAGTCCGCGCCTTAACGACCTCGGCCACCCGTGGCAGTTCCTTAAACCTATAGCATCACCTAGGCAGTGTCCAAGCTTCGTTCTCTAATTATCAGTTATGTAATTTGTGCGTCGACTCTTTTTATCGAACTGATTGAAAAAATCTAATTCGTGGATCAGGTTTAAGTACATGGTGGCCCACGAAAAACCGACCTCCCGCATCTTAAACCAAAGTATGTATTGAGTTGGGAACATTAATGACTGGAATTTAGTCTACTAATTTAACTGTTAATATTATAAATTATTTTAAACACTTTAAAGTAATATCACGTGACTATAGTTTCTTTAAATCCAAATCTAAATGTTCTTACTAATGAAACTGAGCAAAATGAGCCTTCAGGCGCTCAATTGTTATCCATAATCATTATATTATAATCAAAGCCTCCGTTATTCTTTAGTGCTAGTCTGTAGCATTAATTTACATATCGACTTATTTGGTCATCTCAGTACTTGTGATTGAATAGCTGCGACCACAGCGGGTGTATGAAAGGACGTTTTATTTATTTTTTTTTTTTCTGTATTCCAACTTAATTTATTATGCGCCACTTTTTCAACAAATCTTGTATATCGTTATTTGCGGGAACACTAACATCATGAAATTTAGGTGCAAATTTCTCCCTAGTTTCCTAATGAACCCAGAACGCATGTAAGCCTCCACTGTTGCAGCTATTTGTTGCAGAGATTACATCTTGCATGGCACGGCTATGAAGAGACTTCATCACGGCATAAACAGCTTTCTTGTTGAAATGCCACCACCTATAGATTACGATAACACAACTTCCTTCGTTTTCCTTTTCCCCGTATACCTTCATTATCTGACTCGCCGTAGCCACGACGATATATCGTACACTATCCAATATAATTCTGGAATTTTTTAGTTTAATGTAAGTTTAGACTGAGCAATGTTAATTTCAAGAAAAAATGTTTTAAAAACATGATATGGTTCTGAGTTGGAATTGTAATATATGTTGGCGATGCACTCATAAGCGAAGTTCGAAGAAAGTTGACTTTAGTTGATTATTGTGTTGCAACTTTAATTTAGGTCATTTCCAGTCACTCAACAAAGGACTCTGAAGTGCTGGAAAGGTAAAGTCGGAAGCAGCCGATTTTGAGGTGAAGACAGTGAATCATAAAGGTTATCGAACCACATTCCGTTGAAACATGTTGGTTAATGCAAAGTGCAAGACAACGCTGTGATAGTCATTTAACTGGCTTTTTATGGCATTTATTAGTTTGTTTGCTTATTGGTGAACATTGCTTCCATATTTTCATAATTTTATTACAATCAACCATGATAGTGGCGTCAACAGTGGCGGATTTCATTAAATATAAACTCCGTTCGGCGTGTTTACAAAAAATTACTTAAAAGTAAAAATAAGCAAGAATAATAAAATAGGGCAAGTTGTCGTCTCAAAAAGCACAGCCAGGACAAAAGATCTTCAATGTGGAGATGTACAAGAACATAAGTAATTATATTCCGTTCAGCAAAATGTTCATTACAATAGAGTGCAATACAGGGAAGGGCACTGATGCTTGTTATTTGCTTTAGTTTTTGCTAGCATAGTAAAATATTAATATTGAAAATATACTCTTACTTTTCGCAATTCTCACCACCTATAAGCTATATTTATTTGCGCTTTTCTACCCTTCACATTGTGAAATATCTTGTTAGCAGATATTCAAGGTGAACATTTTAAGTGCCTTAGCGGCTATATACATTTCGCTTGTAGTAGGAACAATTGAATGAATAACCAAGGTCGTTCCGCATTGGAAAGTGTGTCTAATTTAAAATGTCAGAAAGCGGGTATAACCTTATAAGTCTGCCATATTGAAGTAAAATACCCGGATGCTGATGTTAGTGGTGGTGTATCTAATACCATTAGTCTTGGAAGCATAAATGTGTTACAAATAAAACCTTTTATTCCATTCCAACTAATGTCTAATATAATATGGCACAAATGTTGAAGATGCATCTATTACAAAAGGCTTATATGCACTATCACAAAATTTGTTGATTGCGTCTTACTTAGGCCATACGACTTTAAATCTTTGTACAGGTAGAATTTGCCTTTATGCTTCATTTCCTAGATATACTATTTTTGCTTCATATTTTTGTTTATATAATTATTATTAGTTTTTTTTAATGGCGCTGTTTATCATTTCCGGTCATTATCATCCCATCTAAAACAGCCGATAAATTTTACTCAGAGGCCTTTTTTTTCAGGCTTGAGGACCTTTTACGTGTCGCAAATTTACTACGTGGAACAAACGTCTTTACTTCCCTTACGGAAAATGCTTTAGGATTGTTTCATCCTACTAACTTAACTTAAATGTGAATAAAAGATATACCAACATTTTCAAACTTAGTTTTTTCTTCCAAAAAAGTTCTCGTTCCGCACGCAATCCGAAATTTATTTTCTTTCGTTGTTTTACTCACCACCATATTTGATGCTCTAAGTGTCTACCCTCCGCTATGAGACATGCCTGAATCCTTTTGAAAAGAGTTTGAGACATTCATCCTCCCGAATATTGTAAACTTCCGGATATTTTGTTTCAGCGCCTTCGCGGATTTTATTTCGGGTAAAGCAATAATAGTTTTACATGAATGAAGATGCAAGAGCTGAGTTGCTTTATACGCACTTTCGACAGATACACCAACTTGCTGGGCTATTCATGTTAAAGACTGGGCAGGAGAAGTTTCTAATCGATAACCTATTTTCGCAACTTTTTCCTCTGGTCTCGACTTCTTGTCAATGAAAACGCCTTGGGTTTATTTATTTAAAAATAGCACTTCCAAATACTCCTAGAACTTTAACATGACTACAGTTCTTGTGCAATTTATTTTGCACATAACAGTCATAAATAACAGTTACTTGTGTAACTAGCGTATAATCTTGGTAACTGTTACACGAGTGAATGCTTAGCACGTTCACTTCAGCTCACACAGTAATTTTCACAAGTGTTTAGAATTAAGATTATATACGTGTTGATTGCAACGTTTTATGCAATTTTAGTCATTAAATATTTGTAAAAAGTATTAAAAGTTTGCACAGCGTGAGGTTATAACGTAGTAGATATGACTATGACATGGTTTCTATGACAATGTTATTTTGTTTTTGTTTTGAAGAGTTCAAATGGAAATGAATGCTAATTCCGTAATATTTGATTCTGAAAAGATGAATATAGTTCCAGAAGAAATTATGAAGGAAGCTGAAGTAGCTGAAAGTGGGTTTGTTAATTTCTCAAAGCATGTTAGTTCAATTAATGGAAAAAAAATGTTGGCATATTTTTCAGAGCTGGTAAATATACAATATAATGTTTAATGATTAATTATCAATGTGGTAAGTAATTTAAAAATTAGATTCTTAGATTTGTTTCCAGTCGAAGATTTGTATACCTTCGACACTTTGGTGTATGGTATTCGAAAGAATAAACAATTTAGTAAGTTTAAGCAAGTTTTATGTTAGTATAAGGAATAACTAATGGTTCAAGATTAACGTTATGAAATGAAAGAAATTGCAATGTGATTAATTAATTAACTGAATTATAATGGAGTTAATTTACGATGATTACGATGATTAATTACTTACATTGTTGTACTTTCAAAACATTTGTTTAATAAAATGGTTCTCGTGTTAGAAAATTGGTATGCTTGTTAGGGCGACGATTTTAGCTTTTTCTTACAGGCACGTTGTTTGAAATTGTGTTGTGAAGGCGGTGATGACTTCGTGGAATATTAGTTGCTAGGTAATCTTAGTCAGAATTAGGTTAATTGTGAACTATTTATAGCGTCATAAGAAGCGTGTTTTAATGCTAGGATTGCATAAACATTATTTGTTTTGACGTATATCTCACTCTCGACATATTCCACAATACACAAACACACAGTAAAAAGAAAAGCAGCTGAAACAGATGGCCTGATAAACACGACGGAGCAATCTCAATTACCTTCTTCAGCGGAACTTTCAACCCCAGTCTTACCGGGATTCGCACGTCGACTGAAGGTTAACCGTTTTCCACTAATGTATGTAAACTGCGATTGTATTGTGACATGAGGTCATGATATAAAGAATACGTAAAGAAGTTTTAATTTCAAATATTTACGACAGTGTAAAGAACAAGAAATGAATAATAATTCTAAGAGAGCAATAGAGTGAAGTGATTTTTCGGCCTCAACAATCAAGAGCCTAATTATGAGGCTGTTTAGTAGGCTCCGGCTATGTGCCCCAGGTTGAGCACCAATCTTGAAGTGATTTGTTGTCCACGTCTAGTGGCCTCACACTGAGATGCTTCAATGACAATTTCTCAGGATGATTTCTGCTATTTTGTTCACATGTACTCAACAGGAATGGGAGAGGGTTTCTATGGTGTAAATAAGCACTCGATGCGACCATGTATTGGTATTCTATTAAGTCTAAAATCTTTCGCGTCCTCTGGTGTTTTATGTACGATAGACTTAGCTAAGCCAATACAAACTTAGTTGCCGCCTGTAAAATTACAAAACTGAGTAATTCGTACTGAAAACCAAGGAAGTCTTTACTCTAGCGGCGTACAGATCTTATACCTGAGTGCCTCAGCAATGTAGAACTAACAACTGCTTCTGCGTCGAACTGCATGCCCTAGCCGAGCAACCGCTTCCTTAGATATTAAATTCAAATAAAGTAATCGTAAAGTAATTGCCACATGGCCACAAAAGCACGCTCAAACTTCGCGCCTTCCTTTAAAAGTACAAACATACATTTTCCATTGTTTAAGTTCACCTGCCCCACGTTCCATTCGCTATTTTTAAAAATTTAAAACATTTTGTTAGCATTGATTTGTTTTAAAGGGCTAACAGTTACAACGCCTGTCGGGTTCAGAGACCTTAACGAGTTTAAAAGTCCTCAGGTTTATTAACATTGCTACAGCAGCCCTTTTAATAAAAGAAAGGAGCTTCATACGCGACCCTCGGGTTACTTTCTCTGAACAGAGGTTTTATGGCCATTTCGTTGATTTTTCCAAGCTTCCGTAACAAAACGCCAAGGACGTTCTCTTTTATTGACACTCAAGTGTTAGCCTTATACCGTATTATACATATATGATATCACTATATCTGCTTCATGAAGTAGATGATGAGCGTAAGTCTCTTTTCCACATCTTAGTCATGTGAGCAAATTTTACTTAAAGTTACGTAAATTCATTTACAAAATTTTAATTTTGCTTTCTTTTTTAGTGTTTCAGAAAACACTCGAAAAGAACAAGAATATAAAATGATAGTAAATTTGTTTTAATACAAATTGCTAACAATGCATGTTCAACTATGTACGAGGGTTTGGAATTAAGCACATTGTAATTGTGATAGTGTTAAAATATTTCTAAGCGTTTTAAAGTGAGTATATTGATACTAACGTGAAAGTATTTTAATTTAAATATTAAAGTTGTAAGTGTTCTAACAATACATTATTTTGTTAATTTACTATAAAATGATTATCAAGGCAACATTTTTATTCAGTAATATATGCGAGACAGATTTTTATATAGACATAGTTTGAAAACTAAAATGTTATTAGTTGCACGAGTTTTGAGCTGCAGAAAAGCTAGTGCTTGTTAAACTGCTTTACAAGTACAATAACATAACTTAAAAAAAAAAAGGTCGATGAGCTGACCTTGAAACAAAAGAAACTTTATGGGAGAACCCCAGAATTCCAGATTGCAAAAATACCCTAACTCGCGTTATACTAATTTTAGGGAAACTAAATAAAACACTACTGTTAACATTGTCTCACTAGTTAATTGTTATGCATGGTATAGTTTTTATATTTTAAACAGTGTAAATGTTGTTTCTAACTTGGGCTCAGTTTGCTTTTGCAATTAATATATGTATTTAGAATAAAAATAGATTTTACATTAAAGCAAATTATTAGCGGTTATATACAGGTTAGTACACTATTTCTGTTTCAAGAAAGTTTTGCAATCTATAGGGTTACAGTATTTTTTTTAAAAAATAAATTTTATGTTTGAAACAAATTACATAGTTTTTGCTTATAGTTTATTACACTACTCATGTGTTTCTAACAAGTTCATGATTGGTCAAGGTAATATTTCTCGCCAGAAGGATGAGACACTTATATTAACAGGAATATTCTGTAGACACTTTTTAATGTCCTCCCCTTTCTGTGCTTCGATAGATAGCTTCCCATCCTTGTAAACCTTTTCATATGGCAACTGTGGTTTCTTCCTATGATCGAATTTCAAGAAGAAGAATTCCGCAGCTTCCACAGTTGCTGGTCTTGATGCACTTGTACTGAAAAGTTTCAATATTCAGAGGTATCTTGTTTTCCCTTCGCGTATCTCTTATAGATGTCCTAACAGAAATGCTAGTCTTTTATAGATTGATGGTCACCACTTCTTGAAGTAATAACTTCAGGTGTTTTCCTTCTCAAATTGAAAGTTCAACTTTTTTTTAAATAGAAAACCCTGACATCCATTGTTGTTGTTTTTGCGTAATCTGAAGTATTCATTACGAAGTGTTCAAACTGCCACGGGTGGTCGAGGTCGTTAAGGTGCGGACTCGGGAGGTTTGGGGTTCGAATTCCACCAGAACCGTCCTGGGTTTTTTTCCAGGTTTTTCTCAGTCCTCATAACTAGCAAATGCCGGGGGGAGAGCCTAAACTTAGGCCTGGAACGTTTCCTTCCTTAAAAATATCATTTCCCAATATATCATTTCATCTCATGTATTCTCAGTGCCCACGCCTGTGGTGCCTCAGTAGTAAAAACGGGCGTTAAATACTACTAAAAAGTTTTTTATGAACATAACTTTAAAAACGCTTTCTTATTTTTAAAGTAAAAGAGAGCGATGTATATCTGAAGATTTACCCTTTACAAATCGCATTTATACTCGTAAGGATGCAGTTGCCCCTGAAAAGTCAGCAATATCATAGAATGGTGACACAATAACCTTTAATTGTAATAAGCGATTATTTCTATGTTGTACTGTAATCTAACCTATAAGACCACCGCCGTGGTGTAGTGATAGCTTTTGTTTCCTAAGCGGCGGGTTCGGGTTCATTCCTGATTGAGCCAGTTTCAAAACTGAAGTTATTTTCAGGAGTTTTCCCTTAGGTCTTAAGGTGAAACTGGGAAACTTAGGCCATAAAGTTCCCTGAGCTTATTCGGCCGGATTAACGTCTATCATCCCCCGACAGCTATCCTACGGATAATATACACATACCTTTGTAGCATCCCAAACTCAGAAGTTGACTATAATATCGCTAGACAAGGGTAACATCCCTCACAAGTCCGAATGAACAGTGGTGGCATTGAAAATAATAATAATAATATAAATAATAATAATAATAATAATAATAATAATGTAGCCTGCCTCCACTTTCTTGCGGAATCTTTCTACTACTACATATTTCTCACGAAGTATTTTGGAATAGGAATAAGATCAAATACGAAAAAATGGAGTCATGGCCGGGACCCGAAACACAGATCTTGAACTTGCCCTGCCCGACCATAGCCGCGAATCTTCTCCATCTAAGCCTAAAGATATGTCGTTGCAGAGATTTTATCGTTCAGAGGTGACTCGAAACCTTCGAGTACTTTTGACCCTAGTTAACTGGTAGGGTTAATGCTTTTTGACACAAGCCGTGTTTAGGCTAAGAAGAGATTATTTGCAATCAGATAACCTCAGAGGTCTCCAGGGCGTAATAGACTCAGGTGGGAGAAGTTCGCGGACAGGGCATATTTCTCAGCTGGTAAGACTATCGGTACGGCGAGCTCTGGTTCGAATCCCGGAAGTGACCTTCAATTACTACTGCCTCTGATTTCAAACCTTAGACTGACCTACGGCCTTGAGGAAAAAATCGCGTTTAAAAGTAAATATTTTGTTTCTTTTAATTCAATGTCGTTATTATGCATACTTTTATGACTTACCGGTTCTTCTTTCTCGTATTCGAAGCACACAATTTTGCATGGAAATCTTCCGCTATTTGTTTATTGACGTCGTTAATGAGTTTTAATGCGACGATTGCGTGCCTAACATTAAATACACTAAGTAGTGATTTTGTGTCAAAAAATCGATTTTTGGCTTTATGCATAGTATAAAACTACATAGTTGCTCATATATTTCCGACAGTTTGAAAATGTATTATAATTTCCCTCTCCTCTTCAGTTGTTTCTTTGTCTTTGTCATCTATTTTCAACTTTCATCGCGGATACTTGTTTACCTCTTTGCAGAATCGCGCTGATGATATCATTGCTCTTGGATGTAAACATTTCCTGCCCGTGTTTTGGCATCGTTTGTATACCGTTTGTATATTAACGTATTCTTTTAGCGTAGTTTTTAAATAATCCTGTGAACATGTTACGAATGCATTAATAAGAGTAATTCACTGGTGTTTTCCAGTGATGGGATAATACCTGCCCTGGCTAGAGGCATATTGACTCGCGACAGTGACCATACAGCAAATGCAGTGTCAGATGTTGCTTGAAGATTGTGTACCTAATTTGAAAATCTACTCATTGTGATAATTACTGTTATATCAACGCAATGCATGGAGCAACATACATCTAAAAAACTCAGGAATGATCGTGTAAATGTAAGCCGAAATATGAGGGAAAAAAATGCGTTTTTATTAGGGGCGCGTTGAGCAGGTTGCCACGCGCCAATCGGCCACAGCCATACTCACACCTCACGCCTGGCTAAATCAACAGTGTTCTGTACTAATATTGTTACTATTTTATTAACAGAATTTGGAAGTGTTTACTTACACTCTGTTTTGGTAATAAATTTGTATTACATATTCATGGTGCATGGATGTTTTTAACCCTAATATTATATCAAAAAAACCTAGCTTGAAAAAAATCTGAGTGGTGGGAGGGGACTTTTTCCAAGAGCTCTTCGTTCACCACAAGTTCTACTTACGACTCGTGTTTACATACCAACAAAGGGTTTAAATAGCAGGCTCAACAAATTCCTGCTAATAAGCTAGTTACACTATCACTTGCACATGGTGAGCAAACATGTCATTTAACAGGTAGTAAACGATATCAAATACATCTTGCTTGCGGTTAATAAAGCTGAGTGTATCTGTCTAGTTCCTGATAACATTGAGTGTTCCGTACTTGACTGTCAAGGAGTCATGACGCAGCGTTTATTTTTTCCAAAATGAAGGAAAATAGAACACCATTTAAAAAATTCGCCCACAATTACAGTAAACGTTTTTAAACAAAAGGGTACAGAAGGCTATAGAGCTCATTTCCGACAGTGAAATTAATTCAAAGTGTGGTAATAAAATATATTTTAGGCAATTAAAACTACTAGATTTGAACAATGTAAAAAAAAACTTTTTTAAGATTCTGCTTTAAGACAAAAAGATCCTTGGTATAAAAATTTGACAAATGTTATCTTGAAAAAGAATTATTTAGTGATTTTACTGATAAACGTTAGTTTTGCAACGGCTTTAGCACTGGTGGTCGCATAAAGACCGTGCTTAAAAATGAGGTCAAACAGAACGCGTCGCTTAAGGTCACTCGTAAGTAACTTTTAATTAGTCTATGAAGTCACTAATTGCATTTAATAAGGAAGTTGTATATTGGTTTTTCCATGAGTCATTAAATGCAATTGTCCTTTCAACGCCACGCATCTTTTCTTGAGGCCACCACATACGGGAGCGTTTAAAAATTAAAACTTGGAGAGGGGGTGATTAAAAAAGACTAGAGTGGGAAAACTTAATGAGTTTGTTAGCGGAATTCCTCGCAATTTTCCAAAACATTTTTAAAACAAGAGTCTCTAAAATTCCAAGGAGGTCTCTCAGAAAGAGATACTGAGCTCGACTGCTGATGTTAGAGTTTGCTTCTCTCTCATTCGTGATGGCAAAGGACGGTTTGGTTTCCTTGCCTCTAAAAAATCATTTTACCATTAGAAAGATATAAATTTAAAAATTATGACACGGGAAAGCGATTATGCAACTAAAGCTGTAGATGTCGCAATTAAAAGCGTCAAATGAAGATAAAATCTATCGGGTGTTTGTTTTGTTTTTCCCCGCTAGCGGGCCGAGTCAAAAGCTCGTAGGTCACAGCTGCACATACCGAAAATCAAAGATAGGTATATTGCCGCTGATAAGGCTAGTCAGTTTGTGTGTTTGAGTTCGGAATAATGAAAAGCTCCTCTGTTAGTGTGTTTCATTTCTCTGTTTGTCATAGTTCAAAGATTTAACTAAGAACAATGCATTTTCATTGACTGTAACTTTTAAGAAATGTGTCGGCTGCTATATGCAGTATGATCTATAGTTCATGGCATAGTACTTAAATTTAAAATAACGGGATAGGTATTGTGAGCCAACAGAGTAAAACCTGGATGATATTGCTGCTGGAATAGAACAATCAATGCGAAACTCTCTTGCAAAATTAGCGAGGAATCAGCAGGTTCTGCTACAAAAGTGCTACATGATTAACAACGTTGATGTATCATATATTAGGAAGTAAAGAGGCCACATCCAGTCAGCCTTTACCTGGTTGTAGGTCAAGGCGGTTTTCGTATGTTCTTCGCTTAAGCAACGCGAGCGTGATTAGGAAAAACAATAGAAAGCCGAAGGTCAAGGAACTAATCGTCAGAAACACGATCTTAGACACTTGTCACAATTGATATCTAGATATTAAATTAAGTACCTAGGTATTCCAGTTTTATATCTAATTTCAAAGAAGTAAAGCGAATTGTGTTTTTGTTAGGTGCCAGATTTAAAATGTATTGTATAAGTTTTTGTTCTTTCTGGCGTTTTTGGTTACATTCTAATAAATTTACTGCAAGCGTCTTGCGTTCTGACAAAGCATATCTCCCAAATAGATTCCAAATTATGAGGGACTAAGGATTTACAAAATAATATATTTAGGAACATAAACACAACGTTGAACATAAAAAAAATTGATGTTATGAAGTAAACAAAATGAATACGACTATTTCACTTATGTGATGTCGGTCCTCGTGGTGTAGTGGTTACCATATTTGCCTCATAGGCCCATATTTGCCTCATAGGCCCAAGATCGCGGGTTTTTCGGGCATAAAAATTCTAAGTATGGCTTCTTTCGGAAGGGAAGTAAAACCGTGGGTCCCGTGTTGTACATTTACACGAAAAAGAACCTCAAGCATGAAAAAAGAGGCCTCTGAGCAAAATTTGTCGGCCGTTTCACGCCCTGAATTGAATGACCTGATATGTTAAAGAGCCTCCGTAAATAAACCAAATAAATAAAGTATGTGATATAAAATCTACCAATGAAATAAAACAACGTTTTGAATTTTGACCAATTACAGCCGAATATCACAGTGAAATTATCGTTAAGTTTAACCAAATCACTTTACACAAGAAGTGCATTTGTGTTTTGGTCAGTGTAGTCATCTCTGTACCCCCGCTATAATACTTGAGCACGCATCACTGACCAGTTTCCCTAGCATGCGGTGGGAAGGTATACATAGCAACAGAACTATCGACTAGCCTAAAACCATATTTGCCTCTTCTCTGTTTTCGTCTGTTACAAGATGGCTTGAAAAGGTTAAGTATTCATAATACAAATTTACAATTATTACAATTTTGTAAGCTAAGTTTTGGGGAATTATTTTTACATTTATTTTATTTGTGAAATATTCTTAATGAACATACCTCGAAGTTCTGAGGGTTTTTTTTTTTTTTTTTTTTTTTTTCCGTTTGTGAATTCATCAGCAATCGCAGACCCTCTTGTGTACACAAACGCACTCGATTACACAATTTTCAAGTTCAAGGCGATTTTTCTTTTACATTTTGATGCCCATTATAGACGAGAAACTTTCGCATAAATACGAGGCTGTCAAATATACCAAACTTTTAGGAATCTCCTTTGTGAGATCGCGGTAATTTTACATTCTTTGAAACAAAACTGGTCTATGCTCTAGAAAAAATGTTCTAGTTTCAACATTCTGTTAGTACATATTTAAATTATATATATATATATATATATATATATATATATTGTTGGCCGTTCAGTCAGTTGGAGACAACTGTCTAAAAACGGACTCAGTAGTTCCTATAAATTGTTGTGAATTTCTTTCGCAAAAATACTCAAGAAACTGTTTTGAAATGTTTGTAAATTTAACTGCATATCCGCCCAAACAAATTCAATAGTTGCCATATTAAACATTGTTAAGTTAGCTATGCGCCATGAAATTAATTGCATTTTTATTTGCGAATTGCGGCACAGCGGTAGTGTTAAAACTATGTAGCTCATGTGTTAAAACTATGTTTACTTAGGGACTATTTTATCTACTTCTATTTAGGTTGTTCTTTGGATTATACTCACTGGATTTGATTATTATTATTATTATTATTATTATTATTTCCGAAAATGGGTCGACTTTTTCATATTATCATACTGTAATATATATTTTTGTTAATCGTGTTAAATTATTCCTAAAGGCTGGTAATATTGTTCAAATGTCTGACTAACAATTAAGAATAGTTCCTTTTTTGTATCAATTTTATCACAATTTTAGCGGTATTTGAGCCCCTAAAGAATTTTTGCGCAGTGGTTAACAAGCCAAAATGGGTTACATTTGCCACATTCATTGTTTATAATCGTGTTTACTCCAGCTTGAAGAAAGTACGTGTATTCTGTGTGAGTGAAAACAAATTATATTGAAAATGTCAAGAAATGCTCTGAAAGTCCAGGAGGAAAACGTAAAATGGTTGTAAATTTTAGTAATTACCAAATATTAGCGTTAGTGAAAGTAATGGTGCAGGTTAAATGAGATAAGTGAAATCTCTTTCAATGTTACTAGTTCAAAAAGAAAATTATTATAGGTTTGGTATAAATACTGAATATGACGAAGCAAAGTGTGGCATGATAATCACATAATTAATGTTTAATGATTATCCATGCACTGGATAATTAGATAAAGATAAAATCTGTTGTGGATAAAATACAGTGAAATTGTGTAAGGATTATGAGTACAGAAAACGTTTAGCTTATAATTAATACTGAAGTGCATAAACTGTGACGTAATACATCTGCTCACATCTGAATGCAATGTTAGATTTGTGCATGCAACAAGGACAAGTGAAAGTGTTAAGGAAGTTAGGCATTAGTTCTTCTGGCAAAACATGTGGAAATTTTGCATGGAAATTGATACAGAAAGGGTGAAGAAAGCAGATTTGCAAGACGGGACCCACGGCTTTACTTCCCTTCCGAAGAAGCAATATTTAAGATATTTGCTTCCGAAAAAATTCAATCCTGTTCGGGATCATGGCCTACCAGAGAGCACGGTTACTGCAAGATTATCAGAACCGACACAACCAAGAAAAGAAATGCTAAAAAGAAGGCTCGTCAGATGCCACAAAAATTGGCCAGATGGATTCCTAATTGTTGGACGAATTACTGGACGAGGAATTCTAAAACACCGATTACACTACTAGAAGGCATACCCACTCAACTAATTCGATCATAGTATACCCTAAAGACAGAAGGGGAATCAATTACATCACGTTATATAGTTATGTGAATAAAGAGCTAGTCGAACTATAACAGTTACTACAATAATATATGTATGTACACTGTTATGTATACATAGCATTTACTAACAATTTTATAAGAGTGTTGCTTATTTTAAAACTAAAATAGAAATAAAATATGTTAGATAATTTAATATTTTGGGGCGTATGCGTTATATATGGAGCCATTAAATTATCTGGCATGGCGGCGAGGGACTGCATCGGTCGATGTCATTTTTTAATGGTGCTTAACTACTGAGGCGTCACAGGCTGTGGACTCTGATAATACATAAAATGCAATTATGAACTACGAAAGGATTTTTATTTTTAAGGAAGGAAGCGTTCCAGGCCTAATTTTAGGATACCTTCCAGCATTTGCCATTTATAAGCACTGAGGAAAACCTGGAAAAATCCTCGGTCAGGGAGGACGAACCTGGGGTAATCGAACCCCAGACCTCCCGCTCACGAGTTACCAACTTAACGGAATCGACCACCCTTGGCGGTGATAGGCCATAGTTCAGACAAGCCTGGCTAAACGAGCGAGGTTTATCAAAATACTACGTTGCCTTTAAATTTCACTTCACTCAGTCAGTGTCGTTTGAACAACGAAACACGTGTATAATTCTAAGTGAATTTGCTATGAATATTAAATGGCAAATGCAAGATCTAATTATTCTATTTTATTCAAATAAGTGTTTATTTATGATTCGCATAACCTTACGGAATCCGCTCGTGCTATTAGGAGATTATTTGAGAGAAATTCCAAGGTGATTTGTGTTCAAGTTTTAATGCTACTCATAATTAATTGTATTCTCACATTTTAGACGAACTGAAGAATGATGCCCGTCAAGAGATCGATTTATTTTCTCAAAAAAAAAAAAACAATAATTTATAAGCAGATGCCAGAAATGTGTGGAAAATGAAGGCATCTCCTTGCGTGACATGACTGAGCACTATCATTTTAAGTACATTAGCATTTCTTAGATTGTAACTCTAATATTTCTATCCCAACTCTCGTGTTGTTCGGCTGGCCGTGAGCAACGGTTTATTGGCTGATGCAGTCCTCGCCATTACTTCGGTCATCAGATAATTGGACACAGCTATAATGAACTCTTCTACTTCAAACCACGCGTTGTCTCATCACGTAAGAGAATTTCGTAACTTTAATTTAAAATCAGACAAGCCTTGATCTTTTTTCTTGAAACTAAGATTACAGCTATATAGCTGCATATTTGTGTTACGTTGATATGATTCGCGTGAGAAATGCAGTGCAACAGAGTTAGCTCAGTAAAACAACGTTGACATCTCTCTGCAATCTCTTTCAGAATGCGTTTAGTGCTAACATAGTTAGGGTGTGATAGTGAAAGAATAGAATATATTAACTTAATGTGTATTTGTTAATTAAAACACCGTTAGATATTCTTAATGTTGTAAGAAATAGGAAATATTCATAGTTTGTTTCAATATTTGATGTACAAAAATAAATGACAGCGCTAGAAAATGACTAGGTATCTCGTGGCAGTGCATTACGAAAGTAATGACCCAGACACTCGAAACTCGAAACTCGGTGAGAGTGGGGGAAGTTATTAAGATTTGCCCCACACTTGGACTGTAGAAATTACATCACACCTTCTCAACCTACCTACATGTCTGTAAGTTTTCTTTAACCAACCTAGTCCCTTTAAATTGGAATTACATTTCATTTTCATCTAACAGACCAACATCATTTCATAATAAAAATATAGATATTAAATTACGATAGCCAAAAAAGTAATACAAACACATGACAGTACTTGCCAGAATTAATTACGCTGTTATGCAAATGTTAACCTTTTCCCTGGGGTTACTATTCCAATATGTGTAATGCCTAAATCTACCATGCTAAATGTAAATGTGTACTAATATTTCCTTCATTACTTACCAATTTTCCATTATAAAAAAAATAAAAATACACTTTCTTATACTCCGTGCTTCAAATTTGTTTTCTAATATTAAATGTATCTTAATAAATTCACAACACTCCACACGATACTCTTCAGCATAAATTAATATTTTATGTATGTTCTTAATTAGATTATATTTGAATATTAGCCCAGCTTTTACCTGCTATCTTCTAATGAATGCTTTTACGCAAAACATTGATTCATCTATTTTTCACTGACCAGCAATATTTACATTCCACTTTACCTGGTAGCGTATTTTCATTTCCTTTATACCATGGTGAAATCTTTCACCCTGCTCCTCGCTGATACAACCAAAAATTTCCGGTTAAAATTCTAAATGAGAGTGAAGGAAATGAATTTGACACTCATATGGCACCATTTTTTGAAATTTTTCAAACATATCTTCTACAATAATTAGTAATTTGGATCCTTGTAATTTCCTAGAAAGTTTTTATGACAATTTTAAAACAAAAATCCTAACCTGTTATAGTTTCTTCATATAAAATATCATAAATCAACTTCCCAATCTGTAGTCTAACAAATATTCCTCTTTACTTTAACATCCCTGGGAATCTCTTGCAGAGGAATGGTAGCAGTTGTTTAAACCTTCACGAATCGCTTCATTGAGCCGATTTTCACATGCAGAGGAAATAACAGAACATTTTTTGGGGTTCACAAGGATCTCGTGAGTTATGTTTTTCATTCCTGGCACGAGATGTCTCTCTGTATCCAATGTTTTCTTGTCCAGTGATAACATCAGGCTGTACTGTCCCATTTACCTATGAAACATGGCATTTTAGATAGCCTGATTGTTGTTCTAGCAGCATATCGATAACTTTTAAATTTCCACACACCTGCCACTTGTACGCTTCTTATTTGAGTTTTTCTAAAAGTAATTTTAAGTTCTGATATGTTTCCTTGAGGTGAACTGAATATATATTTGTTTTCATTATATAACAGTACACCTTTCAGACTAATTTTGGAGGAGCCTACAAAATTCATCAATCACCTGGAATGCATTATGCAGCTACAGACCAGGAATATCATGACAACATTGTATGGTTCTCTTCCTGAAAGAAAATGGAATAAATTTATCTTCAAGGTACCTGTACAAACAAAATGACATTCCCGGAGATATAAGACCTTTTTTCTTAGCCTAGCTCCCAATATTTCACTGCCTTTGGTAGACCTAAGTCCCTAACCAAAGCATTAAATTCTGTCTGTGTGAACATTGAGGTTGTTAAAAATTCTGTTCTTGGACTCTATCGAAAGTATTGCCATTGCCTTGAAAATTCTTTTTCAGAAACTGATTAATCTTTCCAAATGTTTCGATGGAGATGGGACAGGAAGATCAGGACCACGTGGAGAGGGTGATTTTGCTGACAACAGATTTGGATAAGAGATTTCTTTAATGTTTTTTTGTGATGTAGCCTGTAACATCACAAACCCAACAAACAGTAACCATCTACATGGTTTTGAGGTTTATACCAGATCATTGTAACAACAATTTCTTTTCTTGACTCCTTTTTCTTAGTTCTGTGCAAGTATGATATACTTTTATTTGAGCCATTTTTGTCCAGGTCTTTTAAACAAAATGTTTAATGTTCTGTCTTCTGTTTGTAACAACAAAATTACCACAAGAGGGTTACCTTTTCTGGAGGACATATTACTTAAAAAGAAATAAATCTACGAAATAAATTGCCTCTCACAAAAATAGATGCTCATTATTTGAAAAGTAGCTACAAACTGAATTAAATTTCCAGAGTTTGAAATGTAATTAAGAAGAGTATTGTGATGTTAGATTGGTGTTATTATTACCATATAATGAAATTCATAGCATTTCTTTGCTTCAAACAAGAGTATACACACAACTACAACGAAAACATTATGGATAAAATTGCTAATTTTAAAAAAAATGGTACATGGTAGGAAAGACCTAGCAGTTTTTAAATCTGCATTTCATGTTAATAAATGGGACACACTTTGCAAAAAACCCCAGAATCATGTATACCAGAAAGTCTCCAACAATTAGTGCAAATTTTGCCAAAATGTTATATTATCAATCAATCAATTCAGTAGAGTGTATAATAAATGTTGGTTAAATTAGAAAACTATGTTTATTATACATATTTTTCTCGCGAGCTATTTTATAAAGAGTTAATCTAAAACATGATTTTTAATCGAGAGTACAAATTAAATTTCTGTAGGAGCGGAATTGTAAGCATCTTTATTGCCACTAAGAAATAGATTGATAGACCGTGTCTAAGATGGAACGGGCAAATAGGTTCACAGTGCGAAGGTGATGACCTGACGATTTAAATGCCACAGGCATTAGCAACAAATGAATAGTGAAGTCACGTGCGAGGTTAGCCGCCTAGGCGGTTCGAAAACTTCACAGGCAACGAACAATAAAGGAACATCAAGGCTAATGGCAAGGAATCATCCGTTGCAAGGTCAAGACATGTAATGCCCACTTCACATCTCGCGTGAGCACAGAACATGTGCCAAGTGTTACGCTAACACCCTAGAGTTTCACTTCACTAACTCCTGTTCCCGTGCATGAAGGCTGCAAACTTGGGCAATTTCCGGCAAATTTTACAAAGCACGTCCATTTAAAAATGAAAATACTTTGTGCAAACAACAGATGAATGGCATAAACGAATAGATTATTCAATTCTCTTTCAAACTGATACAAAGAAGAATATATCTGTGTACAAGAGCAGGAATTGTGTCATAAGGTTATTTAAAAAAGGCTAAGCTTTAAAATAAAAATAAAAACAAATCTATGGCCACTATCAAATTATTGATCAATAATGAGCATTAAGCATTTTAATCATTAGACCAATAACAACAAGAGGTATTTGCCTTCACAAGATCTCGCTTGAGATGGTCCTTGAAGCCTTGCTGTTCAACATATCCCATAGCCTGTAGTCAGGTTTGAGCTATCTACAGGCAAATCTTCCATAGCAATGAATTCTGGTACACTGCTGAGTCATGCTTGGATTGTCTGTATCTTTATGAGCTGAGCTCAACCTTGCTGAAAGTTCCAAAGTCTTCCATCAAAGAGTGTCATATTCAAGAGAATCATAATTTCCAAGGTGCATTCTTGATACTGTCAGGCTCCGGTTTTTACCCTTGACAGAAATCAAGGGATGCGAAATTCCTCACCAAACCATTACAGATGCTAGTAGCCGATATGCTCTCTGGGTCCTGAAAACTGTCTTCTTAGCTTACTCGCAACTCCTGCATATACTTTTGTTATTTTTGTTTTTTGTAGAAATGTTCTCATTAGTGAAAAGGATATTTTCGTAGCCATTTTGACCAGGCTCCTAAAGGATTCTATTTGCTATTTCACATCTGATTTTTTTCAGGCTTCCTGCTTTGATCGTCCCTGAAGTTCGTATTATACATGGCCTGATAGATCTCAAATAATCATCAGTAGAATAAAGTTCCTTGCAGTTCTTTAAAATGTGATAAACAAAATTCAATGAACTATATATTTATTGCTTTCAGCAATTTGAAAATGTTTCAGGGTCCTCGCCCCTCTTCTGAAAGACAATTACTGCAACTGTTTTTTACACTCCGTTCCACGTAGAAAATGGTCGAAGATGATAAGCTCAGGTTATCAGAGCTACCTTCATTTGTTATATTTTAATACTAAGGTTACCAACATGAAGAACTGGTCTTATGGTAAAACTGTTCTATTGTTCCATTGCTTTCATTTTCTAGCATAAACATTCAAGGACTGTATTTAAGTAAGCTAGCAATGAAAATAATCAGGATTTTCTTATTGACTTTTTATTTAATACGCACAAGTAGAAAACGATATGATATTTTTATTGTGCTAGATTCATTATAGTTTAAGAAGAAAATTAAATGTTTGTGCTATCTGCTTGTAAATCGTTAAAAATAATAAAATAAACTAAGATCTGTTAGTTAAGGAGATTTTTACTCCGTTTACAGTTACAACAAGACGGAGAAGGGGAGAGTTTCGTGTATTGGGTTTCGTTCGAAGGTTGACGGAAAGATGACACCTTAGTATTAAGAGCAGAAGGAAGATTTTAATGCCTTTCCTCATCACCAAAAACTATATGAATAAAACTATATGAATACGGTAAACACTATCGGTAGGTTTGTAAATAAACTGCATTTTAAGTGAATATCGATGCCAGATCTCTGTGTTTTAGAATACCTAATACCTCATGTAAAACCACTAAGGGGAGACAGAAATTGTGACAATAAGAAACAATGTAATTGCTTCAGAGAGCGATATGTAGAAACGTTAAGCTCTTTTCCAACAGTTTGGTCACGCAGCAATATGCCTATTATTGTAACACACTTAAGTTAACGTCAACATATCAAAGAACATTTATTTAAAGTGTATTGGTGTTAACCTTTAGACACTAGCGTGGGACGATATGACAGTTTTTAAATTTATACGAATCAATCAAAATTAATTTTACGTGAAGCTTTAAAATCATATTGAAAATAGATCAATCGATCACGGAACTCTGTAAAGGGACAGAAAAGCTTGGTGCAGAGGTGCCTGCATAAGTTTTATTTTGCAACAGTTCAACATCAGCTGTTAAAATGTTAGTGCACCAAGATCAGCTGTGTGTGATAAGGTTTACTAATTTTTAAAATTACAAGCTAAAAATACTAAGTTTATTTTAATGGCTAAGATAATCGTCTCAGTGGTTTATGTATGGTATCAGTTCATCCAGAAAAAATAAAATTAGGAGATATATTCCTTTATTTATTGGAAAAATGACAGACCATAGCGAGAAGCAGCCAAGGTGAAGTTTTTGTTTAAATAATCCAGCATAAATGAATAAAATTCCATAATTCCATGTTTTTTATTCACCTTAAGTGTGACAAAAATGTGTTTCAATTTTCAAAATTCAATTTAATTTATTATATAAGACATTATATAAGTAATTACTTATGTTTTATCATTACGTTTAACAGAATTTATGATAATTATTAATAATGAATTTGTCTGCGATTATACAATTTCGAATTATTATTATTATTATTATTATTATTATTATTATTATTATTATTATTATTATTATTATTATTATTATTATTATTATTATATTATTATTTAGATCATATAGAATGTGTGTATCAGTCCTGGTAGTGTAGTGGTTACTTGCCTCCTACACCCAAGAACGCGGGTTCGAACCCGGACAGGACCGATGGATTTTTTCGGGCGTAAAAATCGTAAGTATGGCTTCCTTCGGAAGGGAAGTAAAGCCGTGGGTCCCGTGTCGTACATTTACGGCACGAAAAAGAATCTCAAGCCTGAAAGAAGAGGCCTCTGAGCAAAATTTTCGGCCGTTTCACGCCGTGAGTTGAATGGGACGCTGATGACCTGAGCTGTTAAAGAGCGTCCATAAATAAATCAATAAAAAAAAGCCATAGAATGTGTAGCCTGTGTATGTTGCAGCTTCCTCAAGTACCTAAAGAGAGAAAAGCAAACAGGAGGAGGGGAGAGATTGGGAATACGTAGAATGATGTAATTGAACACGCGGGTGTTCTATTTTAAAGAGAATTTCTATACTTACGTGTACTTCTTAGTCTGGAAATATGCTGATAATATAAAATGTTGCATTTTCTAAAAACATTGAAATTATTTCAATATAAGCTAAATATTATTGTATCCAGAAAGCAATTCTTAAAATTGTGAACTATAGCCTACGTGAATTAATTAATGTATTAGGTTTCCTTCTATCCATTGCGTACAAACACACAAATACTTTGGAACAAAGAGGAAATCATGAGCTTGAAAATAATAAGAAGATAACTATTAGAGAAGACCATCAATATCAAATGCTTTTTACGAAATTGACATATAAGTTATAAAAAAAAACAATAATTTCTGATTCAAGTATAAGAAGTGCAATCTTACGGATTTATTATTTATTTGTTTATTTATGGACGCTCTTTAACATCTCAGGTCATCAGCGTCCCATTCCCGTGAAACGGCCGACAAATTTTGCTCAGAGGCCTCTTATTTCAGGCTTGAGGTTCTTTTTCGTGCCGTAAATCTACGACACGGGACCCACGGCTTTACTTCCCTTCCGAAGGAAGCTATACTTAGGAATTTTACGCCCGAAAAAATCCACCGGTCCTGGCCGGGTTCGAACCCGCGATCTTGGGTTTAGGAGGCAAGTATGGTAACCACTACACCACCAGGACCGACAATCTTACGGAGCAGAAACGTGCAGTTAAAATAAAACTTTAGATTTACTTTCGATAGAAATGGATTGTTGTCGGCATTGTTCAAGAATTTTAGAGCAGATAAAATGCGCAATGCTGTTAGAGAGAAGGTTCAGAACTTTCATTTAAATTAACATTAGCGTAGTTAATTATGAAGCCTGGGTAAGGAGAGCTCGAAGTTTTGCAGTCACTTTTTAGGGATAAATTATCTGCAACGAGAAAATCTCAAATTCCTCAGAGCACGGTATCTCAGATGGCAAGAGCGTCGACAGGCAAACCGAAGATACCCGGCCTGATCTCAAATTTTTTATCTGATTCTGATTCCAAAGGTATGACTTGCTGAAAGGATGGCAAAGCACGCGGATACAATAACAAAGAGAGAGACGACCCAAAATAACTTGAATAAACGCCATTGTACAGACTGGGAGATATAACCGAGTAGGCTGGAAGACAGCTATGTAAAATAAATGGGCGCAGGAACATGCTAATTTTATACTACAAGATAAATAAATAGATCAATAGTTCTGCTATGAATGAATGCATTTATTTCAGCAAACAACATTACAATTAAATTTACATAAACAAAATATATCAAATTTAGCAATGCCAAAACTAAGGTTTTCCCATACCTTAACCACAGGGTTATATGTATAGTAAGGCACCCTTACAATAAATCTCCATTTTTATAAATGTGTGTGCCTTTAAATTCTCTCCTTATATTTCTGCTATACTTACCCCTTACTTTTCCTAAGAATTTCTCAATTTTGTTTATTTTCTCTACAATCAATATCTGATAACGTTTTAATTGCATTATATCTTTTGTATTTTGTTTCATTTTTCATCCCAGGTGCAATCATTCCATTTTTTTACCATTTCACATTCTATTAGACATTGGACTAACTATCCCCTTTCCCACACATAATGCATCATTCTTTAAAATTTATTCTTAATCCTTTTACAAATAATACCCCTGTACGCATCTAAACAAGATCTATTCTTCCAAATTGATCACAATTATCTATATATTTCTTCCATTGCCAATGACAGGTGCTTCGAACTATATTTAAAGCCTGTCAGAGAAATTCAGTTTTTACTGTTAAAACCAAATGCATTTACTTTAGAAACAACGAGAACGATAACTGTGCTAATAATTAAATGTATTAAAGTTTCGGTTTAGGTTAAAAATAGCTCTTGATGATATTGCTAGAAATGTATTAAATACATTCACAAAATAAGACCTGAGGCACAGCTCATGTTGCATTAAATATGTTTTGCTCATGCGTAGGTTTTTATTTTATTTGTTTATATGCCCACCTTCTAGCAATCGTCAGTTGTCAAACAGTTGACTGATGCGAGGTGATGCCATTGTTTTGAAACTTCTCAAGTTGATAAGCGACATTCTTTTAGAACGTGTTTCTAGTATTCTAGCACGCTGCTATCAGGTTCTACGTTCTTTTGGACTAATCTGCGACAGGATATGTACATTGAAAACTGAAGTGTATGCAATCATTATTGATGCAATTTTGTGAGAAAATTGTCGTTTAACCAAATAAATCCCCTTTCGTATAGATCTGCTGAAGTGATTATCCGGAATAATTTGGGCTACAAACACTTTCAGTTACCCGAGTTCATCGAACATGTGAGGTATTGATGTGATGCAATATCCAGCCTATCGCCGTGTTTTGCACTCTGTGGTTTCCAGAAGGCTGTTTTGTGAAGGAGATTACACGGAAAATTAGAACAAAACACCTAACATTTTTTAAAATTAAATATATATTTTATACCACTTGTGAGAATATATATTTAATTTAATTTATATTTGGAAGAATATTTTTGTGAAATATGACATCCCTATGTCCAGTTTTTTTCTAGTTTTTCAAGCAAAATTGCACTATCCGTCTCCTGGTGCACTGTCAACGGAGCTAACTTTCGGAGTCTTAGATACGCATCGTGTTGTTTATATCAAGTCAGAGCTCCCTTCGCGTGATATCCTTCATGTTCTATACGAACCTGACGTAAAGTGTGAGACGAACCTTAATGATCTCTCACCATCCCATCGTGTCCTGCCTGTCTATTATTATTGCTTTCGTCTAAATAGTAACGCAATGCACGAGATGTCTGGTAATTCTCCAGGGCTGCCACTGTTATTTTCGCAAATCAAAGACAGCAGAAACCATGAATATTTCATATCACATTATTATGAGTTTCTGAAGGTGATAAATAAAGAATAATTTAATTAATTATTTGCTCTCACTTCCACGCCCGATCTCTTAACATATACTGAAAGAGATAGCAGAGACGTGACAACATTGCTTTCCTGAGCGAACTCTGAAATACCGCAATCCTAATGCGTATCATGTCACTGTAACACAAATAACTAGCTGGATGACTGTAACTACAGTTCCAATTCTAATAAACAAAGGCTCGTACTAAACACAAGTAAAGTAAACAACTAATGGCATCCTACAGCCAGCGTTCCTTACACCAGCAGTCACATTTAGGTAATATTTTTTTGTGTCCAGACTTCATTCTCTATATATCACACAGCCAGCACTCTCAAGTCAAAGTAGTACAGCTGACTTCTCGCTTGGGCCCACAAGACCATACGAACACCACATGGAACATTAAAATATATTTGACATTTTTTGTTAAAGAAAGAGCAATCAGTGGATATTTATATTTTTACTTTTTTCATCGATAAGTCAATTATGAATTAATTTTTCATGTCCATGCTCAAAATATTAAATGAAATATGACACATACACCTTTATTTATATTAGCTATGAATTAACTATTTTTAAAAGGACAGCACGTCCATTTGGGTTTATATCCTTCGAAATTGTTCATTTTAGCAAAGATGCCATAAATTTATCGCACTAAAAAAATCATTAATGAACTTAAGGAAAAATGATTTATCTTTTAACCCTTTTTATAGGCTTTTCTGAAAGAAATAGCTTGTAAGATTTCTTGGTGTGGATTGCCACAGAAAGATTTGTGTGTTTTGAAAAATAGATTGAACCTCTTACTTCACATCAGCAAGATACCATTAGAATTTGAATTTGTAAATTGAGATTCAATAAACACAGCCAATAGTTTTAGAGTAGCACTATTAGTGTATATATAGTGCATAACGAAGTTCAGATAATTTTGATTATCTTCCGTTTATACTAAAGGGTATTTTATATAAATCCAGTAGCACTTTGGCAAATTTGTAAATAACGAGCAAAATCAGACACTCTCTAAGGTTGAAAGTCCATTGTTGACTGAAAAAAAATATTATTTAAAAAATCCGTTAACAAAGACATGAAAGCTTCAATGCTTATACACCGAATGTAACGTTTCATTCATTTAAGTAATGATTTCTATATTAGACGATTTTATCATCCATCTCGCTTTCGAGGGTGAAAGCTGTTTTATAACGCCGATACTTACGAATTACTTTACGAATTATATTGAATAAATATGAAATATTCTTAAAATTCGCTCACAATAGTAATAATTGTATAACGACATTTATAAACACCTAACTATAGAAACCGTGAACTTGGATTGGATGGATTACTACAATTCGATTTACCACTAATGGCAACTGAGAAAAACAAAATATAAATGTAACAAATTGATTGCTCATATTATTATTATTATTATTATTATTATTATTATTATTATTATTATTATTATTATTATTATTATTATTATTATTATTATTATTATTATTAATAATATTATTATTATTATTATACACTTTCATAACTGTGCAGCTTGTGTCATATGTGATAGGAGAGTTTTCGATTGAAGTGGTTAGTTATTTGTTTTGTTTTACCATTTTGTGGTGTGATTGTTGGTAGTTGCAATTAATCGATTCTTATATTTAGAAATAATTCTTTCACACTAGTTATGTAACGTCATGGGTGGCCGAGGTGGTTATGGCGCGGACTCGTGAGCGGAAGATCTGGAGCTCGAACTTCTTCCGTGACTGAGGTTTTTTTGCAGGTTTTTCTCATTTCTCATAAAAGGCAAATGTCGGGCATGTACCCTAAACTTAAGCCTAGAACGTCCCCTTCCTTAAAAAAAAATATTATAATTTATCATTTCTTCTCGTGTATCAACTTTGTCACCGCCTGTGATGCCTCAGTGCTTAAAACGGGAGTTAAAACACCATTTTAAAAAAAAGCTAGCCTTGTGTGGACATTATTTGATAAAGAAGAATCAGACATGAAAAATTCGGGTCACAACACGAATCTTCAGCTTTCTGTGCTGATACTCTAACCAAATGAGCTGCTGCCGTACTCTCCTCCAAGCAAGGATCCATGAACCTCTCTCATCAAACTCAGAGTGTCTGCAGTCTCACAAATTTAAAGGAATACAGAGTTAGGGACAAAGAGAAGACAAATGCCTGCGTGTGGTAAAAGTATTGTAAAAAAATTACGATAATTTCACAGCTATGTGCGGTTGTGTTTGGTTGAAATTAAATATGACGTTACATAAGCGAAATGATCATTAATATCACTCCAAGACAAAAGAATGTAAATTAGCATATTTGAAAGCGAAGAGATACAAGTGCAAGAGTTGTTAATAACCAGAAGAAACAATGGCTACTGTAAAATATTTAATAGCGTTTTCTATAATTTCAATACAACATTTAAGGTTTAACCTCTAGGCTTTTTTTTTTTTTTATTTATTTTCGCTGTTGCTGCATTGGTATTCTATAACGTCTGTAGAACTAGCACTGAATACTCTAGGTTTAAGTCTGTAGGGACGAATGAAATGAATTAATGATGGTGCAAATGAACTCGAAGTACCCTGGTGCCTTAAAACTATCTGACATTCACCTTCTCGAAGTAAGGAAAAACTCCGAAAAAATCTTACCCAAACAGTTTGATCTGACGTATGATCTTGTCACTCAGAATTAGCAAACTGTTCAATGTGTTACTCCCTAAAGAGTACATGACATTTCAGAGACCATTCTGATTGATCTCAGTTGTTGCCTCTAATTTACAGGGTATGTCAGGGATCCATATCAGCAGATGTAGTGGCGCGGCGTTTTATTGTAAAAGTCAACTTTAGGAGCTGGTGTCTTATTGAAACAGAGAACTTGACGTATTAATTGGACTGGTTGTAGCATTTTAAGTGACTCTTGGAAACCTTGACCGTCAGCTGTTTTCAATTAACATACGTTACATTCTTAACGGGTTCGAAATTTCCTCGTCACGATAACTTCTGTTTCAATTACTCCATTTCCTGCTGTAGAAGTGGGCCATAATTAATGAAAGAAGTCAAGTATAACATAATTCATGTACAACTTTCATGAAGACTTTCTCTCACTTAGGTTTGTTGCGGTTAACAAAACACTCAAAACCAATTTTCTCATTGACCGCATTAACCCAACTTCTACTTTGCTTCTAGCGTTTCAGCGGCGAATGCAATTATTTTTCTTTTATGTGGAAAACAGTTATCTATGCAATTAGCCTACAACCAGTTTGAAAGATGCTTGTTTAGTTTAGGCTTTCATTCCGATTTATTCTTAACGCCAACAGTTTTAGTGCACTGGTTTCCAACCTCCCTTCCCTCCTTAGAGTTGTGCTTAATTCAAAACATACACAAATATATTTAAAACTAATTAATATTTTATCATTCATTAAATAACCAAGTTTTAAACAATAATCATTACATGATTAAATACTTAAAAAAAAACAATATTATAGTTATCATAGAAGAAGTATGTTTTAATTTTGTGAACGTAAATATTTTTCACCTCTTAATGATATGACTGAACTTGTCTTGCACAATTATTAAATAAATAAAAAACGTTATAGTTGTCACAGAAAAAGAATGTTTTAATTTTGTTAACTTAAATATTTTGACCTCTTAGACTGAGCTTGTTTTGCACATCAGTGCCACGATTCGCGAGTGAAAAAGAGACTATGGTTGGTAACTCTAGATTCAAGCGATTTGTGGGATTCGTTTTGATTGCTGTCAATGCAGAGAAACCTGCTCATACAAATAAATAGAGGGGGATAGTAGTAGGTGTGTAATGGCAGTCACTAAGTTTCATATAATTTCGTCTAACTTTTTGTCTGGGAACAATAAGAGATTCAATGCTGTATAAGATTATGTATTTTTTTTGCAACTGACAGTGTTAACTATACTTAGTCCCCAGTGCAACATTATTTCATTGTTTAAAATTGTGTGTAACGTTTTAGCTTTACCTAAATTTTCCGTCTTGCGCCCTGAAAAATTCAACTAGCTTATCTATATACTCGCTATGACTGGCTACCAAGTGTCTGTGAAGTTCGGTTTGTTTCACGGTTATTTCATAGAGTTTAGTTGCATATATGCAGAGAAGAAATATGAGTAACATATATTCTATATAAATCCACATTTAATGTAAATTTATTGTAATGTCTGCATTTGAGATTTTTCGGGATTTCCGACTTGTGCGGTGTGTCGAAGTGAACCTGGTGTTATCGTACTATTCACTATGTGGTTATACACTACAATAATTTACAATTTTTATTTCTTTTACATTTCCCTCTTATAATAAATTTATACATGTTGCGAGAAAAGTTAAAATATTTTGCATGTATTAAGTGTGAAATTATATTTTATGCACCACTTTTTTTTTTTTGGGGGGGGGGCTGATGATGGAAACTTCCCCACAGAGCTTTGCTGTTTGCTTTCGGGGTGGAAATGATGTAGTCGAGTGTCATCAGCGATGATTACTTTTGAAAGTTACTCTGCATCTTCCTGTAACATCTTAAAATGCAAGCTCACTTTGTTCGGGAAGCAGCAGTCTTGGGACCCACCGTGCACAAACACTTCTCATATGCAACTTTTCAATTATTAATGTGTGAGTGGCACCCAGTAACATTTTCAGAATTTCCGAAACTGCTCTTAATGTCATTCTACGATTATTTCTCACAATTACAGCAGTGGTGTTAATGGTTTCTTTCGTTAGAGCACAAACTGAAAGGTCGGGTCCACATTCCTTGGAAATTGATTGCCTTCTCTTTTTAAACATTTTAAATAATGTTCGAGTTGTGTTAAGGAGAACAAACTATCCATAGGACTCAGGTGTAGATTTCAGGGAAGCATATTGTTCGTCATTGTCACCTCCAATTTTCTACAGGCGGAGCTGCACACGTCTCAACTTGCATACCTTTCACATGTGGGAATGGAAAGTAACAACAATGTAACTTACACCATGTGTACTTTATGCACTGAACTAACAAAATATTATAAAATTAACTTTATAAAATTATTATTATAATTTTTATTGAACAATCCTCGTTCATATATAACACATTCCCTACAAGTAGGCATGTGACAACTGTTGTGTAGAATTTCCCCAAAATTACTGAATTCTCGTTCATTAATCTCTATATTCTCTTTCTAAGTATATTCTAAGAAAGGTTATTTTGTTCTCCTCGGATCTCTTTTATATCTTCTGCTAAGTATTTGATGCTTAATCTCCGGTTTGTAGATTAGCTTCTATATCAACCAAAAATAATACAGATGACTCCGAAAGCAGTATGCAATATATTTTTGGGGGTTCGACACTTCTAGGAAAGCAACAATATCCTTGGAAATATTGACAATATTGATAATATTGGTACATTTGCGTTTTTGTAGCCCACAACCTCCAATCATCAATCCCATTAGGGCGAAGGTGAATATATTTTCGGAAAATTGGTAACATATTTACACCAACATCGTCATTGCATGTAACAAAATACTCTCTTGCGGTTTTGGTTGTAGCAGTTGGTATAAACAAAAACAATCGCATAATTTCCCTTCTTCTTTGACATTCTCCACCAGCAAATTTATTAATTCATTTCTTCTACAGGTACCAGCCAATCCAATATACAACGTTACTTTCAGCAATAGAATCAATCATCCGCTTCTATTAGAAAATTACCAATTTCTTGATTAGTCAGAAGAAATGCAATTAAATTTTTTGTATTTGTTAACATAGTATTGAAGTTTTTTCATGAAGACGACACTTCGCAAATAAAATAATGTGCCCAGAGAGACGAATTTTGATAATGTTTCAGCAAATACTCAAAATATGGCAGCAAAACCTTCTCATTTATGATATATTCACTTTCTTTGAACCATTTTAGGTAGTACTCTTAAGTCAAATCATATTTCACCCCAATTTATATGGTAAAGGTGACTAAACAGCTGTCGAAGCTACTACATCAATATCTGGAAACGTACTATCTTAAGAATCACTCATTTTGGAAAAAGAAGAGGACAAACATGTAACATTGGTAGGCGAGGACTAAATATGATCAACAAAAGTTCTGCATACTCTGCCCACATATTGCATTAAGTTTACGTTTGCAATAGCTACCTTGAGATACAAATAAAGCTTCTTTCTTTCCTTATCTCTCTTTCTGTCTTCTTTATTCCTATCTCCCTCTATTCTAGCCCCCTAGTCATAACTTAATTTCCAATTCAATGGCGAAAGAGTACTGAACTATATTTTAATAACTAATTGCATATAATAGAATTTTAATTTCTAGATAGGTCGGGGTACGCTCCTGGGCAGAGGCAGGAGAAGTTTTGTTCTCCTCGTCGTGTCCTGACCACTCAGTTTGCTATCCTAATGAGTGCCTGGAGGTTTTCATCGTATGGTCCTAATCTAGAGACAGAGACCGGCCACTGTTGTGGACTCAAGCGTGGGATGTTTATTACTTACTCCTCCCAAAGACTATCAAGTCTATTCAAGGAACAATTCTAACCTAACCTAATAATACAAAGATGTCTATTGCCCCATAAACATAACTAATAAGAACTTTTTTTTTCAGTGGGGAAGCAAGAAAGAGAAGCCCGGAAGAAGAAGGAGGAAGAGACTCTGGCTGCCGATGTGGTTCAGTCCTCCATGGGCAACTTCGGACGATGGCAGATCTGGATATGCATCTGGATTTCTCTGCTCAAGTTGCCTGTAGCCTGGCATCAGCTAGGTATCGTGTTCCTGGCTCCTCCCGTCGAACACTGGTGTGCCAAACCACAGGGTTTTAACGGCAACTTCAGCTCGGAGCAATGGCGTGCTCTCAAACATCCAGACTCTTGTCATCTCTATGGCCCCGATAACAAGTCAGTGGCCTGCTCTTCTTGGGAGTACGATCGTTCTGTATTCTCGGAAACAATCATCACTGAGGTCAGTGCACTTGATATACATATCGCTTTGAATTCTGCTTACGCTTCCTTTCTTAGAATTTCCTAATGATCGAGAGCAGTTACATAGAAGATAGGACCTTTCATGCTGATCATAATAGCTACCTTAATTTGGAACGAAGGATTTATAACTACCATAAAAAAACAGTGTACCTGGAATTCTTAGTTCTAAGTATCTGCATCGTAGCTTTCCCTTCTAAAGAGTATTAATAATATAAACAACAGCAATGTTTTTATACCTCCATTGCCATCCAATCATCAAGTCACCTTCGCAACAGATTTTCTGTTTCTTAATCCATATTCAATACCTTCAGTTTGTTTTCTGTACTTTTTAGTTTTTGGAAAAATATTATCAGGACATCTTAGGTGCCAACAAATTTTGGTCGTATTATATCAAAACATTAAACTGAGTTTCTTTTACGTTACTCCGCAGAACTATATCCTTCCGCGTCTCCATTCAGATTGACTACAGCTATTCACGCCATAGGTACTGGTTTGTCGTACATGTGGAGCAACCTAACAGACATGTAGTTGCCAGAATCAGGCAAAAAGAAAGAAAAGAAAAATATAATGCAATAAGCATGTCAATAAAGCTATAACCTAGAACAATGAGCTGTTAGTGTACAAACTGAGGACTCTCCGTTCCCTCCGGAATGTCAAGTGAACGCGGACTATCTAGCCCCATGTGCTCATAGCAGGATGACGCAATCTTAAAAGGTTAACCTGAGAAGTAATCTCTCATCTAGTTCATGATGCTGTGTTCCAGGAACTCTGGATGCGCCAATACTAGCACTCATTGTACTTCATGTGCTAATTAAAACAAAATCTTCAGATTCTTTAAATGTATAGTGTGTCACAAAATTATGGTGCAGTTTTCAACACTTATAATGGTTAAACTAAACGAATACAAAGGATGGAACCTAAGTTACATTGAAGAGTATTCTAAAGAGTTTCTGAAGCATAAATTTGAATTTTGTGCGCGCGCAGGTAATGACGCAAACACCAGTGAAGCTAATCACGTCATTTAGTCAAGACGTGGATGGTGCAAAGAAAGTTCAATGTGTCCTGTGGCTTGCACATTTTGAATCCATGATACTGCCCGCGTGTACAATGAAGAGCTGCCACACAGGAATAACATTCACTGTGTGATAAGCAGATGAAGAAAACTGAAGGCACATTGAACCAAAAACGTTCAGGTAGACCTTCGGTTAGTGACGAGTCTGTTGAAGCTTATGGGATAATTACCTAAAGAGCCCAGAGAAGTAGGTGTGTACTTGTGCTCGAAATCTGGACCTGAAGAAGACTACAGTTCATAAAGTTTTAAAGAAACTTCTACCATTTGTGACTGGTCCTCACACCCACGCATCCCCGAGAGTGAATGTATTCATATTATTAAATAGTAATTATTAAACATCTTACATAGCCTGTGGTAACAAGTTAGAACATTTCATGTATCATAAAAAACGTATTCATGACTATCTGAACGTATGCCTGTTTGACGTGAGGGAATAACTGCCTATTGTAATTTCTTTTGCTCTCACTTACTGATAATGGCTGAAGCAATAAGTCTCTCTATTGTGACAAAGCTAAGTGCACGCAGGTGACCGGCATGAACCGAATAATAATTTTTTTGTATCTTTAGTTGCTGGAGATGCTGCGAAATTCGTTAAAGATAGAAAAGGAACAAGTGTTGGCGATGACCTCATTACATTGATTGATCATGAGCTCTCCAATGAGGAGTCAAAGAGTTGATGAATTTGAAGTAAACGCACAAGATCTCATCAATAATATTTTAATGGCTCAGGAATCCATGGGCGCTATTCTGTGAACCCCGTGAGCTCTCACTAACAACTTTTTTAATTTAGTATATAAGTGGAAGACTACGCAGTCCCAGCGTCAAGGCAGTGAATTACAGTACAATAATACCAGGATGCATTGCCAGATAGAGTAGGAAAGTGAAAGACGCGAGACACACAATGTAGTGTTAGAGCGGTAAATGCAATTTCAAGTAGCTCGTGGCGTTAACGTCAAAGAGGCAACGAACCAGGTGGCCGACAATAAAGTGTCGTGTGAATAAACACTTTAGGTGTTTAATGAAACAAATTATCGTGCAATTTGAACCTCCTCCTTCCATCTCCCTCCACCCATGACTACGAGAGCACAAAAGGCCACTTCGGGCCCCTGAAAGGCCCGGGGTACGAAGCGGCATCGCCGGGTAAATATCCAACAGTAACACCAATATTGACCATTACAACCGTTTCACATTTACGGATTACAAACTGCAGTTGTTACATGCTATCCGCCCAAATGTTTAGAGTTTGCTGTACAGATGCTTGATGAGATGTACAATGATGAACAATCTTACAGAAGATTCTGTTTAGTGATGAAACCAAAATTGTCCGCGAGTTTCTGGATACAACATTTCCCCAGAGGTCGATGGAAGGCATGGTCACCAGAATCGCCGGACCTAACGCCCTTATACTTTTACTTATGTCAAGCAATGTGTGTGCAGTGTTCGTACCGACATTCACCATTTAAAAGAGAAAATGCGTGACATTATTCACTCTGTTGCGCCTGATGTCCTTAGTCGTGTGTAGAATGAATTAGGATGTGAGAAGGACAACAAACGAAAGCCACATCGAACTACACTGAACAGCATGTAAACTTGGAGAGATTTTCTTTCATTTGGTGAAGGTTTCATATTTCTGTCTTGTTTCGTTGCTTTTGTGTAACTTTTCAAAACTGCACACACTGAACAAAATTATTAATTTAAACTATAAGCTAATTAGTATCGCATAAAGCTGCTCTGTGTTCACCAGTCAATAAGGGACGGCAAATAAAATCTGATACTGTTGACATCCTGAGAGTACGGTAAAGGGAAACACTGTGTAAGTACTAAGCTTAAAATGGTAAACATTTCTATGTTCCCAAATAAAATTTTATTTATTAAACATAATCCACTTAAAACATAATATAGGGAACTAGCTTTGATGAGTGTGGGGGATGGTAATTGCATTCAAATCCTTTTTCATGAATTTTTAAGTATGCAAGATTGAACACAACTTTGGAAAACGTACCGGAAGAATTCTTAGAATTTTTTTTCCGAAGCTTAGCTAATAAAGAAGTGTCATATTTTTTGTTCTACAATTTCTGAAAAAAAAAATTCCTGCCGAATTTTGAACCTCTGTTTCCATTCTTTTGAGATTTTTTATTTCTTTTGTTGTTACAATACAACCCAAAATGTCAGAAGAACTCTCTTCAAAACAGCAGCAATGCGATTGGAAAACGTCACTCTTGAATCGTTTCAGATCAACGCTCAGGTCATAAGGGATTCATTTAAAGTATACTTTTCTCGTGTCTAAATCACGATGGATCATACTAGATCCATATTCATTGGAAATAATCTCTTAGATATATTTGAGTCTAATTCTAATTCATTAATCCTCCAAAACCATTTTAAGCAAGATGTATATATTTTCTGGATTGGTAACAGAAAAGGGTTTATAATGATATCTTTGATCATTCTCTTTTTGAATTCCGCAACCCAGCAATAGAGCGGTTTGTATAGAACTAATACACTTTTTCTTTCTTTATTTCAAAACGAATGATGCTGGCCACAACTATTACACCTCAAATGCAGAGTATTTTTGGGAGATTATTAACTTCTATAGAAAATGTCCTGCATATGTCAAAACTCAGCAGGGTGTTCATTATGCAAAATCTTGGCACATTATCCATTAAGTAGTTTCCATATGAAGAATTATTCCATTTATGACCCTATGCGAACTCTCAGGCCGTCAAAAATCCACATGTCATTCATGAAGCACCTATACACACCCAGTTAAAGTCGGGGTTTGGTGCTATATAAATACATATTGCTATATATATTCCTCTATACCATATGGACATGACGGACAATACTTGCTATTTTTACCAACTATGTTCGCAAACATTTTCTTTTCAAATGTATGAAAACTGATTTTCTATATTTCTTTAAAAATCACAATATAAAATCCGTTAAACCTAATTTCACCATATGCAGGTTCTAGGCTAGCTATAAATGAAACTCCCAGTAAACTAAATACAGTGTAACTTGGATAATTCGAAGTTGAAGTGACCGGGGAAAAAACTGGAAATTCAAAATGGATGCTTTATCAATATTCATTATTAATTAAGAATAACATTTTGAAGAATATATATTTGAACAAAAAGTTACAATATTTATTTTTACATTAAGCAGAATAATGCTCAAACAGAACATGATAGTGGCCGCACATTTTACGCTATACAGTAAATGAATTACAAATTTGTAAAGAAGCTTGAAATGTCTTATTATTTTGCAGAATTTCGTTTGTTAAGGTTTGCATACTCTTCAAGCATGTTTCGTGATTGAAAACAACTTCACTTAAGTTGACCTGTTCCTTAATGTGTCGACAAAATTCACGCAGATGACGAGATGATGAGGGAATAGGAAGCGGTTTTTTTTTTTTTTTTTGATTGATTTGTTTATTTATGGACGCTCTTTAACATCTCAGGTCATCAGCGTCCCATTCAACTCAGGGCGTGAAAGGGCCGACAAATTTTGCTCAGAGGCCTCTCTTTCAGGCTTGAGGTTCTTTATCGTGCCGTAAATGTACGACACGGGACCCACGTCTTTACTTCCCTTCCGAAGGAAGCCATACTTAGGATTTTTACGCCCGAAAAATCCATCGTTCCTGGCCGGGTTTGAACCCTCGTTCTTGGGTGTAGAATGCAAGTATGGTAACCACTACACCACCAGGACCGACTATAGGAAGCGTTTGATTTACACTTTCACCACACACAGATTTAAAAGAGATGCTATTTCTTTCTTTAAAAGCATCTAACCAACCGGTGCTAGTCTTGAACTCATTTTTACCTAACTTGCAGAAAATTCTTCAGCTTTCGCGCGAAAAGGAGATCACTTAAAGGAATACTTTGCCCCTTTAACATGTTCTCATTGACATCAGGAGTTTCCGGTTGTCTCACTCTTTTTTATTCTTTTCATATGAAGCACTTCTTAAAATGTTTTCCTTGTTCTTCAGATAAGTTATCGAATTGTTTGATGATGTTTCGTATTCTTTGGCAATTGTCTATTTTTTCTTCTAAACCTTTTCGACTTCTCGAATGAGGGACACTTTCCCCTAAAGTGGAAATCTTGTACTGAACACTTGGTTTCCTGAAACACGTCAGTGGCACTGATTTGCAACACTGTGAACAGCGATAAGCTCAAGTGAAAACTAAAGGTGCATGTGTCAATATAGGATGTGCGTTGGTCTTTTACAGGCGCACACATAGACGAAGTTTAACATCTATTAAAAAAAAAACAGTGTTTAGTTTTTCGACTGCCATTACTGAACAAAAAAACTTGGAATTTAAGGGGATGAAAATGGAATTACATGTGATTTTTTTTACATTGCTTTAATACAAAATTCAAGTGACAGAGTATTAAGGCAATTTCGAATCATAACGTTCGAATTATCGAGTTTCACAGTATATAAATCGTTCCGAATACATTTGATAGTCTAAAATTATTATTCAGAAGCTCAAATGAAAGATAATCCTAGCAGATGATACATCATCATTTAAATGCTATATTTAAAACTACATCAGGGCTTTTTGTAAATGAAACGCTTTAAAATTGATTGCGTTTTTTAAATAAATAGATTTTTAAAAAATTACTGGCTTGTTTAATTGCTTACATTTTCTCGATTTTCAACACAATCTTAATAAGTCTGGCACTGGCTTATTACAACAAATGGTATTTGCCTCGCCATGACAATCGAAACCGCCACGGGTGACCGAGGTCGTTTAAGGCGTGAACTCGTGAGCGGGAGATCTGGGGTTCGATTCCCTCCAGGACCGCCCTCCCTGACTGTTTTTTTCCAAGTCCTCATAAATGGCAAATGCCGGGGAAGTACCCTAGACATGGAACACTTCTTTCCTTAAAAATATTCTTTCCCAATTTATCATTTCATCTCATATATCATCAGTGTCCACCGTCAGGTGCCTCAGTAGTAAAACCGGGCGTTAAACACCATCAAAAAAAAAATCGAAACATTAAAATACATTCATTGAGGATAATGCACCTCTTCACACCTTTAACTCAGTTAAATAGTTTTAGATAACACTTTTGGTGATCCGTTATCAGTAAGCATTGTTTACCTCTAACTTGACTTGCAACATTTTCAGATATTAATTCTTCTCTGAGCAAACCTACGGATTTGAGAGTTGAAGGACTCCATTTCACACATTGTGACAGATAATTAAGATCGAAGCTGCTGCACGCAGCAAAAGGGACTTTCTTATACAAGGACAAAATGGTGGACGCATTGAGGATAAGTGTATTGCTATGGATGATACAAAAGATCCCAGAAAATGCAGAAACTTAAAGATTATGTGAAAAATTAAGAAATGTGAGCTATTAAGGTACTAATTATTTTTTAAAAATCCTATTCTTAGATGCAGAGTTGCAATATTAATTACCCTAGATTAATCTCTATTGTACCATCCACTTGTTTGAGCCTGTTCAAGGCCAATAAGTCAGGCTACATCGACAAATCAGAATAGATAGGCACTAGAGCTATTTCTTATAAACACTTGTGTTAAATTGTTGAACAAAAAGGTTTTTTTATTAAATTAAAATTAGACAATGTGCATAAAATAAGTTTTAAATAAGTCGACAAAAATAATTAAAAGTTTACTGCGATATAAATTAATATCTTCCTAATATATTATTCTGTAAGTAGTTACACAGCTTTTATTAGTTTTTACGAATTTTGTTCGGAATATTAAAATTTCTAGGTGATATTGGAAATTAACCTAGACCTATCTTAGACTCGAACTTGAAACTTCGGCATGAATCTCTTGGAGTGTTTCCTTACTACTTACGATGAAAAATGGGATTTCAGAATTCTTGTTTTCTGACGTTGATTGTTGGGCATGTAGATTGAGTACTTAATTGGCAGTAGTGTATAAGATTTAATATAAACGATCTATTGTTGCTATTTTTGGGACATATTAACTTTTTCTTCAGTTCAATATGTATATACATGTAGCCGTTTTTTTTTGTTTGTTTGTTTTTAACAGATATCACCACCAACGGATGTTAATTCAGTCCATGATTGTATGAAGCTTGGGAAATCCTACATAATAAAGTTCAGCGCGTCATTTTGCCTTTTGTTAGACACAGCAACTAAGATGAAGTGATTACATTCAAGGTGGACATTATTTATGTTAACAAAAACTGCACTAGCCAGTGGCAATGACAACAATTTTACCAGTGAGTCACCGGAAGTGAATAACGAGTTTTTGTTTTTAATGTGTGTCGTTTGTGCCTCAAACAAAACTCGTGGATAGAAATGCATGCTTTAAGCTTCTATAACTCCCATATTTTTATACATACGCAAACCATTATTTCCAGCTCAGTAAAACCGGAAAACTATATTTGTATTGGAAAAATAAATATTGAAATTTTAGTGTTCTTCGTTGTCTATTGTGAACATCTACACCTTTATATTTTGTGCTCTGGTTTTCTCAATGACCAAGTGCTCTAAATGTTATCTCCGGCTAGTGCGGGTTTCCCGGTAATGAATCCAAAGACGTAGATATAAACTTCACTAACTATACAGAATTCTACTCTAGATATTTGTCTGCTGTAGCCTATGTGGTCAACTTTTTCAGTCTTTTTTAAAAATTAACAAAAATATTTAGACAAAGCTCAATTTGGGTTTTGAGTATAAGAGGGCTAAATGTTTAGATCAATAAAAGTTTTAAAAAATGTTTTAAGTAAGTAGTATGCGAAATAAAAAGGTTTATACAGTGAGAGCAGTATAACTTAGAACGGTCGACCAGCTGACCTACCTCCTCCTAATCGTTGAGATTCCTTATATGGTAAAAGTAGAGCCATTCTATCTTCCTGTCAGTTGCGAGTTGGATTTTGATATTCATATGGTTCAGTTGTGCAGAGTAAGATTTAATTAAATAGCCCAGTAGTGTTGTGCAGTGATGAGATGTTCACTACTTTGATGAATATTCTTCTTTCTTCTGGTTCTAAAGCCTTATGTGAGCTTTGGCCTTCTTTACAATCTTCCTCCACAAATGTCTATTTTGTGCTTTACTTTTCCATCCTCTAATTTTCATCTTCTATTATACGATGTAACCATCTGGTTTTTGCACCTCCGTTTTCTTTCTAGAATACAATCTTCCTTTTAGCATTCTTTTTGGAATTCTATCTTCAATCATTCTCTCTATGTTATTCTTTGTGCCTTTTTGAACCTCACAATATCTTGTTCGTCTATTAATTTTTCTAATTCATAATCATATATCATTCTTCGTTGTTCCTCATCTTTTACCGGTTCATAAATTGTTCTCAATTTTATCCTTTCAAACCATCGTAGTAGTTCCTTATCTGTGTTGTTTAGGGTCCATGTTTCTGCAGCATGTTTTATAAATCTTATATTCTGTCCCTGTACTAACTAGGCTGTGACCAGCTTCGTGAGGACGACTAGGTAACTGCCTGAAGGAGATTTGGTGTTCTCGACTTCTTCTAGGCGCCCTACGGGGTGCCGACAACACTGCCCTCTATCAATGAAGTCGTAAGACGGAGATAGAGAAAGCAGAAGTCGCCGCGGCAGGGCAAGGCTCACTCCAGGCTGTAGCGCCAAATGAGAAGAAAACTAATTATTATTTTTTTTTTTTTAGTAATTGTAGATTAACGTAATACGGTGCATTCCCACTTTAAACTCCTTTAAATTATTATTGTTATTTACAAGTGCTCCTAAATGTTTAAATTGTGATACCTCTTAATGTTTATTCTTCAATTATTAGATTATTAATTTTATTTTATTTTTATTTGTTGTCAGCTTCATATATTTATTTTTTCCTTCATTTACTTCTAATCCCTCTTCTTGGACCTTCTTTCAAGTTCCCTATAAATTTCAACTAGCTTGTTTTTATCTCTTGCTGCAATTACTGTATCACCTTCCATGTTTGGCTAGTCTTGAGGAATATATTTCAATAGCCAGTCTCCTTGTCTCGCCCTAGTATTATAGTACAAATCTGAACTGATTTATTCATTATTTTAACTCTAGCTTTAACGTTTCCCATTGTTATCTTTATTCTAATGCACTTTTTGTTATAATTTAAATTTTCCCAGTGTCTCATAGAATTCCCTATCAAATTCATATTTAAAAGTAATAAATGAACATGACTCTGCATCCTGTTTCTAAATTTTTTCCATCATTTATCCTATTATAAATATCTGCTACTCTTCAACTCTTTACTTCTTTAACATTTAAAATATTTTATATATTACATTTAATAATATAATTCCTTTATATTCCTTTATAACTATGACATTGATATTTATTTCGCTACTTATGTATATAGGGCATATTATAGCTATCTTCCAGTTTTCACGCATTCTTTCATTCCTTCAATTTCTATTATCAAATTATACAGAATGTTAATAATGCATAATTTTAATAATTTATATTCTACCATATTTTATTAATTCAGATATTATATCATCTCCTCCTTGTGTTTTGGTATTCTTAAAATTGTTTATTGCTATTTTAACATCCAAAAAGTTAGATTCTTCTATTTCTTTCTTTTTTCTTCTTTATTTCCATTTTATTCCCTTCGTGCTCGAGATTACTTCTTACTGTCTAGTCTTTATTTGACAATTCTTTGTAATATTCAGCCCCTCTTTCCAGTATCTTTACTTCCTACTAAGAGTTTACCTTCTTTACTTAAGACATTCTCTCATTC